>JBAMAV010001276.1:0-240300 GCA_037043315.1 Amiota communis
TTTACAATTTAAATAAATTATAAACATAGTCTATTCACAAAGTTGATTAACAAAGGATTTCCATCCCTCTATATTGCGTGCTAATGCGCGAAGTTCGCTCATAGATTTTCTTGTTTCAGCCGCAACAGTCAATTTCGGTCTTCCTCTGGACCTCGTCCCTTGAGGGTTCCATTCCAATATGGCATGGGGTATTTCGTCGTTATTTATGCGAAGGGTATGTCCCAGCCAACCGTACTTTCGTTTCCGTACCACAATTTCAATTGGGTCTTGCTCGCAGATTTGCCAGAGTCGCTGATTGCTAATAATTCTTGGCCACCAGATTCGCAGAATAGTACGTAGACATTGGTTGATGAATGTTTGTAGTTTCCTCATGTTTGTAGTTGTAGTATGCCAAGTCTCACAGCCATAAAGCAAGACAGATTTTACACAAGCGTTAAATATTTTTATTTTCGTCTTCTGTTGGACATGTTTAGCTCTCCAGAAGTTTCTTAGTCTCCCAAATGCGGCCTTGGCTTTTTGAATTCTTCATTCTATATCGATATGGGTTCCCCCGTTTGCTGTTATTTGGCTATTCAAAACGTTGAACCTCTTCGATGTCGTTACCTTCGATTATAAGATGGGTGCTGGTAGTGGTATTTAATCGCATGCTCTTGGTCTTCATGCGGTTAATATTCAATCCCACTTTTTTACACTCCACAATGAGTTTGTCTAGTTGGGTTTGCATATCCGAATAGCGATTCGTTAGCAGTGCTACATCATCGACGTATTTTCTGTGCAACTTCCAGTTGAGTCCTATGTTTTCGATTTCTGCAGATTCAAGGACTAAATCCAGGACATTGATAAACAACAGCGGAGATAGCGCACATCCTTGCTTAACACCGCTCCTACATGCAAAAGACTCGCTTAGCTGTCCGTTGTATAGAACACGGCTAGTGGAGTCTTCGTAGCTGGCCTTGATGAAGTTGACAATTTTTTGCGGGACTCCTCTAGCGCTTAGCGCTAACCATATACCATTGCAATCTAGAGCATCGAAGGCTTTTAAATAGTCGATGAAGGCTATGTATAGTGGAGCATTAAATTCTGCAGATTGTTTAATCAATATGCGTACTATGTTGATAAGATCAGTGCACGATTTCTCTGAACGAAACCCGGCTTGATTTTTCCTAATAAGCTTATTTACGTGTTCTGCAATTCTACCCAATATGATTTGATTCAGTACCTTCATAACAGTTGGTAGAAGTGAGATGCCTCTCCAGTTGGAGCACTTTTTCTTGTTGCCTTTTTTGGGGATTTTAATAATTATGAACTCTTTCCACGTCCTAGGCACTGCTTCAGTGATCCAAACTGTTTTTAAAATATCCACCAGTTTAGTGGCCATGAGGCGTGTGTCTGATTGAAAGCATTCTACTGCAAGTCCATCGTTCCCAGGTGCTTTGCCTTTTTTGAGGGTACGGATTGCTTCTACTATTTCGTCTATTGTAGGAGGGAAATATACAAATAGTACGGTTTAATGATTATGTCATCCTAATTGTGAATGCAATAATAGTAAAGGAGTGAAATATAATTCCCTTTAATCATAGATTTTATGATAAACAGTAAAAGCTCTCATAGCTGGACCCCATCAAGATACTTTGTCCGATTATTGAAAGCTTCAACAATTAAACATTTGAAAATCTCAAAATTTTTCCAGTTGTAGATGATATCTGATTATAGAAGCTCTCCATTCTGAGAGCTGTAACCATTTTTATTTAAGCGCTTAAAAATTTCATTACTCATACGCCACATATTTAGTTGTATTTTGTCTGTTATTATCGTTTATAACTTTCTTACGTCAAAACCTCTAGTGTAGTAAAATGTACCTTAAAACAGAAATTGGTAAACAAGAATAATCAAGTTAACATTTAATATTTGATTTGTGGGTACCACAAATTGTCAAGTGAGAAAGTTAAAGGCACCAACACTAATTAATCATAAGACAAAGCCAATTACATACAATAGTATCTAATTATCTGTAATAAAATATAACAAAAAAAAAAATATAAGTATGCCAATAAAAATACCAAAGTGGGTTAGCAATTATTCTACAAAAACTGATTCAACTATTGTGTATCAACACTGATAAGCGTCAATTTTAGATGCCAAAAGCATGAGCAACATTAAATTTCATTTATATTGTAGATAGTGTTTTTTTGTGTGGCAAATTTCTATAGATCAAGAAAAAGTGAGACTGACTACTGAGTCTTGGTAGGTACTTGAAGAGTCATTTCCGTTTGAAATAAAAATAATCATTAATTTTTCTTTTTTGCGCACCCTTCCTTTTTCAACATTATCAACATCATCATCATCATTCTGCACCCTTTAAAGAAAAGCCGAAAGTTGACCGATTCAACTGAGCTGAGCCCCGAGAGAAACTAACCTGAGAAAGATGAAGCGTTCCCAACAAATCATCAAAAGTCATTTAAAATAAAAATAAAAAAAAAATAAACTGAAACTGAAAAAAAAAACATTTTGAAGTTGAAAAATAGCCTTCAACTTGCTTGAATGCACTTTGCGCTTTGCACTTAAAACTCCGAGAAGAATGGAGCTCAACATTAAATTCACTCACTCGTATGGTAGTAGACTACAGACTAATAAGCGGCAGTGGCAGTGGCAAAGACAGCGACAGCCGACAGCTTGTTGCATTTACTGAATGACACCCATAGTAAAATGAACGAATGAACAAACAAATGACTGACTGACCGACGATCAACCACAACAACTTGAAGAAAGATACTACGATACATTTAAAACAAACAACAAACTTTAACTACAATAAGGTAAAGGTAAACCCAAAAGTAAAGTAAAAAGTCACGTCACGCGTGGGTGCATTCATACGTTGGATTTGTGTCTAACCAGGCGGTGGCTACTAACTGAATGAATGATTGAATGAATGAATAAGTGACTGGGTGACTGACTGAGTGAATGATAGTTAAACCGAGTTACCACACAACAACCCAATTGAAATTAGAGCTCATCACTGTAGAAACTATTGTAGTATTATATATAAAAATAAACACTAACAACCTGCTGCGCTTCTGGCTCTTCTTCGTTGGATGATTTTCCTCATCTTTGGTGAGTAGAAACAAGTGCATTTGCCTTTTTTTTTCTATCTTTTTATTGTATTTCCTACTTTTAGACTTCCATCACCATCAGCAGTGGCAGCAGCAACAGTGGTGGCAGTGTCGTCTTTGTTAGTTCATAATGCGGAAGATTGAGCTACCGCTACCGGTTCCTACCCCTACCCTACTATGGTATACGGCCCCCTTTAGTTTTGTTTAGTTCAGTTCAGTTAGTGGCTTGTTGCGCTTATCTCATTATGCCGATCTTTGAGGTTTTCTCGTTCTGTTCTCGCGGCTTTAAACAATTTAAACTTTATTCTTCTTTTACTACTACTACTACTTACTTTACTGCATTACAATTCCTTCCACTTCTCATTCTAATTCTTCTTTCCTTGACGCTTTACTCTACTATTGTATTTGTTGTTATTGTTAGTTTTTAACGGCTCACAGCATGTTCACTTTTTGGTCTTTTGTGTGTGTTTGGTGTCATTGTTGTTCGTGCATTTTGTAGTATAAGAAATTAGAAAGACAAGAAAGAGTGCAACAAATTTGAATCTCATTTACTTTCATTATAATTACACACTTTGTTAGTTTTGCAAGTGTTTTTAATTTTAGTTTCTTCTATCCATTGTTTTCAGATACATTTGTCATTCGTTTGGGTTTCTCTTCCTTAAGCAAATGTTTTTTAAGTTTTTCATTTGAATACTCAAATAAGAAAAATACACAAAATCTTGTATCTTTGATAAGTCAAAGATGATATTAACTCAAATATTTTGTCATTTATGGTATATTCTAATTCCTTCCAATGAAGTTTAGTTGAGTAAAAAACAAAACAAAATAGTAAAGTATTTTACAATATTTTTTCGATTAAATAGTAAAAGAACCTTCATAATAAAAGTAAATATTTTTTTGTTTAAGCAAAAATCAGCGTCAAAGAAAAAACATAATCAACAACAATAAAAATTATCAATGATAAGCAGCACGTGAATTTAACAAATTGTTAATTGTTGATTTTGAGAGAGATAGATTAATAATATGTACATACTATTGAAATGAGAGCAAGCTCAGTATTATCAGAAATGAACTCAATGAAAGAGAATAAGAGTGTTTAGCTATGGGAGTTTGCATTCTTGATGCTGACTGATAATGACATTTGTTATCAATTCGCTGAGTGGGTTGAGTGAGTGACAGAGAGACAGGTTGCATCAAATATACAATAACTACGATAACCTTTTGACTATGGATAACATGACAATGAATTACGACAAAGTCAACGATAACTTTTTGAAAATTTATGTTAAACGCGATAGGAATAAGTGGGACATAATATGGTAGAAAACGTAAGAATGATCAAATGTGTGTAATGAATGAGTAAACAAACTAATAAACAAAGAAGCAACGAAACATTCTCAGAACGATTTTCTTGTATGGAAATTGACGCAAATGGTTATAAGGACAAATGAAGCAATCCGTTCTTTCCATGTGGAATATTTCTATATATTTTTATTATTTTTATTTACAAGAACAAACTTATAACTACAAATTATGAGCAGTGTAATCATATTGGCTTGTTGCGAGTAGAGTGTTGACAGCCGTCCAAGTTCACTCGCTACTCTCTGGCTGTTAGTACCCTCAAACACACACACACTCTCTCTTATTCTCAAAGTGAACACTATTGAGGCAGCTGTGAGTGTTTTAGTTGTCTACAAAATGACTTGACAACTGAGCAAATAGATCGTAATCGTTACAAGCGCACTCACCAATTCGCAAGTTTGAACACTCGGTACTTTTCTGCACACCAACTAGCCAAGTGTAAATAAGCCTTTATTGACTATATACTAGCAGATTGTAAACAATCTACCTAGACAAAATTGAAAGGCGGGCCAATTTGCTCGCTACTCGCTGGCTTGTGGGCTTGTTAGTCGATGACATTGAGCTAGATTGCAATCTACAAGATAGCGAATTCATTAAAGCATCGAAATTAAGTGAATGGACAGTTTTGTGTGTCAGCGTCACTATCTGCTAGTAAACTCACACATTCTAATCATATTGACTATGTAGTTACTAGCAGATTGTAAACAATCTACATAGAAAATAGAAAGGCGGGCTACTTTGCTTTCTACTCGCCGACGTGTTGGATTGTCATTCGATGACATTGAGCTAGTTTGCAATCTACTAGCTAGCGAATTCATTAAAGCGTCGATGACATTGATCTAGTTGAAAGTTTTGTGTGTCATCAAAACTATCGCATAAGCCAAACCGCCCGAATGTAAACTCGTTGGCTAGCAGATTATAAACTCGCTCAATGTAATTGAGGCATAAGACTAAAAATATTGGATACTTTAAGGAAGTTTATAGTGGATGTTATGATGATTGGTGTTGGATTGCTAAGAAAGACTAGAGGGTCGACGTTAGTGAAATTTTTTTTCTATTTGATTCTAGAGCTGAGAAATATTTTATTAGGTGTTCGATTGAAATTGGGTGTTGGTAGTGTTCCCACATAGTGAGCAGGTGCTAATTATGTATTTGTCTATGTAGTGGAGATGAGATAAGGTACCGTGACGAGAGAATTTGATCTGATGCAAGCGAGATAGTTGATGATCAATATGTTTGAGAAAGAGAGTGCAAGGTCCCATTTGGGGATTTATTGATTGGTACCACTTGAATAGAATATTTATTGGATTATTTTGGGGGGAGAATATTATTGTGACATCTTTGATTGTCTCTAATGTTAATGTTTTCTCTAAGGATGAGGGGATAGTTAGTAACACTTTTCGCGGCAGTTTCCGCGAATTCATTGCGTCTGATGTTGGCACATCCAGGTATCCACAGGAGTTTAAATTTTGAGACAAATTTTATTACTCTAGGTTACGTGGATTATTTCTATCCCAAGCAAACGTTTATTGACGGACGAGCTATCAACATTTAATACCTTCGGTTAAATCTTCTAGAGTTTCAATTCTTTTTTGAGATACTTTAATTAAAATTCCAATCAAACATAGCGATAGTTTGGATACATAGGCAGTGAGTTAAACTACGTTTAAAATTATCTTTTAAGTCATTTCTTGTAAGAACCGAAGCAAGACACATTCTGAGTGTCGCTGAATCGACTGGTATAATGATTAATTTGCTCTTTAACTGATAAAATCCCTAGGTCACGATATACCAGGGGGCACTCGTAATGTTGAGAAGAGCTTTGTTAAGCATGGCCTGGACTCGGTTAATTGTTGACTATGCTGAAAGTCTCCAGAGCTGAATGCCATTATTGTATGATGGTACAATTATGGCCTTATATAACGTAACATTGGCAAACATATTCAAACTACTGCCGTATCGGGCTGTAATCATATTCACATGCTTGCACCACTTCAAACGGCGATCCAGAATCATGACTAAGTACTTAACAGAAGCTTTTTGGAGACTTGAGTGCCTTTCAGCGTAACCGGTGGATAATGTTTGTTTCTCAGGGTAAAGCTACAAAATGTCTAAAATGTTAGAATTCTTTTGAAAACTGCGCTTTCTGCTGATCAAAATCAACGTATTCAAATCGGTGAAACCATAATTTGCATTTACTTGTCAATGGATTATGATCACTAGTGGGAAGAATGGAAATAAGTAGTTTTGCCACCTGGTTTCCTGACCATCTAAGTCCACCAGTGACGTATAGTCAAAGACTATAGAAATACTCTACACTGGGGAACTCGCTCACGAAACTTCGAGTTCTCATTTTTCATTTCATTTTTGGAATCTTGAGTCAGTCTGAGTCAATAAGTTTTTATGGTTTCCAACAACAAAATCCAATGAAATAGTTGTTTGGAACCTTGAGATTATTGATTGGCACCTTGACATTTTGAATGCAAACAAATTTTGAATTGTCCAGCCTATAGTATTTCTTTAGCTAGATTTTTTACATCAAAAGATTCTTTTTTTTGCACAAATTTTCTTAAGTAAAAAGTAATGAATGAATTTGAACATTTTACAAGCAAAAATGAAGAATGTTTTCTGTGCAGCACATAAATGTCTATGACTGTCTTGAAAGCTTTTATATACATCACCATTAAAAGTCATACTCGTACATACATCTGTTCCATTCAACACAAATCCTGCATTTGACAAACAAAAAGACTACAACTTATTCCCTTACCTAATAATAATATGGAGAAAGAAAAAAATAATAAAAGGAAGAAGAAGAAGAAGGTGAAGCAAAAGAAAATTATTTATGCCAAAAATAAAGTCTTGTAATTAACTCCCAATGCTTATTTCATGATTGGGACGAGACACTCTAGAAATACTCATAGTCATAGGCAAAACAACAACAAAAAAATGCCGCTTCATGTATTTGCATTTTTCCAGAGTTGGGAGTCTTCGTCGTTGTCGTTGCTCCAGACAACTACAACAACTAAAGAAGGAACAACAACAATGATGACAACAAAAATAGACGAAACGTCGCGACAAGTTAAAAATAACATGAATTTCTTTTATTTTACAACAATTTTTACAGACATTAAAATGGAAAATAAACAAAAAAAAATTGTGGCAAAAATATGGAAAAACCTCCTCAACTATAGCGAAAATAGTAAAAACAACAAGTTTCAAAATATGAGTCATAAGGTAACAGAACTTCAGAATAACAACAACGGCTTTAATCAACAACAACACTAACAGAATATACTTATAAATGATCATATGATGATGATAATGATAATGATGACGATGAAATTCTCTTAATATATCAATTAGCGCCAAAAGTTTCAAGTTTTCGAAATTTTTCGTAGCAATCTTCTATCTGATCTGATGATGATGATGATAATGATGATGATGCTGATAACTACCAAGTGGAAATGGAAGGAAGAGAATCTCATAACCGCAAGAATTGAATTTAATGGACGCCGCTTGAATGCTTCAAATTGCGACCAAATAAATTCCAATGAGACCCTAGGTGGTCGAATATTTTAACACTACTGTGGACTACTCCACAAGCCAAACCAAGCCAACTGAAGTCAAGTCAAGACAAGCTAAGCTAAGCTAACCTAAGCTTAGTTAAGTGATGCTAGAATGAGTGTTGAATATCTCTCAAGGTGTCTGCTGTCTAGTCTTTCGACTAGTGGCGTCTGCCTTTTAATGTAGAAAACTAGTCAACGCAATAATTTACGATGGCAGCAACAGCAGCAAAACCGCGATCCATCCATTTGTTGGATACTATATACGAGTATGTCCCTCCCATCCCCATCCCCATCCCCATCCCCATCCCCACATCAGTTCATTTGTCTTTCTATGTCTGTCTGTCTTGATGTCTATGTGATCGTTTGTCTGTCTGTGGGTCTGTCCAATCTTGGCCACACGAGCGCAAAAGTAACTTGACTTATCAATTTCACGGGAATCCAATCGATTTTTATATGAGAGCCCGAGATAAAACCGCAACGAAGAGATGAGTATACACCAACAACTACACCAATGTTAAAGACTTCAAAAAAAAAAACAAAACGCAAGCGCAAAATGAAGAGCAAAAGCTTAAAATAAAAATGAAAACAAAAACAAAATGAGAGAAAAAAAAAACAGAACAGAAAATAAAACAAGAAAGCAGCAAAAGATCGCTTCACCATGGCTGACAGCACAGAATACAACAAAATAAAATAAAACAAAACAAAACAGAACAGAGAAAAACAGAAAAAAAGATACCAAAACGGCAATAAATGGTGTTGATATCCCGCGAAGCGTGTGAAGACGCTAACGATGCCGCCAAAACTTGTTAACCACAAAAATTATTGCATGAGATGAAATAAATAAAGGTGGCGGTAGCTGGCAGCGCACCTCCACTCCAACTCCCAGCAGCATCTCATCTACTAGCATCAGCATCAGCACCAGCTTTAGCTTAAGCTTCAACAGCCGGCAGCAAACTCAACATTTTTCCCTTTTTTCGCATTCTAACCAAATGAGAAGAAGATCCTTTCTTTAGGCAACAGAGGCAGCAGCAGCAAGACATATTGCAATGACGACATGTGAGCGACGAGTAAAACACCAAAAGGTGCCTGGCATCTGATTTGGGCCGACCAACAAACCAACCGTCCGACCGACCAGCAAGCCATTGAATTGATCTCGGCTGAGCTGAGCTGAACCGATCTGAGTACGCGTCGAGCCTAAATACATCCCGTTTGGCTATGTTTCTTATTTATTTTTTTTTTTTTTATATATATAAATGTATGTATATTTTTTGGCGTCGGACAGCGGTCGTAACCGCCGCCGTCTGTGTTTGTGAAACGGAATGACAGCCGAGCCGAGAGCCACAAGATGCAAATTTGCCAATGGAATGTGTTTGCTCGATTTCTTTGATTTCATTCTGTAAAGATATGTTTCATATACTTGTATAAGCCTCCTTTTTAATAGAGTGGTATAGGGTGCCAGAGACTTTTATGAAAAAAACTTGGCAACTTGTGGAAATGATCGGAGGCCCCGATCAGTAACAAAAGAAGGCCTGAACAAAATTGCAATTGATGTAAAAAATCCAAGATCAATAAAGTGTCCTTGCCCTTAGATCGCTAATCAAATTCTAATTTTCCCAAAGGCAAATTGACCCACATTAAAATCATTATTAGTACAGAATCATTCCTATAATTCTGAAACCATGAGATTCAAGCAAAATTTCAAGCTTGAGAAACTTTTTAAATTGGAAAGATCGATTCATTTTCCAATATTCTAATTCAAATTTGTATAGTAATGTAGTGCCTTTTATAAGTCGTTGTAATTTATCTAACTATGTATTGCAAAATAACCAACCAACCAACCAACCAGTCAGAAGCGGCGGTGGCGGTGGCGGCGGCAACTGGCGACCAACGGCAACGGTCTTGCCTTTGCAATCATCTAAAAATTCCATTCCAATCAAATTAAAAACTGGCGTCTACCTTTTTATCATTTTCTTATCAGATCTCAAGATCAGCAGATTCTGTTTTGGTTTTTTGTTTTTATTTATTTTTTTTGCTTTTGATGTTGCTGCTGCTTCTGCTTATGCTGAGATGGTAATGCGCTGCTGTGATGCTGCCAGCCCTTACTCCGTCAGCGTTCACTGTGCCACACTTCTTTTTTTTTTTAAATATAATAAACAGATCTTTGTCGCGGCGAAACCAAAATAACCATGGACACAATATATCAAATGAAGTTTATACTTCCACTTCCACTACTACTACTACCACTACTATGTGTGCATATGAGAGAGAAGTCGCCGTCGTCTTCGTCGAGTCACCAAAACCAAGATGCGGTGAATCTTCAGTCAGTCCCCAACAATTGTTCGCTCCTTCGTTCGTTCGTTGACTTGCAATTGTTGTTGATGTTGTTGTTGTTGTTGATGCTGTTGTTGGAACTATTAATGGGATGAAAACAACAACAAGGGAGAGGAGGAGTACATAGTAGGAAACCCACAGTGGACCAAATGAATATGATCAAACGAAGTGGTAACGAAAGAATAAATGAACGAAATCCATTAGATTTGCACTTTTGCAACATGTTGCAAGGCATCATTTCAATTTCTCTCATCATGTGTCTCTTTCTTTTTATCTCTTTTTCACTGACATATTGAGCTTGAATTGAGAATCCGAAATCACACAGACTCAGTCTCAAGCTCAGGATGATGATGCGTTTGCTGACATTGAGAATGCTAAATTTTGAAATAAATTGGTAAAAATTTAGTGTCTTCACTAACTCCAAGAATCATCATCACCTGCAACAGACTCAAATTCATTTTCCTTGTTCCTTGCCCAGATTTGCTTTACTTTAAGATAGTTTTTCTGTATACTGATGAAGCTACTACCATCATCACCAAATATTTCACCTTAGGCGACTGTCGCCAAAATTCCTCACGTGCAGCAGCATCATCATCATCATCAACAGTAACTAAACACAGTGTCCGTAGTATCTATCCTCTTTTAACTACTCATACCACCATCACCACCACCTTAACCGCTCTGTTCGGACTCAGTCATTCATTCACTCACTCAGTCCAATACTTCAATTTAATAAATTAATTGGCTTTGTGTCGGCTTCGTTGCCTTGTTTTGCCATTTTCGGCTAAAGACCCCTTTTGGCTCCCTCCCCATCATCATCATCATCACCACCATGGGTTCATTCATTTTATCTTCATTGCGTTGCTCTTTTTATAATATTTTTTTTTTTTTTGTTTTTGTGGATATTTTGGTTCCTTCATTTTTATATGTACAATATTTTTTCTGGTGTTCGCTTTTCGAATTTTGTTTAATTTTTTGTGCAGATTTTGAAATGGGCAAACCTCCCATGAAAAGATAGAAATCTTCACTTTACTGACTTTTGGCGGCGGCAACATTTTTACAGAGATCCTCTTACATTTCGAATCGCATTCCAGTTTCACTGTACCACTGAGTGAGTAGTATTGTACGTGTATATAGATGTATGTGTAGTATGTATTTATCTGTGTATCTGTGTTTATTTGATATGAAATCGTATCTTGAGCATATATGTAGTAGTGGATATAGTGGATTGTATCCATACACTTAGCTTCTGGTTAAGAAAAAGAGAAGATGCCTTCTTCGTTGCTCCAGGCGCACAACTGCATAAAAATTCCTTACGCTCATTGATGCTGTGACAAAGAAGTTTTGGAGAAGCTGTGGTTCTGATGCTGATGATGCTAACGCTGGAGCTTGAATCGATGGAATCTGTAGCTGGCGTTGGCTATCGTACTATCGTATAGTCGTCATAGCTGCCCAAAAACAAAACCAAAAACCCTTTTAGTTCATTTAGTTTGCTTTTTTTTTTTTAGTTGTGTTGGTTTGGTTTTTATCTTGTATTTTGTTTTGTTCTTCGTATGCGTTTCTTTAGTTCGTTTCGTTTTTATTATCTTAGGTGTTAATGATTTCATTTTTGGCCACCCAATTTGGTTGAATGCTTCGCATAAACTTCACGTAATCGTAAAATGCGTTAAGCGCCTCTTTTGGCTGGCTGCTTCGCATTATTGGCCTGACTCTCTGTCTCCATCTGTCTATGGTTTCTTCTTGTCTGGATGTACATACCAGTATCTGTTGACCCGCTTTTAACATGGACTACAGTCTGATACTGTTTGGTTACTACTCACTAAGCTTCTGCTTTAAACAAAGACAGACAATTTAGTTCTTATCTCGATTATGTCTTTAGCATTCTGATAACTGAGGACGCGAATTGCGATTTTTATTACTCATAAGTACTAAATTTCTTTAACTTTAATGCAATAATGTCAAGATACTTAAATTCTAAATGGTTTATAGTGCAGCAGCAACAATTAGTATTATTATGGGAGTCCCTCAAGGGGGTGTTTTAATCCCTATTGCCTTTTAACCTATACATGTCTATATTGCCTTTACCATTTCCAGGTGACAGTCTAGTAACCTATGCTGATGATTGCACCCTTTTTCCTTCGGGTGTGGATGTGAACGCAGTTTTCGACGTAATAAATAAATATCTAAGGAAGTCTCTGAATTTTTCTGTCCAAATCAAATTCATGCATTTTTTCTTCCTGGACTAAGGAAGTTACAATGGAACTGGACATATTTGTTGTGGGCTTAGGGGTTCCGAAATCACCCCACCCGACAATTCTTGGTGATAGCTTGCTCACTTTTTCTGCACACGCAAACAACACCTTCCATCGTGTGATGAAGAGGAATAAAGAGCTTAAGGCCCTAGCAGGAACTTCCTGGGGTTAGGAGAAAGAGGTTCTTAACACCACGTCTAAAGCACTTCCTAAATTATGCTGCTCCTTTCCTAAGTGATACTTTATGGGGACACCTACAAATTGTTTAGAATAATGCCCTGAGAACAGTGACTGGTTGCTTCTAGATGGCCAGTTTTGACCATATCCACCAGAAAGCAAAAGCATTATCTGTTCGACAACAAAGTGAATTGGTTTCAATGCAGTTTTTTGGCTACGTTTAAATTTTCTTTAAACATGAAATACTATTGAGAAATGCTATGTATGTGCGGAGAGAATATTGGTACTTATCCAGAGAGAAGATACCAGCTCTTTGCTCCTTATTTTGGACAATTTTTTTAGTTGGTTTATCATCGGTTGGTCTTTGTCCTCAATAATATGGTGGCTATTTTATATTTTCATACATTTTTTTTTTTTTTAACATTTTCTTACCAATTTTTTCACATATTTTTCACTCACTCAGTCACTCTCTATCTCTTCTTTGTTTATATTGTATGTACATATATTTTCTTCTTGTTTATTTTCGCTTTTGACTGCCAAAAACAATTGAATTCGATTGAATGCACCGATCGGCGGCAAAAGATGCTTAGTTGCCCTTCTGCTGTTGGAATGCCAGACGTGTCGCCAACAGTAGCAATAGTCTTAATATTGTAGTATAAAGGCGGCAAGGTAACAATTGTTGGTAGTTGCTGTTGCTGCTGCTGTTGCTTCGTTTTGGCCAAAAAAAAAAAAAGAGTAAAACTATTTGGACCGAAGCGCCGCTTTTAAAGGCAATCAGCGACACCTTTTTGGTCAAATACAAATACTCGTTCGATTCATGCCATCGAATTGCACGTAACCGCCATAACATGATGATGATGATGATGATGCCTTAGTAATATTCTCTTGTTGTAGTGGCATTTTGGTAGTTTCCCAACGTCTCGTCTGCTACTTATGTCTCCCAATGAAATCGAATCGAAACGAAACGAATTCTAAATAAGTTTTGCTCAGTAGTAGTAGTTTTCGTTTTGTTTTTGTTCTGTCTTATTGTCGTCCCACCGTCGTTTACACATTCATTGTCAACCATCATCCACATTCTCATCCATATTGTCATTGTTGCAACAATAAGCAAAGTGCGAAAGCGACAGTAGTTATGCCTTGTGCTTGGGTGCAAAGAACAATGCCAGAATGTCGTCGAGCGTCGTCGTCTTCTCCACTCAGATCAGTTCAGATGGGGCTCAACTCAACGACCTCGACATTCAATGAAAGGCCCTATGCTCTTCTGCACTGTGCACTGTTATACTACCTTCATCGTTATACTGTCTGTCTTATTGTCGGCATATGATTTCAAAAATTGCCCTTTTTCGGGTTTCGATTTACCACAACAAACATCACGCTTAAGAAAAGAAAGAAGCTGCAGAAGCACCACGGACGAACGTGTCTATATTGGGCACGCCTGATAAGCCTTAAAGTTGACAACATATTTGGGCGTTAAAAGCACACCGCCGCCGCCAGTACAGAGTAAAGCAAAAACATCCAAAGAAAAGTGAAGTCTCATATAAATAAAGACAATAAATGTAGTAGAATCAGCAGAAGTTGCAGAACTTTAAGTTGTCCGTTTGATGTCCCCTAGGAGAAGATTCACAATAAAAACAAAAGTAAAGTTATCAATGCTCTTTATAATAGTAGTTTAGGTTCTCTCTTCAAGTATTAACCAACCGCAAACTATTCGATTTTGGCTTTAACTGGCGCTAACTTTGAGCTGTTAATCGCACATGAATTCATTTATAATGATGATGATCGTGATGGTGATGTTTGCTTGCATGATTTTATCTAGTCCATTTGATCTTGAATCTTAACGAAGTTGAATCTGAAGTCTGACTCAACTTGCTCAACACCAAGTGACCACACACACACACACTTACACATAGAAACATCTTGATCGTGAGGACCTTGAGCACTTAGAACTTGATTCACTTCGCACAACACAGTCAGTCTATCATTAGTTTCAGCAATCTGTTGCAAAGGCTTTATTTCACTTCTCTAATCTGCGATTTGTGGCTACTTCTACTTATTTTTCGCTATACAATCCGCAAAGATCATGATGATGATCATTATAATGAAGATAATGATGATGATGATTTTTTGTTGATTTTAGCTTGCTGATTACTAATTTTATTAATCTTATTGCCACAAAATATTGATTGCCTTGCGGTGCTACTATTTAAACCCAAAAAGAATTGTCGGCTTTATGCCTGGTGCCGGCTACTGCTGGACTAAAACTTGTCGCTATTGATTTAGTTGATGTCTTTATGTGTTCGTTCTTTCTTTCGTTCCTTTATTGTGTCTTTCTTCATTTTTTTTTTTTGGGTACATTTGAAATACGAGACTTTTTCTGCGCCCAAAACGCAAAATCATTGCCACATCAACATCATCAGCACATCTCAATGTTCCAAAACTGCAAACATTTCGTGCGTTCGATGAAGCGTTGAGTGGCAGAAGCTGTATTAGCCTGACCCAATCTCTTCCCTTGGCCAGTTATTGAAATTAAAAGTGATTTCATTTAACGGTAACTGAGGCGCTTTGATGTGGCATCAAGTGGCAATAAAGCGACGGCGTCGGCGAAGATTACGAAAATAAATTAAAAAAAAAAAAAAATAACGAAAGGAGACAAGACCTTAAGAACTCTTAGAAAAGGCTTCACTTGCCAAGAAATGGTTAGGTGCGCACGCGTCTATGGTTAGCATGCCAGCTACCAGCAGTTCCTAATGCCAATGGCGCTTATCTAAGTGAACAAGTTGTTGCTGTTGTTGTTGGTGTTGTTAGTATTGGTAAAGTCTGTGTCTTGGTAGACTAAAGTTAAGAGTCTACATAGTTTGCTAGCTAGACTAATCTGCAAGTCACGCGTCATAGTCGTCGTCGTCGACGTTGGGTCTCTATCACTTGTACAAATAATGTAGCAAATTTATTCTGACTTCAGCTGCGCGTTTTTCCTGCTTCCTGCTCCACACCAAGCCTTGTTAGGCTTGATTACAGTGTAAATATGTTTTTATGTTTTGTTGTAATTGAGAATTGTAACTAATGATATTTGAGTTGAATTTTGTCGTACCAAATATGTACTTATTTATTTACTTAATACTACATACAATTGAAAGGAACAGGGATCAACGCAACATCTGCCTTTGTAACCACTTGAGTAAATATAACTAGGAGCAGAGATACATACATATATCTACAATATGGTATACGTAAGAAGAAATGGCAATGAACTTCAAATGACTTCTTCACTTAATGAGCCACCGACAACAACTTATTTTCAAGACTTTTGAGTTAATACGTTCATAAATTAAATGCCCAAATCATTGCTAAAAACCTTCCCAAACCCATGGCAATGGACTCAGGACTTTAATACCACATTAAGAGACATACAGATAGACAGATAGGCAGGCAAACAGAAAGAAAGACATGTAGACAGATCACAAAACAATAGAAATTCCAAAGACCTTTAAGATTTCGTTTAAAATTTATGCAGATGATTTATGCATATCAGCAAGCATTCAACCAAGGATCATACTACTACTAACTCAAATGTTTGAACACATTATTTTGTGTGTGGAGAAAGAGGAGATTGATCTTTTCAAAAATACCTTAAAACAGACGAATTCGATTTAAACTTGGCTGATGTTTTGGTGATGGGAGGCGGCAAAGAAAAGAAAACATAAAGAATTTGTTTTGATTGGCTTCCAAAACCAACCATCATCTGATGTTGTTGATGCACTAATCACTGTAGATCATCGATACAGAAGTGATTGCTGCAGAACAATGAAGAAGATTAACTTTTGCTAAACAAATACTACTGATCATGGATCATCATTAGATTTGCTTTTGCTTTGGTTTGGACCGACATTTCTTTTTGATCTTGTCTAAATTGGATGCAGGCTCCTTTATGCTTTGCTTAAACTAAATAAAGCTGCTATTCTTTTATCACTCCCTTCCTTTCTTCATATAAATATTGTGTCCCCTCTCTCTTTATTTGTAAAATTGTTTCTTTCACATTTGTCGTTGTCATCGCCTATTTACCGACAATTAATAATAAATAAATGAAATCTTATTTCCAAAAGATAAACCAGCAGCAAACAATTACAGCCGCCTCCTTTTCATCATCATCATCTATCAGTCACTTCAAACACACTACATGGATGCATATTAGTAAGTACATAAGTCAAATCTGGTCACCCAAACACAGCCGCTGCACCGGAACAATTTCATCTGTCATTACATTATATTGCATCTGTGCCTGGACCAACAATCACTCACTCACTCACTCACTCACTCATTCATTCATTCATTTATTCGTTCTTTAATTTAGTTCCTCTCTTTCTTTATTTTCTCCTGCATTCTAGAATATCTATTTGTCCGTGTGTGGGTCTTTCTAAAAGAATCATTGGTCTGATCAGCTGACAACTTTATCTAGTATTTTGTGCTTGCTGCCTTTATTGTCTGTCCATCTTTCATTGTCTTGGCTAATTGTCTGTAGAGCGTCATAAGCCAATAGACCAACAACAACTTCCTACCACTAGACAACTGTCTCTCTGTATCTTTTCTTCTATTTATTATTGTATATTTCTGTTGTAGCCCTCGCTGTGTGTGTGCGTCTGCGCAGCAGGTCATTCTTCCTATGTTTATCTTTTGCCGTTTAGCCGCAGTCAGTCAGTCACACACAGTCTCAGTTACTCTCACGCACTGTTCCGTTCCATTCCGATCCGTACGTGCTCTTAACTTGCTTTCCAACCATCCATCCAGATTGTTATTATTGTTCTGTATACGCACAATTTACTTTGGCTGAACAACAAATAAAAATAAAGTCAGTTGGAATTATTTTAAATTCAAAGTCAGCTGACTCATCATCAAGGTTTATTTATGTACATATAATTTCTCTTCTATTTCTCTCACTCCTTGTGTTTCTCTACAAGGAAAGACGGTACTCTTAATGACCGGAACGGATCTATAGCTATGTATGTATATACGTTCAGCATTCCATTCATCTATTCATTGGAATGTCTGTCCCTAAGTCTATTTATCAATAGTATCTATCGTTGCGGTAGATTTTCAATCGAACTGAAAACTCTCATGCTCAGCTTCCTTCCTACGTATATTATACTTTGCTCCCTCCCTTTCTAGGCTTCTTCCGTTACACAGTTTCTCTTTTTCTCTCTTCTTGCACTTCTTCCATTCTTCCATTCCATTCTATTCATTCAGTCAGTCAGTCATTGAATTCATTGATCGGTTTTTGTTAACGCTCAGTGGGAGCGCAATTTGTATGCGAACGCACTTAAAATCCTATTAGGCTCAATTATCCGCTGATATTGCGTACGCGTTTACCTCGACCGAACGACTACTGGGCTGTTCAATATTCAATTTTCTAGGAAGTCGGAGGTCTAAGCTGATCGTCATTCATTGTTATTGTTGTTGTTGCTATTGCTGTTTGAACTCCATTTGTCTTCCTGTTCGAATTCAATCAATGACTTTGAATGAGTAAATCTTATGAATGAAGTTTTATTATATTTTTTGTATTTTTTTTTTTTTTTTCTTTGTGGCAAGACACTCGTTTAGATCGGTGTACGGTGCCGGCGACGGGAGTTACATACATAGGTAAAGACTGCACGCTGTGTCTTTGTATGCGTCTGACATTGATTCATATTTAGTACTAGTAGTCTATGAATATGAGTAGAAAGTATCTGAGTGTGTGAGACTAAGACGACGGATATTTTCTATTAGTTACTTTCTTTAAGAAAGAGAGTGAGTGATTGGGTGCCTTTACATTACATGGTGGTCCCCATGGAGTTGGACAGTTGGTCAACTCAATTCTTAGACACTTGTACACGATATTCAACTTAAAATATTCCATATACTCTTATACGCGCAGATGTCCTTGAACATGCATGTCTTGTTGTCATTTCATGGTGTAAGTAGTAGTAGTATGAATGATGGCTCCTGTAACCAGACTAAGGCTTATTTAAGTTCTTACAGATGTCGTGCGTGTTTCTTACTCATAGAAGAACTAACTGAGATACTATTTACGTGTATGTTTGTGTCTGCATGAACGTGTTCTTACTGTAAACGATTTGATTATCATGTGAAAGAGAAAAATGGGTTAAGACGTGTTTTATTTAAGAACTAAAGCCCTTTATGCAGGTGTGGTCTCCAATTGGTTATGGCCATGTTCTGCTGGTATTTGATGTGCAGGGGCACAAGTATAACTAAAACAAAAACAAACAGAATTCTCGTGATCTAATGAGATCATGATTAACAGAGAACTGCTTCTCATTGATCTGGTATCTTTATAATAAAATCGATTTTATTCTAGTGAAGAATATGTAATACCAACATTGTTGCGTCAACATTTCACTTCCTTTGACTCAATTATAGAATTTATAATAAATTTCTTTTCAAAATTTTCAGTTTCACATATTCACAGTTCATTTTGAAAAAATATTTTGATAACTTAGAAAAAACAATAAATAAATAAAATCACAAAATGAAAGAAAAAACTAAAATACCGAGGGGAAGAAAGTATGTATTTATACAAATCAATTTTAAGCAAATCAATTTAAAAAAGTTTGATATAATTTTATAAATTTTCACTTAAAAAAAAATCAATCAGAAATTCTTGATTAGTAAAAATTTAAAACGAAAAACAAATCAAAAACAAATATTAACAAAAAGAACAAAATAGTCTACAGAGGAAAAAATGTGAAATACACAAGAAAATATTGTAATTTACTTATGGTATATAGAAAAACTGTAGGAGAATTCGTGGACTCAGTGAGAGGGATCAGGCCGAATCAGCATGATCTTTCAATTGCTACTAAGATGAAGAACTCAAAAACTTCTTTGCAACTATAATTCCACACATGTATGTAAGAATTGAAGTATACATAAATTAAAATAAAAAAAAAAGCAAGTAAAAAATTCGAAATGATTAATTTAGAAATAATAATAATATTAATAAAATAAACATGGACCGATGCGCCATTGGTGCCGAAATCCACAAAATTTAAAAGTTCAGATTAGTTAGAAGATATAAATAAAAATTAAATTAAATGAACCAACAATTGTTAATTTTAAAAATAACAAGAGAAAATGAGTCTTGATCACATAAAATATAAAAAAAAAATAATTGTGTAAAGAATATTTAAATAATTACGTAAAGGTTCCAAACTCGATTATATTAATATTATTATTATTATTCATTAATACCCCAACTTTTTTAATTTTAAAAATAACAAGAGAAAATGAGTCTTAAACACATAGAATAAAAAAAAAAAAATAGTATACTTCGAAAAAAAATTTAAAATAAACAGCTTAAAATTTTCCTAAGAAAAAATATTGTATTATAAGACTAAAACTAAGAGATAACATCACTACTATGATGATATATTTATTATTACCTATCAATCCAAAAGGAAGAAAATAAATTCAAAAAATAATCTTTCAATTGCTACTAAGATGAAGAACTCAAAAACTTCTTTGCAACTATAATTCCACACATGTATGTAAGAATTGAAGTATACATAAATTAAAAAAGAGAAAATGAGTCTAGAACACATAAAATAAAAAAAAAAAACATAATTGTGTAAAGAATATTTAAATAAATAAGTAAAGGTTCCAAACTCGATTATATTAATATTATTATTATTATTCATTAATACCCCAACTTTTTTAATTTTAAAAATAACAAAAGAAAATGAGTCTTAAACACATAGAATAAAAAAAAAAAAATTGTATACTTCGAAAAAAAATTTAAAATAAACAGCTTAAAATTTTCCTAAGAAAAAATATTGTATTATAAGACTAAAACTAAGATATAACATCACTACTATGATGATATATTTATTATTACCTATCAATCCAAAAGGAAGAAAATAAATACAAAAAATAATCTTTCAATTGCTACTAAGATGAAGAACTCAAAACTTCTTTGCAACTATAATTCCACACAGAATTGAAGTATACATAAATTAAAAAAGAGAAAATGAGTCTAGAACACATAAAATAAAAAAAAAAAAACATAATTGTGTAAAGAATATTTAAATAAATAAGTAAAGGTTCCAAACTCGATTATATTAATATTATTATTATTATTCATTAATACCCCAACTTTTTTAATTTTAAAAATAACAAAAGAAAATGAGAAACACATAGAATAAAAAAAAAAAAACAAAAGTAGTATACTTCGAAAAAAAATTTAAAATAAACAGCTTAAAATTTTCCTAAGAAAAAATATTGTATTATAAGACTAAAACTAAGAGATAACATCTCTACTATGATGATATATTTATTATTACCTATGAATCCAAAAGGAAGAAAATAAATTCAAAAAATAATCTTTTGTCCTTTGAAAAAAAAAAAAACTTAATTAGTAATAACTTAAAGTCAAAAGGTAGAAACAGAAAATAAGAATAAATCACCACAATATGAAATTCCATATTTAAATATTCTTTAACAAAAAAAAAAAAAGAAAATATTGCTAGTAAGCTTGCAACACAAAAAGCTTATAACATATAACAAGCATAATTCCATTGAATGATTTAAAATAGAAAAAATAAAACAACTAAATTTGTAAATATAAGTCTCATTTAAAACCAAGTTTAAGTTCCATTCCCATCCAAAAAAAAAAAATATTAAATTATAGAATTGTGATAGCTTCAAAATAAGAATAAAAAAATTCGGCAAAATATTGTTCAAAATAAAAATGGAAATAAAAAAATGAAAAGTCATAAAAATAATAAACTGTAAAACTAACACATAGCAACATGTTGTATTCATCAAACTCAAATGCCGAAATGCTAATAGTATTTTCATGTATCAATTTCAAATGTCTAAACACAATTCCAGCAGAAAAAGACAAAAAAAACTGAAATGGGGTATTATTATATAATAATAAGATATTTTATATTTTAAATACTTAAAATGCGAGAAAATCCAAATGAAATATTGGGAAAATTCCTCAAAACAGAATCCTATTACTAATAATGCCTTCTTCAATTACAATCCCTATAGTTTATATTGTATTAAGCAATTTTGTAATTGTTTAAATATATTCAAAAATAAAATGAAAAATAAAAAAATTAAACAGAAAACCACATAAACTTTTGATAAAAGAAATTCCAAACAATAATAATAAATTTATATCGAAATGAAAATTTATATCCTCCATAGTTTATTAATTGAAACATTTAAAACGAAGTAAATAAATTTAAAAAAATAATATTTTGCATCCACAAAAAATACGCACAGTTATAATCAACTTCGAATGAATTGAAAACTTAAAATAAAAGCTAAAAATACATACATATAAACAAACCGGAAATAAAAATAAATACCAAAAATAATATCCGTATTTTAATAGTCTTTTGAAATAAACAAAAAAAAATGTGATGATGAAATCATATTAAATATAAAGAAATATTAATACAACCAATTTATAAAATATACTTCCACTTCATATTCCAAGTTCTTTTAAAAAAGAAAATATAATAAAATAAAAAAGTTTTAATTTATAGAATTGTATTTAGCATGTTCAAAAAATAAATAAAAATTACTAAAAAATATTGTACCAAAAAAAAAATAGGAAAAAATTGAATTCCGATTGACAAAACGAAAATATCAACTCCGCTTAGAAGGAGACAAAAAAAAAACAAAAAAAAAAATAAAAATAAATAAATTTACTAAAATAAAATTCGTTTAGAGGAACATGTTTAACCCAAAAGTCTATCAACAAAATGTGGGTAAAATTTTTAAAAAGAAATATTGGAAAAGTAGCATGAACACGGGAGACAAATATGTACTAATAATAATTTGACTGTTCGTGTTTCACGTTAGAAATGAGAGTTTAGTTTGCATAGACTTTTTAAAAGAGGACACATGTCAAAATCTGACGCTCTTTCAGAAATGTAACACACGCAATTTATATATTTTGAAAATAAAGGAAGCGAAAACACCTGTAAGAGGAATTTTGTCATTGGGCGCTTATATGTATTATCAAGGAATATAAAATAAACGTGTAAATTCTTTTTCTTTTTAATCGTATCGCTTGAGAACGGCTTGCTCTATTTGGCTGACAGTGTCCATGTTTCACTGGCGTACATTAAAACTGATGCAGTCAGCGTTTGGTATATAGACACTTTTGTATTTCTGTCGAGCTTCTTGCTTCTCAGGAATTTATTTGGGTGGAAGTACTGTCTATTTGCTGCAAGAAGTCGTTGATCTATTTCTACATTTTTGTTCTCGTTGTTTATATTTACGCCCAGGTACGTGTAGTCTGCGACTACTTCAAAGTTGTATTCCCCGAAGGTATCATTTTGGCCTAATCTATGGCTCATTGCGTCAGATGTTGTGGACACCATTACTTTGGTCTTACTTTCGTTAATTATTAGACCTATTTTTCTCGCATTCTCTTCGATGCTGTTGAAGGCTTCCTTGAGGTCTGTTATTGATGTCGATATGATGTCTATGTCGTCGGCATATACTAATAATTGCACCGATTTGGAAAATATGGTGCCTTTGCCGTTTACTTTGGAGTCTCTGATGACTTTTTCAAGTGCCAGGTTAAAAAGGAGGCAAGAGAGGCCATCTCCTTGACGGGCACCAAAGTGAGCTTCGAACTCACGGGAGTTTTCATTCCTAACTCTCACAACATTTCTTACTTTTGTTATGGTAGCTTTTGTTAGTCTTATTAGCTTCGTTGGGAAAGAAAATTCTTTCATCGCCGCAATTAGTGCATCTCTCCTGATTCTATCATACGCTGTTTTAAAGTCAATAAAAAGGTGTAATGTCGTGACATTGTTTTCTCGAGTTTTCTCTAAGATCTGTTTAACAATGAAGATTTGGTCGATCGTTGATTTGCCAGCTCTTAATCCAGCTTGGTAGTTACCTACTATCTTGTCAGCAAATGGTAGGAGTTTATTGCGTAGTTAACTAGAGAAGACTTTATATATTGTGTTTAACAGGGTGATCGGGCGATAGTTCTCACAGGCATAAAGGTGCTTAATGACGACACTCAGCACGACGAACGAACGTAAGGCCAAATATAAAGCTAATGACAGTAAAACAGAATAAAATTCAAAGCGTTCAATGATGTACTTATATACAAAGATTATGAAATTGAATAGACTACACAAGTCAGTCACAAAAGGCAATCTTTTCTTCAGCTGCACCATTTTACTCGCATCAACCGCCTCTTCACTGATGATAGCAAACAATTTTGAATTTTTAATCCACTGGACAATCTTTGACCGGGTTGTCGATAACTTTGATCTAGATAATGTTACTGACCATGGTGCAGTTTTTAGGAGCTGTTTCCAAGTGCGTTCTTAACTCTTCATCACCTGCTTCTATACGAAGCGTCCAAAGTGCTCGGAAAACCCCTTCTTGGCCTGATGATGCAACATTATGTCTGTCCTCAGTCGACATGAAGACTAGAGGATCGTATCATTATCGGACCTAAATGCTTTCGACTGATTGCTACATCCAGCATGGCGGCTAATCAGAATTGATTCAAATGTATGACCCTAATTTTACCAATTTTACTTAATATTTCGAACTCTATTTTTAAGTCCTTCGTATGTTAAAAGTAAATGCTTTTCACTGCCGATGGTTTTTTTGGTAAAATCAAAATATTTTTCAGCCTTCGCAAAAATCACTAATTGCTACAAATATACTGCTCTTCGTATGTATTTGGTGAATCAAGTTTGTCGGGGAGGGACTTCAGCCCCCATAGGCCCCCCTGGACATACTACTGCTACCTGTCCGGATTGTTAAGCTATCGGAGTAACAAACTCAATATTGATTATAAGTTTTTGTCCTAAGTAGGTACAAACTAGTGATTTGGAGAATATTCGCAGCGACATTGACATTCACGTTCGTAAATGGCTAAAAATTAATACATATTCGTCACATCAAACAATTTTGGGGTATGATTAAAAAGATCTAATAGGGAGGTCGACAGGAAGCGATCTTTTCAGCCGTTTCGCTACCCTAACTCCTTCCATTCTATGACGCTTTAAAAACCGCTGTTCAATATACTCCTTGGACTGATGATTATTTATGTACATCGCCAATCTTAGGAACCCCTAAGTCTTTCTCAAGGTCAGACGTTGGCAAGTACTACGGGGCACCAGAGTTCATACGCAGTACTCTGACCTTCAAAAAGTTCGATTTCGCTGCTATGCCGTACACCTGCGAGCCATATCGCCAAGCAGGAGCAATTATTGCTTTGTAAATGAGAACCTGTAATATGCGTCTTGAATGTTAGCCTATCCAAATACACACTTAGATATTTATACCCCGAAAGATGCTCCAGAAGTTGGTTGCCGAAAAACACTTCCGGACAAACATCCGGTCAAAAGGCGTATGTCACATTGGCACATTTCTTTATATTAAGGCAAATGTTCCATTTTCTTGTCCAGACTTCAAAACTATGAATGTTGCAAGGGTGTCCGTGGCTTCATAAATGCACCAGTTTCTAGCGAGGATAGCCGTATCGTCTGCAAACGTGGCAATGGGCATGTCGTGCGTGAACAGGGTATAAAGTGTTGGCTCCAAAATGCTATCTTAGGGGACAACTGCGCAAATAGCCTTGATGCTAGACTCTACACCATCTAGTACCACTAAGAAAGTCCTGTTATTGATGTAGCTACGCACTATTAACCATAATTGATAAATAAGGTTTTAAATATTAGCAGAGAAACAATTCGATTCATTCTTCATGAACTGATGATCAGAAATCACTTCGTATCAATCATTCCGAGAGGTCACCAACAATAAAAACTTCCTGAAATCAATTGTACTGAGGGATGAAATAGAGAAACTAAGCGTCAAAGCACGGATTGGAAGACGCATTGAGGCCATCTAAAGAGCTTCGGTGTGTGCTTTAAAGGCTATTCTAAAAGACGGGCTGGACCATGCTTTTAAATCACTGTCGAATCGAAGTAACAATTGTATTGAAGTGTAGAAAGAATCCTTTGAATAATAAATTTGAAAAAATTCCAAATATTCCGTTTTAGTCATGTCTTTCACTTAATTATCCGTGTATCCTGTATAAGCTTAAATGTAAGTATTCAGACTTGTGGTTATTAGTGTAAGTATTATTTGATCACTCTAATCAGATGCAAGTAGAATCGTAATAGGCATAACTGCCTGATCTTTTCTTTGGTATACTGGCACCCAGGTTCCTCAGCCTATGAGATTTTAAAATGAATATTTGTACATGATCTCTTTTTGACCATATACAAATCACATATTGCAGTCATTATGTTTTGACAACCCCTACAAGATATACGTAATGTATATAATTGCAATTCAAAACTTCATGGATTGGTTTACGTTACAAAATCAATCTCATTTATAAACTTAAATTCAGTTTGATTCCCATACAACCTAGTATAAAGTGAGTTAGTGTAACTTTAAAAAAATTGATCTAGAGGAGAGTGCCATCCATCCCCTGGTCCCTTGGACTTTGATATCAATCTTGAAGTGTGCAAAGAACAACAAAAATCTTGCAGTGAACTGCCGAATTTTATCCGCGTTGAATCGCGTTAAATGCCTCACTTGGCGCTACTTAAGATAATTTACGCAGAGGATCATCATCAAAAACACCAACAACAATAACAATAACAACAACAGGAACAGCATCTCAAAGCAACTCGAAGCATCTTGAAGTAACTCAACAAAGTGTGATCTTTTGTGCCGTGCAAAGTTGCGACTGACTGTCTTGTGGTGACTCGTAATGTTTTCAGATACTTTATCGCATTTCGTTAAGATATTTGCCATTTTTTTTATTTTTATTGAGCTTAACGTGATTTTTGTCTTTTCGCGCTGATCGTGTTGGGTTTATTTCTCTTGTCTTTTCTCATCTTCCCACCAATTTTTTGCCATTTGCCGCCATTATGAGCGACTTGCAACAATAACAGAACCGCATCATCATCATCATGATCATTTAAATCAACATCATTATCATCATCAATTTGGCCATCAACATCTTTGGGATCCTACACATATGTTCATATGTATTTTATAAGTATATAAATTGACAAACTTATGGTGAAGCTCTCGAATTCTCTTGGTTGTTCAAACCTCCTTTCGTTTTTGCCTTTTACCTCCTTCTTTGTCAACACGTAAAATTATTGATAGCGTGTTTTGGATGTATGTAGTACATCTGTGTGTATGTGTGTGTGTGTGTGTGTGTGTGTTTACGGCTTGGAGAACGCGTTGTGCGGCGCATGACATTGCATCGCATCACATCGCATTGTATCTCGCAAAGTAACCCAATGCGTTGCGGCGCTTCTTATTGATTTTATAATTAAGCGTTGTCATTAAATTTTATGAGCTGAGATCATTATACACAACGCTCTCGACAACGACTGGAATCGACTTGACTCGACTCGACTCGATGCTCTTCTGTGCCTTAATTGAGTTGTTGGTGACATACAATAAACTTTCATTGTTGCTGCATTTTTATGCAACATCGTTCGAGGCTCCTCCAATGAATCTGTTCATGCTGATGCTCATGATGGTGATCGTTATGAAGATGATGATTATAATGGTGTTGAGCTGAATATACTACTTTGCTTTACTTTACTTTTCTTTATTTTATTTCTTTTATTTTGTTTGCTGATCAAATCAAATGAAATTAAATGTGAATAAAAATGTGCGAAGTTCAAGGCAACAAACAAACATACAAAACAAAAACAAAAATCAAACAATCAACAACAAAGAGGCACGAGAGATGAAAACCTAAAGCAAAAGGTCCTGCATTGAACGAGAAAAAAAAAATAATAAGAATATTCCAAAAGATGCGAAGAACAGCTGCTCGATTTCCTTGTTTTGCTTTTTGGCAGGAGCCACACTCAAACATAAAGAAACTCACAAACAAAGGCCATCATCATCAGCCAGCCAAGCCTTGATCCTATTAGGCAACGAAATTCGTTAATTTCCTTATTTACTTCGTTGTCGCTCAATTGTTTTCTTTCACCTCATCTCATCATCTCTCAGGCTCAATTTAGCTTAGCTTCACAGTTCTTCCTGTTTGTCCTGCGCCTACATTGGACTCAAGACGACGCATTTATTTAACTGGCATCCTTATGTCAGCTTATAAAGACGCATTGACATGAGCACAACAGAAAATGTAATAAATAAGAGGAGAGTGAGAAAACCAAATAGAAAGAAACCCAACAAGAGAAAGGTATGAAGAAAACATAGGAACATTAAAAGGATAAGAGCAGAGTAAGGATGAAACACATAGACAGGGATGAAACGAATGAGACAAGAAGCAAGAAATGACAAAAAATGGGGATAAAATTTTATATTTTTGGTGTTGTTTTTATTGAACTTGAATATCCTGAGCACGTGCTAAGCATAGGAAAAGGAACAGTGTAGAAGAGAAGAGAAGTCGTTGATCCTTTGCATTTACAATAAGTATACCTATTAATGTGCTAACCAAAAACTCCAAATAAAGATTGTCCTCATCATCAATATGATGATGATCATCATCATCAATAAGAAACCCACAGCAACAGCTGCTCGCGCATGCGTCACTGTCTGGTTTCTTTAATTTTTTTTCTTATTTATTTTTTGTTTGTTTTGTTTCATTTTTTCCTTCATTTTTTCTTATATATTTTTTGAAAGCAAAAACCAAGCAAGGATTCAAAGTGTCTGTGCGTTTATATACACGTACATACATATATCTTAAGACACGCGTCTGGCAGCAGGCAACAGGACTAAGTGAACTGAACTAAGTTAAAATAAAATACTTTTTTTTTGTAGTTCTTCTGCTATAGTAAAACAGTAGCAACACCTGCTGTCGCTCTGCTACTGCTGGTTCTTTTGAGTATCAGGAAGAAATATAGAAACGAATTAAAGGAAAGACAAAGAAATTTAGGAAGGAAGACAGGATGTAAAGTGAAGCCTTTGCCTTTCAATCTATTTGGCTTTAGAAATATTGTATGTTTTGTTCTTAGTCTCATCATATACTCATACATGAGAATCATTTTATGTAAATTTTTATAAAGAAACCTTCTCTTCCTCTATAGCAACAACAAAGAATTACCGTTAGTTGCAGCAATCACCTGCAACATGGCATTGTTATGGCAACATCAACAGCAGCAACAACAACAACAACTAAAAACTTATAATGCCACACGCAATACTTAAGCGCAGTTAATCAAAAAAGGAAGACTTTGTTGTCGCGGGAACTTTCCGTTTCGATGGGCCACACAATTGTTTGTTAAATGTTGCTGTTGCCACTGACCACCAGCAGAGAGCGGAATGAACCAACAACAACAACAAGAAAAGAAGAAAAGAAGATGAAAATAAACTAAATTTGGCAAAAATACAATTGCGTACAACACAGGCACATATGAACTCTTCCCATCAACATGGTCACACAAGCAACCAGCTAACCAACCAACCAACCAACCAACAACAACAATGTTGCTCGTTATCAGCAACAAAAGTCATTGCGGCAATGTTGCAAACACTTTTAAGCTAAATGGCAACAACAACAACTAACTAGAAAGTAAGAGACCAACAACAACAACAACAATAACAAGGAAAAGAAAAGATGAAGGAGATGAAGTTGATGAAGAAGAAGCAAAGTGCAACCAACAGACAGACAAAGAGACATGAAGTCATGCTACAACAATCGACGCAGCAGCTTATGATCGCGGACCTCACAACGCGCTTTAACTTCACAGAGAAGAGAAATAGAGTGAGAGAGAGAGATCAAAAGAAAGGAAGAGAAATATATAGAGAATAAAGTTGAGCTGAGTTGAGAAAGAAAAGAGAGGAGGAGCAGGAGGATGTTACTTTGCGCATATATTAAATGCTAATATGGTCAAAAGCAGCTCAACTCAACTCAACTGAACTCAAGTCCAAACAGCTGAAGGCGACTATAACCAAGACCCAGAGCCGCAGCCAATAACATCAACATCAACCACATTTTAGAAAAGGTACATTCATTGCAAGGTTGGTTTGGTTTTGTTTTGGTTATTTGGTCGATGGATTGACTTGCGTCCTCTGGTGGTCTCTGAACATAAGATTGGCACTGCTCCTGTGGGAAAATTAAAAATGAAATGAAATTAAAACTTTTTTCTTTAACTTTTTTTTTCTGTGTGTGTGTGTGCTGTTAAGAAATGCTTTCACTTTGCATTTAATTAAGATATTAAAAAAAAAATAGTAAGGTAAGTAAGGAGAAGCAGTGAAGAAGTGAGTACGAATTTGACTCAAGGCAAGTAAAAAAGGAAGATTGAACATGTCATGCCATAATAAAGAAAGAACTGGAACTGAAAATGTAATTGGAAAAGAAAAATATGTAATATTATTTCTTTATTTTTGGGCGTCATCAAAGCAGGGTGGCCTTTGATGTAAGTACTATAGGACTATGTATATAATTCCGTTTGGGTTTGCTTCAGTAATCCGAGCTGAACTCAATGCCAATGTATCCCATATAACTCAACAACCAATACATATCTGCAAAACAAACTCAACAACATGTCACACGCACACACAATGTCATTGTCACTATTAGTTTGTGACAAATGTCAGCGCCACATCACGGTACCAAAACTCCAACACCAAAAGACTTGATAAATATCTCCCAAAATACAAAAAAAAAAAAAAAAAAAAAAAAAAACACAAAAAAAAGAAATGAATCTCAACTGGACAAAGTGTTTCGCGATAAGCAATAATAATGCTGAAGCTGATGATGTTGATGTTGATGATGACGAGAACATACTCGTACTACAAGAGATGATGATAGTCTGGTCTGGGTTTCTTCTCTAAACTGCTGACAGATTCAAAGCATAAAACATCATCATCATAACCCAAATTGGAGTTGATAAATTTTTCAAGTGTTTCAAACAACAACAATAACAACAACACTTGAGCTCATAAAATGGCGTTATTCTTAATGATCCAGATCATGTATACATATGTGTGGTCTATGCTGCTTGCCACCAACAGTCCGTCTATATTTCATCAACGGCATATTTAATTAATGAAGGTTGCTCCTTTCTTATCACGTAGTACACGTTCAAAGCATTTCAACAACAGACCGATCTGACCGTCCTCCATCCAATGTCTGTCTATCGGATCGGTCAGGATACCAAGACAGACTGACACACATAGATTGTGTTCTTGTTCCCTTCTTTGTCCATATTGGCATAGAATGGATGTTGGATTGGTAGTCCCTTGTGAGAATCAAGTGAGACCTGATGCTGTGTGGGTTAGGTTTACCTTATCTCTTTAAATGTTAAGATTGAATTGAGAAAAAGTTGTTAGGATTGTGCTTTAAGGTATACACAAGAGACACATTAAATAAATTTGTTGCTCGTTAAATGTTTCTGATAATGTTGCTGTTGCTGTTCTTGTTGCTTGTTGTTCTTAAGCTGCTATGAGTCATCATCACATTTTGTAGTTCAGACAATTTTATTTTGCTACATTATTTTATTATATGGTACAAAAGAATATAATCGTTGGTTATTTTAGTACATACATATATATATATTGATAAAAATTAAGATTTCAAATACTTTTATCTACGAATACGAAGAAGTTATTGAATTTAATCAGTTGAAAAAGTCAGTCCTTTTAATCAGATGGAATGCATATAAAAGAGTGCAGAATAATGAGACTAGTTGCAGTTTGTTGGGAAGACCAAAAGTTAGTAAAGGATATGCTGCAGCTCTTTCTATTAATTCACTTTCGATCAGGATACAACAATCCACCCGCTGTTAGAAACAAGGGATAGGTATCGACTAGAGGTGAGCTAAACAGTAACACAGTGATTCTAAACTGTGATTGAGAAACAGTCATTTGAAGGGAGAGACACTGTGATTACCATTTAGGGAGCAACTTAATCAAAATGAGTCACAATCAATCAAGTAAACTGTGTCTCTCCATAGAATCACTGTGTCACTGTTTAGCTCACCTCTAGTATCGACTAATAAACCATCGATAATTATTTACTAATTAATCTATACACCAACTTATTTTTTAAAAAATCGATTATTCGTCCATTTCAAAAAAGTTTTAGAATACTCGGTCACATTTCCCCAGCGAAGAGAAAAGTTAGGTTTCTAAAAATAATCCACCACAATTGTTAATGTCTACCACAATTTTTCACAATAACTTCACAGGCCAGCCGCCGAGGCGTCATCGTATAGACCGATATGTTTACTGGATACTGTGCGAGAGTGGTACTCTCTCTCTGAAAATCAGTTTTGCTTTCGAATACTTATAGGCTCTCAGTGTTGAGAACAGTATCGGGTTTTCGAACCATATCGGATGATGCAGCATTGGTGTTAGCGGGAATGATTGTCATCGCTGACGACATGCCCATACTTTATGTGACGTTTCAAAGGCGTCTAGACAACGGAGCAAGAAGGTGGGAACGGTAAACCTCAACCCCGCTTTGGCAGCAGAGATAGCTAAACGCAGAGTATGGTAGATGGACCTTCAGGCTTATACCGTGCATTTCAAAATGGTTGGCAGGAAGAACTGCGAAACCAATTACCAATTAACACAGTTCTTGTCCGGGCATGGCGGATACAGGTGGAATCAGAAAACGCTGAGCACATAGTTTTCCAATGTGCACGTTTTCTTGTTCCAGTAGGCTAACCACATGAACCAGAAAATACGTTGGAGTTCATGTTAGCATCTTCAGCCAACTGAACCTGCGTGTGACAGCTATCCAGCTAGAACTGCGTCGTCTAGAGAAATTTGTAGAAGAGAGCAAAATTTGCTGACCGCCCCGCGAAGTAATATCTAGTAACAGTTCCGAGGTAGAGAGGTAATCCAGGAGGTGGGTATAGAACGTAGGATTTGACATTTTGGCAATGAATCGTGCATGCAGTTCTCTTGGCAACCGTATCTTTAGATGATTTCCACCTCCATGCGATCCAGCACTAAAAAAAATGTTTGTTTCTTCTCTGCTTGTTCAATTGCATCTGTGCCACATTGGACAGTCCTGGTTAAAACTAATACTTGTCATCAAAATACTTTAGAAACAAAACCTTATTGGCAACTGTGCGTCAGCTATCAAACGGCTTCACTATGAATAACCTAATAATCAAACCCAGATGACATTGTTTAAAATTCCATAGATTATTTCAAAAAACGTCGATAATATCGATTAATCGGTTAATACACATCGCTTCTATGATCTAAACTTATCTCAAACTTAAACCTTACCATTAAACTCAAATAATTTACAAGTAAGTCCTAGTGATGTTTGTGTATGATTTCCCGCTGATTTTATGTCACTATTTTGTATCAGCTTATTAGAGTCGACTCTTTGACCTTTAAAAATAGTCTTTTAGGATCCCAACATTGAACAATAACCTTGTTGTGGTTCAATAAGTATGAAAATTCTAATGATTCTTTTAAAGTTTAATAGATTGCAGTTCTATAATATCTTCAGCGCAACAACAAGTGATCTCGATCTTTTCTGAATAATATTCAATCGATAACTGTAGCGACACTTTAATTTTACAGAAACTTGTATGGGATGCGTGCTATGTTGAAGAGCACCTGGTGCCAAGGGTCCCTTTCATCTTTAGAACACCTAGTGAAGTGAACGGAATTGTCTTAAGCTTGCAGCTGTGCAGTGTTTATCGCTGGCTTAAAGCCCAAAACACGTGCCTTTTGCTTGCCAAGTCTGGGTTACCAAATTATGTAGTGTCCTTTTTTTTCTTTCTTCCGCCTTCTAATTTTCATATCTTTTGAGACCCTTTCTTTTTTCCACAAAGCCAACAAGAAACAGTTATTTTTGTTAAGGGAGCTTAAGTAGAAAGGGTTGATTTTTGAACCACAAAATATACACACAGTAAAGAAGTCAATAATCCTTTAGGATTGCTAAAAAAAAAAAATTAAAAAAAGAAGACTAAAAAAGACAGAGCTCCCTTCTTTAACTACTTTTGAGTGGAGCATGCTGCAAAATTAATGACCCCATTAGAAATAACATAGCAAAAGCGACAAGCCATCAATCTTATGCCGAACAAGACCAAAATGCTCGACACCCCCCACCGACATTAACTGTGGATTTTATAAAGAAAACGAAAATGCAAAAGAACGCAGGTGATCAAAGACATAAAAAAGAGGGTAAAAAACAGAAAACTTTGAATATGCAAGAGTTTGCTTAAACAATTGCCATAAGGATAAGGATAAGAATATGCTTAAGGATGAGGAGTAGGAAGAGTGGAAACAAACGAAATGGAACCAAGATACGAGATCAACGATGACTGTCAACAAGTTGCAGTTGGAGATACCGCAGCACTATGAGAAGAAGGCGATGAAGGCAAAGCGGAATATTTATTGACACCAATAAATAATGAAATTACAAAAAAGATACACAAACACATAAACACTCAAACATGTGTGTGACAGCGGCATGGCACTCACAACAATTGTAGCAGCATCCACAAAAACCAACAACAATAATCGCAACCAAAAATAAAAAAGAAGTTGGCCCAAAACTTCGACAGAAGAAATGTGTGAGAAACAACGACAATTCGTTCAGCATTCATTTAAAGCTACACCTCAGCTATGTTCCACGACAGATACAAAGATACAGATTCCTCCACCCAACAAGGAGGTGAAGAGTGAAACGGCAGACGCAAAGAGACTAACTCCTGCTGCTGTCCTGCGTATCATAATGGTTGTTGTTGTTGCACCATAATCTTATAAACGATAATTCCCATGACTGCCAATGGCCATTGGTCTCAACTGGGCTCAAACTCGATATTTCATAGTGAGTGTGTGTGTGTGTGTGTGCAAAGACACTCTGAGCTGTTAAATTTACATAAACGCGCGTCTCAGCAGTCTCTGCTGATCTTGCTGCTGCCGGTGCTGCTGCAGAGTCTATAGCTGGGACTGGATCGGTTGGTTGGTTCGTTGGTTTTTTGCTGGCGTCAAGATTATCGCGATAAGATCAACCGGCGTGTCGCATCAATGCCCAATAAAATCGCCTCCAATATGGTATTGCAATTGTTGCCGCCACAGTTACCACGAGAAGATGTTGAGGTTGAGGTAAACCGATCAACGATGCTGCGAACTCAGGTTCCCAAAACACAGCCGACACAGCCAACATATTCAATCTGCCAGTGTTGCGCTTTGATTGTGTGGTTTTTGTATTTTGTGTTTCCTTTTTTATTTTTTTTTTTTTTGTTTTTTGAGCTCTACCGCCTTTGACAGTGATCCTTGGCTTATGTGTGATTTTTGTTGTTGTTTCACCTCAATTCGATTTCGATTCCTTCTCGCCTTCATTCTTGTTCCACCATCTAAATTGGAATTAATGCAATCGCGCGTGCGTGCACCAATGAAATATCAGCTAAAATATTGTACTAAAACTAAAAGCTGGTCAAGAAATTGCATGAAGATGAAATTCGATGAAATGCCACAAAAAAAAGGACAACAAAATGAGGAACAATAAGGAATACAATGCGGCAAATGCATGAAGGTGTCTTATGAAGAAACATGAAGTAGTAGTGGTAGTAGTAGTAGTAGGAGAGAATGATGAGAATTTTTTTCATTCTTTTATAGTTGCAGCAGCTACAAACAACAACGGTGGCGTCGTCGGTATTGACTTTGACTGCAAGCACTCAATATTATTGGTTTATGTTGTTGTTGTCGTTGTTGTTGTTTTGGTTTTGATTTTCTGAGAATTTAATCAGCAAACAATAACAATATTAACATCAAAAGTATCTCAAACAATATTGATTGCAAAAAAAAAAAAAAATGGCGTGAAGTTGTTGCAAATTGTCACGGAAAATCAACTAAAAGGGTTTGTATGAGTGCATACTTAAATAATAGAAAAACCGCTTAACATTACGAAAGCTGATTTTATAGGTTTTGACGCCATAAACAAATATCAGCAGTATTGGCCAAGCGCCAGAGGGGGCCTCACAAAAAATTTTAACAATGTTATATACATAAAGTTTATGTATTCGTTTATACATATTACAGTACGAGTGAGTAGTATTTTTCCAGAGTCGGAAAGCGGTCTGGCAGCACTATGAAAATTAGTCGCTTGAGGATTTCCCGGCTCTGTTTATTCATTGTTCAAGCATAGTAATTATTTAGGTACAATACTTAGAGAACTTTATGAAGAACTCCAGCTATTAAAATCAAATTCACTAAACTCTCTCAACGATGCAAAACAACTTATCCAGTATGTTTAATTAAATAATTTTGGAAGATGTATGTATATCAGTACAGCTTCTGCTGAGAGAAGTTTTTCAATGTTAAAATAAGAGGTTGCAAAATCGTAAAATAATTCTTTCTTCTGCAGTGGAAGTGTTGAATTCGCTCAGTTTAAAAGAAAGAGAAAAGTTTGAGGAATACGAAAAAGCAGCACTAAAATGAACAAAAACAGACGAATGTAGTGAAATAAGCTTCACATCAAGAAATGTTAGGGTCAATATACTAAATTATGCGAAACCAACAGAATCCCAGCTGTCACACAAGGAAAAATTTTGAGTATGAAGTTTTAATTCAGTAATTGATTAGCTTTCAGAAGCTCGGAGTGATAGGATTCATGGTTATGACGTTGTCTGGAATCGATTTGATTTCTTGAATCATTTGAAAGATTTTACTTTATCGGAGCTGTACAAGACTACCGATGAACAAAATTTAGAACGTCGATTTTAAAATTGGTCCAGATAAAGCCTTGATAGATGCCTTCAAGAAGAACTACAATGTCGACAATGAACGAAAAGAGATGATCTTCTACAGGATTCTGGTTGATAAAAACTGTATTCCCTAAAAATGAAATTACGTCGAGAATGCATTTAATGTTGATGGTGGGTAATTGCAGTGGAGAACGCTTATTTTCTAAAATGAAAAAGTAGGTTGCATACGAAGATGGCATATCTGTCAATTCGCTGTATAGAGAGTGATTTAAAAAAAAAAATAGAATTGATGAAATGGAACCCACTTTCTTCATTGTCCCGGGCCCCGAATTATCAGTTCTTTCAATTGAAATGGAAATAGTGGCTGTTTTTAACTATGACATAATTTTGAGAAAATTGTGTAAGGCTAAAAAAGCCGAAAAATTAGTTTTTGTGATTTTTTATAAGTCACTTTTTGCCAACATTTGATTAGCAATTAAACTCATATAACTCATAAATCACTCTTATTTTATTTATCGTTTTCTTTATGACTGGGAAAGGATAAAGCTAATATCGCCGACGTCTATAATACGTCAATACGCTTCAGAAATTATGTAATTCAAGGATACCTTATGTCGCCCCTACTCTTTCTCATAGCTTCTGACAATGTTCTAAGCCATTCGAAAACAGATAAACGAGATGATTTTTGAAATTTACAAGAAACGAAGAACTGGAAAGTATCTGGTCCTCCAACTTCATGAACGCCAATGATCTACGTGAGCTACTTAACATTCCAGCAAATTATCGTGTACTGGTCTGCGAAGTCTTCAATAAAAGCTGCACTCTATGGCAACAGTGTACTTAAGCATGACACCTTGAAGTTAGATCCCAAGGCGTCTTATGTTTATGACTGTGGCAATGAGACTGTTGATGGTGTGGAGTTTGATTTTATGCCACAAACACCAAATGGTATTCCGCTCGTATGCGATATGTCGTTTAATTTCCTATTGCTTCCCATTGATTTGGCCAAGTTTGGTGTGATCTTTGCAGCCGGACAAAAGAATATTGGTTGCCGGTACCACAGTGGTTATCGTGCGGGATGATTTGCTCGGTCACCATTTAAGGGGAACTCCATCAGTATTTGAATATGCTGTCAATGATAAGAACAATACACTCTTGAATACCGCACCGTCTTTTGGCATTTACGTCATGTGTTGCGTGTTTAAGTGGATCAAACGCAATGCCGGTATGGCAGAGAAAGCAAACATTAAATCAAAACTTATTTATGAAATTATTGACCATTCAAACGGATTCTACTACTGCCAATGGATAAGAATGTGTGCTCGCTAATGGCGTTGATAATCTTGAACTCCTACTTAAAGTAATGACTTGTGTGTCGCTTTAATACAAGTCATTATTCCATTTCCCTTATTTTTTTTTTTTATGGCCATGGTGGTCAAAATGCATTTTATGCTGACACATCGAATTTAGAATATAAGCGCTCCATACACTCTTAGCGCAGGTTATCACGTCGGAAGTTATGTCTGAAAAACTATTCAATAATATGAACTAAAAGAGGAGTGTGGATGACTTTAGTTTAATGTATGTAGATATATTTGATCAGTAATGAACAGAAACAAATGACGAAGAAGGAGATAAAAAAACTGCACAGTTTACAGAAGCATGAGACTGATAAATGGCCTTATTCAAAACTACACAGATCGCTCAGCTATGACAACATTTGTAATAACCTGCGTTGATAGTGTGTGTGTGAGGATGATCAAAGCCATCAACGCTATCAACTGCGTAAACTTTGACAAATTTACCACAGGAAAAACCTACTTAAACTAAATTCTTTAACTGCAATATTACTTAGTTGAAGAGTGAGTGGCAATAACAATGAGAGAAACAAGAAGTTGTGATATTTGCAGTTAATAAAAATCAACGATCTCAACGACAATCACAACGATTACGATAAAGACAATGTACGTGTATGTACGTTGAACGATGGATAGATAGACCAAGTCAACAAAATTATCACACACACACAGTAGATTGGATGGAGGAGCTGCTTTAAGCTCAGCTCAATTCCAAATGGCTATGTGTCAAAACAACTACACACTATGCCATCACTACCATCAACATCTTCACCATCACCACCACCATCACCACCTCCAATATCTTTACAAAGTCACGATTGCAGTTGACTAATATCGTCTTCTGCTACTACTATGAGTTTACGTAGTAGTATGTTGACTGAAACTAAAGTATTTACATTGCTTGAGGCTATAAAACAAGTTATCTTCCCCACGACTATTATCACCCGGCATTATCATTATCTGTTTGCTGCCGAGTGTTTTTCCAGCAGCAGCAGCAACAGCAATAGCAACAACAACAGCAGCAACAGTAACATTAGCAACAACAGTAGAAGAAGACTTAAAGACTTCCCAGACATTGTGGCTGCAACTTTGCTTTCATCATGGTTTTTCTTGTTGTTGCTGTTGTTGTTGGTATTACTATTTTTGTTACTGATGTCTAAGCTAGACAAGATTCACTCGCTCTCTACTACTACTTCACTAGAGTATCTTCACGCTGAAGCAGGTTTTTCCTTATAACAGTAGCCGCCGCAAGCGTCAACAACATTTGTTACACTCTTTCCTAGGTGAACTAGGAAATAATAAAAGCAGACGTGAAAAACAAAACAACTTCAACAACAACAACAACAGTAGTAGCAGTAAGAAAAATAAGGAAGATTTGAGAAGAAAAAAGAGAAGAGAAGATAAGAAGAAGAAAAGGTTGCTTTGCTTCACTACTATGTAAGTTGGCTAACTCGAATTGGACTTGTCTTGACTTGACTCCACTCCACTCGACTTCAGTTAGCTTGGCTCGATGATCTCCAGCGAGCCACTTGATCTTGTCATTAAATGATGCTCGTAATGATGTTGCTGCTGCCATTGTTAATGTTGTTCCTACTTGAGATTGAGTGTTGCAGCTACAACTTGACTGTGTGTCTCGTCGAACTTAGTTGTTTGGTTGTTTGTTGATTTTGTTTGCCTGTTGCTTATGGTTGGTTGCCTGGCTGCAGCAACATGTTGACTAGCTTATTGAAATTGTTGCAACGGTTCGTTCGATTATTTTTGTTGTCGTCGTCGTTTGTAGATGTTTTTATTTTCACCTTCCCCCTCCCGATTTACGTTTTTATCGTAAATTTCCTAAATAAAATAGTTCACAATTTGCGACAGTTGCTATTTGTTGTTGCTGCTGTTGTTGTTGTTGATGTTGTTGTTGTTTGTCTACTGATGTTCACTGCCGTCCTTGACTATTGTAGACTACACAACATTTTTGACTCTTATTGGCGTAGCACATTAACTACTACATACTTCTTGATCTTCTTTCGATTCTACAATACACATACTTGTGGCAATGTGAGGTAGTAAATAACTTGTTATGGTCAAATATTTCGCACAGACTCACGCAATGTGCACTTACTCACTCACTCAGTCAGTCACTTGCTGCAAGACAAGACAAGTCCATTCCAAGTCCAGAGATCAAAACCATACTAAGTTTATCTTCTTCAATTCAACTTGTTGTTCTTGGTTATAAAAATAATTCTTGGTCTTGACCATGGTCACTCAACTTGACAGCCCACTGAGCGCTCTAAAGAAAGATAGAGCATAGGTATGCCTTGCCTCATTTTATTTTACTAGAGTTTAGAGGAGTTCGACTTCTTGTTGGGTTATATAGTATTTCTTCCTTACTTACTACTACATTACTTACTTCCTTCAATTGTTGATAGCAAACAAGCCGTGAGCTCTAAATAGTAAATGTCTTTGGTATTTAAGCTATGCTATGCTCCAACTCCTATTGTTGCTGCTACTGTTATTGCTACTGCTTCTGTTGCTGCCAATGATGCCTGAGTATTTGCTACCAACTGGTAACAAGTATTGCATGCCAATGGCTTAGTTTGGCTTTGGTTACAGACTGAGCGGCGACTACGATTGGTGGTGATGGCAACAATAAGAATATGTCACATTTATGGTTTTGAAGTGTCTAGAAATTAGTCGCTTATCACAATGTAATTGTTGCAATAAAAAAAAAACTTATGGCATGTACTTGCAAAAGGACTTGATGACATTTAGATGATGATGATGAAAAAATAATAGACTAATAGAACACTCTGAAACTGAATCTACTGGGATTTAAAATCTCTGATATGATTAGTGCATGAGAACATCACTATTATTGTTATTAGTTTGGATTGGGTTACTTTGCGATCTAAAGAGTTTTATTGTGATTTAAATTGGGTTTATTGCTCCTTATCATGGATGGAATAAGATGCTTTTAATGACAATTACAGAAAAAACAATCCTGTTTACAGAACCTGCATTTCTCAGAGTCTAATAGAACAAACTTCTTATATTACAATAAGATAATAATAACCTGTGAATTATCTAGTTAGGATATGAACGACATCACTAACAACAACCTCAACAACAACAATAACATAAACAATCCAATCAAAAATTTCTCATGAAATTCACGAAAAATCACCTGATGACTAAATTAAAACGACAATGTTGTATTTTTTTTTTTTTTTTACTTTAAACTCTTCTCCATTGCTTTGGCAATAATAGTTGTTCATGGAACATGTAGATGGAGCTGTAGTGGGGTTCTTTCCAGGCAATCCTACAAGAGTGAAGAATGCATTGACTTCTTCTCTGCCTTTCGCTGTCTTTGATTCCTTTTGGTTTTCTGTACTAATTTCGAAAATTTTTCGAATGCTCTTATTTGCTACAATGTTTTTTACGCTACTGACAAGACCAAAAACAACAACAAAAATAATAACAATGAGAGCAACAACAACGACAATGTGAAGAAGATGATAAAGTTAAACAAGGAGATGGAGAAGGTAAAGTGGGGGTAGTACAAACTTTTGTTGTATGCACACACAACAAGTGAATTTTTAATGAATTCCAATAAGCGGCAAACTCAGTGTGCGGTCCAAGTTGGCCGCGTTTTGGTTACGGGATCGTAGAGTCTGCAACCGCCAAGCGAAGTCAAGCCAAGCCAAGCCAAGAAGCAACATTGTCAGCCAATTGGGTGGAATAACTTTTAACTTGGTTACTTTGACTAAACTTGATTGCTTTGTTTCGCTTTACTTTGGTTTGGTTTGGTTTGAACTTGGTTTCTGGAGCGCATGCGCCTTGTTAAGAATTTCATTAAAATGAAGGCACATGCACACACACACACTTACACATACACCACACCACACACAGATAGTATACAAATATCTGAGTAAAAGAATGTATGTATTTTTTTTTTCTCAAGATCACCAACAGCAACAGTAACAACAAAAATCGTAAGTGAATGCGCGCGCTTCCCACAATTTTTTTAAATAAAAAAATACAAGAGATAAAAACACCTTAACTTCAAATTACACCGAAGCATAAATACTCTTTTGTTGTAACTTCATCATCATCATTATTAATTAAAATGTATAGATATACAAATTTAGAAGAGAAGATACTATCACTTATCTATTAATTAGAGATCTAATAACAACTTCCGGAACATTTTGGAATCTCTCATTTAAGAAGCCAGTAATTCTGATCCTAAGATATCAATTTGGAATTGAATAACAATTTTCTTCAAATCAAGTAATAGACAAGTATAAATTATAGATTGTATGGATCTGGGTGTCTCATATCATCTCTAACCAAGACCTAACTTTCAATTGAGATACTAATCAAACATAGACGATTTGGATGGATGGGCCGTTAAATAAGATAAGAATAGATAAGGGGAACGTCGGAAACTTGAACACCGCGTCACTGCGGCCACTAGTGGACCTATGGTGGCAACCCCCGTAATCATAATTCCTACGAAATTCTGTTATTCATCGGGAATTCCAGGATTTTCTTTGAAGGCAATTCTGCAGTTTCAACTGGTTCGGAGGACTGGTTTCCAAGGTAGCGGAGTCTGGTCCCAGATAACGCCCTCACAGTGTAATAGTAAGTGCTCTACTGACTCCTCTTCTTCGTTACACATTCTACATAGATCGTTACGACTGATCCGCATCTTATGTAAATGTTTCATTACAGTGTAATGTCGTGTCAAGAAACCTGAGACTATGGATGAGCCATACTTTACTCAAAGATGCCTGCGTAGTATGCAGGTCAGCTCCACAAGGGTCGAGAAACTGTGGAAGACTAAAAACATCTTAGAGACGTATGGTGGACGCAGACAACTGCAACACTCTGAAGCTTCTCGTATAAAATCGGAATGGCTTTAATGCTTTTGTCTTGGCACTACTGGAGTTAAAAGAATTGATATAGCCCGCTTCAGCTCATGGGGAAAGTTAAGAAAGATAGGGGAAGAATTAGAAAAGTGTAGGACCAGACTTGAACGGAAATCAAATCCATGTCTCTAGGATGTCAGCTCGGCGCACTAGGTTCCGAGTCAACAATCCAGTCACATATAAGTATTATTTTTTTGGAAAGATCTGTAAGATCTCTAAACCTCTTCTCTATATATGTGCGTAAAATTGGTTGTATATATCGATGTATGTTTGTTACCTATTGATTCCGAAACTGCTGCGTCGTTTTTGATGAAATTTTCAGAGAAACTCTAGCATAGTCTGGAGAGTGTTCCTGTGAAATTTGGTGCAGAGCCCACTGCTGTCGAGAAATTGGTGGATAATATTTTGCATACGAAGCTCAGAGACATATTTTTAAATCAAACAAGTAGTCTTTGTAAAACATCTCTTTTTTTTCGTTATTTTTTAAAATTGTCTCAAATATTTATACTACATATATTTTTGGATCTTCGCTTAGATTTCCGATGATCTGAAAGGGAGACCCAGGGGGTAGTAACGCTTTAACATACGAGTATGCAAGCTATTGTCCAACATATTGACAGCGAGATGGTTTCCTTGTGATTCAGATTAAATAATGTGTTTCTTGCTGCGATTCACGATTTCTTCATTTACAGTTGACACTTGCAAGTCTCTTTGGATGATGGAATTGCGTACATTGTTGACAGGCCTCCTTAATACCTTGGACTAAACACTTTGTAAGATTTTGGCGCTTCATTTTGAAGTTGTGCCCCAAAGTTCGATGTCATAAGTCCATACAATAACTCTGATCATATATCACATATCAGGAATCAATCAAAACTGATTCATAATGATTTTTTCGGGACCTTTTAATGGAATTTTTTCATCTGCATTTGTAGAAGAGAGTTGACAACTACGGCCTTTCTCTAATCTATTGACTAATTGTTGTTTATAGGTATTGAATCATATCATTATCGAATAATCAAAAAACTTTGGATTAAGTATACCTCTATATACAAATATTTGACACCTAATGTCTTTTATAGGTTACAAACATTATAATTAACTGATAATACCTGATCATATTAAAAGTAAAGGTATGTAACAAGAGAGAAAAATGAAATTGTTGTTGCCCACCACCGTAGTCGTCAACAACATCATCATCAACATCATGATCAAGACAATCATGATCATTTTCATCACCGTAGTCGTTGTCTTCATCGTCATACTACTCTAGTAGGACGTCAAGTTCAACTTTGGCGTTCGTTCAAGTTTTGATTTCATTTTTGTATTCGCTTGAAGACGCCACCAAAACCAAAACCAAACCAAAAGCAACTTTAAAACAACCAGTGAGTGAGTGAGTGGTTGGGTTCAGTGCCACTGTAGCGCAACGCTTTGTTGCAACTAAAAATTTTTAATTGGTTTTGTTTCATTTTACGCCGCCTTCTACTTCTTCTTGGCCATTTGCTACCTTGCAACATACATAAGTAATATTAACTAACCGTTTTATGGCAAGTTTCATTCTATTATTGTATCACAAGGAATCAAAAGCAAAAATTTCCAATTCCAAGACTCACCACCATCTCCATCACCACCACCAGTCAAGTATGCTTAGTTTTAGTTGAAGTGAAAACCTAGATATTTATATTGTTCAATATGCTGCCACCACAAATACGACTGACTGTCTGCCTTGTTTGTCTGCATTGAATTCAAGGTTATGCGTGCGTAGGGCCAACTTAACCTATTCCCTATAGACTAAATCAAGTCAATTCGAGTCAAGTCAGTCACAAACAAACTGAAAACTCAATATAGCACGAAAGACGACAAACATCTATACAATATAAAGAGAAACAATAAGACAAAAACAAAAAAAAAGTGAAGAAACGAAAGAAGAGACGAATGACATTCACAAGTCCAAATCCCAAAATTGGCAATTTATCCTTTATGAACTTACAAAATAGCCGCCGTTTATACCAAAACAAGTTAATTCGTTCGTCTGTCTGATGGTCCAGACAGTTCCCTCTTTGTTTTGATCAACAGTGGGTTGGTCGGTTGTACATCAAAGTTGGTTGGTTGGTTCCTTCCATCGATTGTTTCTGATGAAGGGCGACGGCCGCCAACGAAACAATCACCAATGCACTCCTTCTTCTGCTGCTGCTACTGCTGCTGTTGTTCTTCTTGTTGTTGTTGCTGTTGGTTGCAACTGCTAAATATGCGCAAGCATGCTGCGCAATAAAGCCTAAAATGTGTTGAGCTACTGCGTCGTCGTTGTCCAGGCAAAATACAAAAAAAAACCCTAGTGGTGGCGACAACGAATTTTTGTACAATACTTCAATACAAAGAATCAACTCTAGACGAAATGAAGTCAAGCATCTTTAAGCGAAAATACTTAGTAGATGCCGGACAACAGACTTACTAGTATATACTACATAGTGTTGCCATGTTTAGACCGTAGACGTACATGCCATAATTGTACAGATGGTGAGTGTTTGGTGTTGTGCTTAAAATCACCGACCACAACAAACCGATCATAAAGTCAGATCAGACGAAATACCAAAGATAGTGTGAAAGAGTTACAGAGAAAAGGCATGGGAGTGATATTACTAAATAGAAGTCCTTTTGTTACTCTTGTTGCATGCAATGCAATGTAATTTCCACATAAAACTCATTTGGTTTTAATGCCACTTGTTGACGCATTCAATGCCATGCCGTAGCCAAATGGGTGTTACCAAATTTATTTTCATTGAATACTATAAGGTAGAAAACAAGCAGAGGAAGGAGAGTGGAAGTTAGAATAGCAGAGGATGATGTGAGACCAACCTAAACAAACACGAAGATGCCTACTAATTATAAAAGCTTTAAAAGAATTTTTCAATTCAGTTTCAATGAGTATTAGAAGCCCTTCTCAGGATAGACGAACTACGGACTAAAATTTGGCAATTTTATCTTTTATTAAAATTGAAAATTTGCCAGTTAAAATTTAATTAAAACTGTCAAAAAAGTAATTCATGAGTTTGTCATTTGCGACTTGCCATTTACTTTTAAAAAAGTTTTGTATAACAATAGAATTCTTCAAGATTTGTATGACTTTGAAGGCTAGAGTTATTGAAAAAAATTATCATTTAAATAGTTGACCAAACTGACCTTCGTGAACTTCATCCTTTTAGCATAATTTATCATTGCGTTGCAACTTAAATAAAGTTTTTGCATTGGTCATGTGATTTCCGACTGGAACCATCAATAACTGAAAAAAAAAAAAAATAGAAAGATTATCCCTGTTTATGCGACAACCGAATCGGTTTTTCACTGAAATCTTCTTGACTCAGAAAGCATGCATAAAGACTTCACGAAGCATACGCTTAAACCTGATGTTAATTTTGATTCGTGAAATGATCATTAAAAACAGACTAGTTGGTCTATCAGCTTGTATCATCAAAACACGATTAAACCAATAATATCGTATTGAAAAAGTTAAACAAGTTTCAGAAACAGTTTCCCATTTAAACAATCTCCAATTTAAGAACAAAATATAAGGGCAACATCTGAAAGTCTCATCAAAGATAATATAATAAAGCAAAACAAGAAAAGGGTTCGGACGTTGATGGGAGTTATGATGGGGATTCCACATCATGACTTCTGTCGTAGCTAGAGAAGATGAGGAGGAACCGGAGAGCATCCAACTCCTCCTGTGTGATTGCCTACTCTTCTTAGTAGACGAACCCGCTTTCTCGGGAAAGCGTTCTTCGAAGCGTTGGGTAGTTTGGCAAATAGTTCTTTGGGGGACCTAGCTCTGTTCGTGTACTCCTCAGGTTGGTTGTACCCCTAACCACTCATAATGCCCATACCCATTCATGTTTTTCCAGGCATAATGGGCCTTAAGGCTTCTGGGTAGTTTCGCGTGCAATCGTGAGCGGCCTGCTTTACCTAACCTAACCTAACCTAACCTTATACTGCAGTAAAGATCATTTTCCGAACTTCTGAATTTCAAAACGTTTTGAAAACGCTAAGCGTTTATACCACAACACATTTCAGTTCGATTTACGAAAATAACGATGGGTTTGAAATATGGGCTTCTTGAAGTCTCTTCACTGAAAAAGTGTTTATGCATGCGTTCGGAGTCAAGCCGATTTCAGTGAAAACAGTTTCGACTGTCGGTATATTAGTAAAAGTTTCGAAACAGATGTTCATATCATAATTTAAAAACTACTTGCCCCATTAAGTAATAGATAGGGATTTGACCCAATAGACTCCTCTTGACATTAATATTATTGTATCAAGAAATACTTGTCAATCAGAAAACTAAAACTTAAGCCGAATTTGTAGAAATCACATCTTGAATTAATCGGAGAATACAACCAATCTTTAGTTTAGTTCGATATTAGATAGATGAATGGAAAAGAGGAACTCATTTGATTCCTCTTACAATGTTTATCTTATTTTTGAAAATAGAGGGTTTTTTTTTATAGTACTGCACAAACAAATACAATCAAGAAGGGATAAATGCCATTTAGTCTACGAAGTGAAGGGTATAGACTAGTAAAAAAAAAGTAATGACTTAAACTCATTTAAACTATCGCACAAGAAATGGAGACCAACGACAAGTCCAATGATTTTAACAACTCTAAAGTAGATGACGAAGATAATGTTTATTTTATGAGTTCATTTTGGGGTTTTGATTATCCGATCTCATGACGATGATGATGATGTGATCGCGTGTTGTCCTACAAATAAAACACAGACGCAAACACAGCAAGCAAGCAAGCAAAGCTCAGCAAGTAAACAAGGAAGAGGAGGCAAAACTAAATCAGACGCGCATGCGCAGATCACGCTTCACAAGTTCGCAAGTTTTGTGCGCCACCGTCGCCATCATCGCTCATAATTCGTCTCAATCTACTTTGTTCAAAAAAAAAAAAACAACGATGGCTTAAGGGCAGACAGACAGCAAACAGATACAGAGACAAATGGACAGACCGATGCAGTCAGACACCTTCATTCGGTGGCCCTTATGATTGTTGCTTCTTAGTCTTTTCTTTAAGTTTATCTGTTTATCTCAGCGCGAAAATGGTAAAAAAAAAATCAGTGAGAATTTTGCGCCGCCCCAAAAATTGTGTTTGTTGTATTGTTTTTGTGGTGGCGGAGTTCTGTGAGACGAAAACGACAATGACGACGACGATGATGATAAAGACGCCTCCTCCTCCTCCTTCAATTCGCACTTTGCTTAAATTAGTTGCGGTCTGGGAAGTTTACGCGGTGTAATTTCCCGTCGTCATCATCGGCCGGTCGCTCAGCTCAGTCGGTCTAAAATCAAACAAAAGTACATAACAAGCCAAGATTGAAGAAACCACCGCCAACACCAAGTTCATAATCATGTTGTTCTTGCTCTTGCAGTTGCTGATCATTATTGTTCGTAGCCGCCTTTAGCGCACGTTTCAAAGCGCACAACCCCAAAAAAATTGCAGCGCAGCTAAAGGATTAACCTCAAAAGTTTCTTCTTGTGATCTGTGTTGGATTCGTTCGCACTTGGTTAGTGTTTGGCTTTCAACACTTAATTGGTTGTGAAATCATCATCATAAGCTGGCGGCAGCATCTTCTGCGGTGCTGGCTTCTGATGATTCTGATGATCCAGCCAGCAACTCATGATGATTGTTTATTAAGCCAAGCAAAAGCAAGCAAGCAAAGTGGCAACCAACAACAATAATATAACAGCATCTGGAACACGTAGCCGCCGCCTAAGCATGAGCGTGACCCAGCAATCATATGGCATAGCGTGAAGGCGCAACAAACATAAGGATACGATGATCGTAACTACTGAGAGACCGAGACTGAGATCAAGATCGAGACCAAGTGAATCAAAACATATAATTTGCGTGTGATTCATTTATGATGATTGAACCAAGTAGTAACTCAGAGGAGGAGAAATCAAGCAGCACCAAACAAACAGTCATTCAGTCAGTCAGTTAGTCAGTCAGCAGTTCGAGTCGGTTGAGTTCATCCAGACAAATGGATGCTTGGTTAGCAATCAAAGCAAGGTACGCTTGTTTGCTAACAAACAGCAACTAGCCGGACATTGTTTAATGGCGCTATGAAGTTGAAGATGACTGCAATATCTACTACTTTTATAGTTAATATATCTGATGGCGATGATGATTATGTTGATGATCAACAGATGTCTATCATAAACCAATTGCAATCAATGCCGATTAGCGCACTCAAATTATGTGCGACGGCATCTTTAGATGAAACAAGCGACTTTCAAGCGAAGTGAAATAAGAGAGTTGGGTGAGTTGGTTGCTTGATCATCATCATGTCATGATGATGGACAGACCACCAGCGCGTTAAGCGAAATATTTAGCAAGTTTATTTCTTTGATTTCCTGGAAGTATTTTGTCTGGATTGACTTGAGTTGTTTGGTTGGGATAGTTTGGCGCTCTTTAATTAAATCACAAACCGCCATGTCATCAAGGCGTCGTCGTCATCACCGTTTCTGTATATAAATAGTTGGTTACTTTGGTTAGTAAGTCAGTTAGTTTTGTTAGTGATTGTGATTGTTTTTTACCGGAAATGCAGTGACAGGACCGTGTTAAGGCACGCTTGACTTACTTTCCCATTGATTTAATGCAAAGTATTTCTTTCATTATGTGAAATAATAAAAGATTTCGGTGGAAAAGTCATCGAAGCACTAAGTTAGGTTCCAGTTGGATTTGCCATAGATTGGCAAAAACAAAACCGACTTATTAGGAGAAAGATGTTAAAAATTTGGGTAGGAATATGTCAAGTCTTAAGAGAAATGGGTTACACAGAAAATCAAAGAAGAAATAAGTGGCATTTGATACAAAAGAAATTTATAAAGCTGAAAAAGGATCTACCATAATCTTGATTAAACCTATGTAAAATGAATATTTACAAGGACATAATCACGTTTACTGTTAACACTGTCAAATTGTGTAAAAGAACAAATATATTACAATATCTAAAAATAAAGTCAAAACAGCTAGACGAAGCCTGTAGAGAAGGGTCAAATCTTTACCTCATCTTATTGTATTTGGTGTGTTCAAAAGTTATGTCTGTTTTTTCTATCGATGGCTTTAGTTTTAACATATAGGTGTCATTTGAAAGGTATGAGTTAAACTGCCATCGACAAGAAATTAATCGATATTCGATAACATTTGTAGAAATGTAGTGATCATTTTCTACATATTTTACCTTTTTACTTCCGAAAAGGAAAGAACGCAACCGAATCTCAAACAAAGTGTGTAACGTATTCGGGAAAGTTGCATTAAATGTACGCCAATGTCAGCGACGGTTTCCAAAATTCCATTCTGGAAATTTTGAGGTTAAAGATGCAGCACGCCCTGGCTGGCCATTGCAAGCTGATGTCAACAAAAACATGGCCAGAGATTGCAGAAAGGCTTAACGTATCACGTACAACAGTAAAAAGTCACCTTAAAAAACTTGGATACGTAAACAAGCTCGATATTTGGGTTCCGAATGAATTGGATAAAATTCACCTCACTAAGCGCATCAATATTTGCAATTCATTGCTCAAACGTAAAGAAAATGATCCGATTTTCAAATGGTGAAATAAACCACCTCTTACCACATCAAAGGCCGATACAGACCAGAGAAAAGTGTTGCTGTCTATTGGTGTGGATTGGATAAAGCAATCAAAAAGAACCACCCCGGACTAGCCAACCGGAAACGTGTTACCTTCCACCATGACAACACTCGACAGCATACAACTTTGTTCACTCAGCAAAAATTATCGAAGATTAGTTAAGGATGTGCCACATCCATCGTATAGCCCCGACCTTGCACCATCAGATTATCATTTGTTTCGCTTTCTTCAAATCTCTTTGAATGGTGAAACATTTAATTCTGATGAGGCTGTCAAAAACCACTTGACACAGTTTTTTGCCCATTACGATCAGAAGTTCTACGAGGATGAAATTATGAAACTTCCCGAAATATGTGCTAAATTGGTCAAACAAAACGGCCACTACATAATCGATTAATATTTGATCTACATATAATACACGAGTAACTAGCTGCTAGAGCCTTCGAGTCGTGATTTAATATTATGTGGGTCTAAATTTTGGAAGTTAGAATTCATAATGTATTGAATTGAATTGGGAACCAAAGAGGGAGGCCGTAATGCTCCCCAATTGTTGGTAGAAGTCCAGAAAATAGTCTACGGTGAGGTCGGCTCCGCAGAGATGGCATGATATCTGGACTGATGCGTTAAAGAGATGTTGATGGGTATCCCATGTATGTCCTGCATACTCGTCTGGTTAAATTGATGGGTAGGTTGATTTTTGAACACGTCGGGTTGATGGCAGAATATCGGAAGTTAAACTGAGCACATTCAGTCAGATTTTTTGCTTGAAGGCGATGGGACTAACGAAATACTTTAAGTCCTTGGAGCTGACATTTGTAAAGCTGTGAGACTGAACGGTGTTGACATGCTGAACACAAAGTTTAATTAAATGTTGTAAAGGAAAATCTATAATTAACAGGCTGTCTGGTCATCTGGTCATGTTACCAACAGAAATGGTGTTCTGAATTCATACACCTAGGTGTCCTAACAATGCAAGTTCCATACCAGGGATATTGTCTCATCTGTGCAGATAAAGCATCCAACACCTTCACAAGATTCTTCGAAAACAGATTTGTTTCATCTAGCAACCTTATACTCTGATGAATGACCTGAGAAGTCTAGTAAATTTACCATTATGGGCCTGATTATACGGTTTAAAAAAAGTATAGTGCCTTCAAGTAACTAAAAAATATTGTATTGGCTAATAAGATCCCTTTCTGACACACTGATGGCACAACAAATACAGAATCAATATTTTTTTTAATAAGTGCTAACCTTAAAAAGGTGGCTGTAAAAATTTCATGACAATCTGGCAATTTCTTGAAAGGCTACAAATGTTTTAGGAATTAAGGATTGCTTTTTGATGGGAAAAAAACACCATTGAAACGAAAGCATGGCTTGTTAAGTGATATCCGGACCCTGCACCAGGAAAATCAACCATTATTGAGTGGTTTGCTAAACTTAAACATGATCGTACGAACACCAATAATGTGCAACGCTCTGGTAGCCCAAGAGAGGTGGCTATAGCGGAAAATATTAATACCTTTCGCCTATTTTCATTCTTTTCACTCATCGCAACGAAACTTAAAGCTCCCAGGCAAACAAGACCTCGATTAGAGCGGCCTGTATATACTTACCATCCTATCCTAAAAAAAAAAAATAACATTAATTAAATTGTTTAATTACACATGAAATAAAAAGTGTACAAACAAAAGAAAATAATAAATGTTTGCGCATACTTAAAGTTCATAGTTGCCATATTATTTACGAGTCACCATCACCATCAGTAACTTCACCAGTAACTTCAGCAACTTAAAAAAAAAATTCAATAAAATAACGCAACGGGGCAAATTGCCCAAATACTCTGAAACATTAAGGATTACAAACAGGCACAGACAACAACACAACACAAGAAAAAGAAGAAATGGGGCAATGGGGATGAGATGTACAAATTGTAAGTAAACCTGAGAGTGAATAAAAAAAAAATAAAAGAATAAATAAGGTTGGTGTAGCAGTAAGTAGTAGTAGAAGAAGAGAAACTCAGCGACATTAATCATAAATTACCACGTTGTTGAGAGTTTTGCCAAGTTGTTGTTATTTTATTTTTCAGTGTTTTTTTTTTGTTTTTATATTTATTTCAAAGATTCACCTCCAATAGAGTGGTTGGTTGAGTGAGTGAGCAACAAGCATCATCAACATTGATTGTTGCGATACGCCCCATGAACCAAATACATTCAAACACAGAGAAATATGAATACATACTATGGTACGAGTATAGTAATAAGTAAGTAAGGTTGATGGTCATCATGAATCTGCTGGTGATGATGATGATGAGATGAAGGAAAGAACAAAAAAAAAAAAAAGAAATACACTACTATAAAGAAGAAAGGATTGCTTTGCGTGAAAATAAATTTGCCAAGCGCCAGCGACTTAGTGATCATAAAAAAACCAACAACAGCAACAGCAGCAGCAATAACAGCATCAGCAACATTATGGGCAATTCGCATGAATACCAACAAAAAAAAAAAATCCAAAAAATAAAATTCATTGCCTGCATAACCTGCAAAAGCAACCGGTAATAAAAGGAGTGAACACCAACAGAAAGATACTAACGCCAGCCACGTACTAAAAAATGTTGCTGGATACTTTGCTTGTTGTGGTGGCTGCTAAAGCAATGTTGCTGGAAGCTGCTGATGCTGATGCTGCTGCTGCTGGGAACTATTTTTCGGCACCTTAAGACGCGTTTGGCATGTGATGGTGAGGGGCACGCGTAGACAATCAGACAGACAGACACAGACATATTGACAGACAGACAGACAGATACTAAAGGCCAAGGTTATAATTGGTAAAACGGCAAGCAGACAACGCTTCTTCGTTCATTTCAATGTTCTTTGGTTGGCTCGTTGGCTCATTCATTCATCTGTTCGTCCGTTCCTCTTCCTTCTTGAAATATGTGGTAAAGATATAGAAAACTAGCAGCAGCAGACTAGTAAAAGAAGCTGAAGTAAGTAAAGCACGTGCTTAACCTATGACTTATTATTTTATTTTGTTATGTTGGTATGTTGAAGCTGTTGGAAGAGATTCACTCGTATTCTATAGAGCCTCATGCTGATGGTGTTGCTGGTGCTGGTGCTGTTGCTGTTGTTGATGCTGATGTTGTTGCTTCTGCTGTTGCGATTGTCAGTCACTTGTGAAAAGATCAGTTTATGTCTGAGTGAGTTGAGTGAGACCCGCCCACTTTAGAGTTTCCATGAGTTAATGATTTTGGTCGGATACTTTTGGTTTGCTATTTCTTTTGCTAAAGTTTAAAAGGGAAACTCTCTTTAAGCAAATAAGTTAATTTGATTTTATTGTTACTCATGATAAAGTTGAGTAATTTCAAATTTTAAATTTAGCAAATTGCACAAATTTTTGATTATCTCTATTCAATATAAAAATTGTCATTGGAAGATTGTAAAAAATCATTCCAAGTCAGTGAACTTTTTGTTGGCAAAGCACAAGGATTCAATCTTTCAAACTATAAAAAAACGGCAACACCCACGTATATGTACTACATAAAAAGAGAAACTTCAATAGCAGAATGAGATACTCTAATAGCAGAATGAGAAGTTCTCCAATAGAAGGATGAATAGATTTTTTTACTACAAATGCTGAAAACCAATAAAATTCAAACGCAAAGTTATGCAATCAATTTGTTTTGCTGTCGTCGTTCATGCACAGGCTAAATTTTGTTGTCCTTTGCTTTATAATATGGCAGGCATTCAGAAAGGCAGGAAGGCATGCAGGCAGGCAGCAGCCAAGGATTGACCAAAGTAAAGTTGAATCGGGAAATGAAAAATATAAAGATACATGCATAAAACTGGACATGAGCCAAGCATATTTATTGCATTCTGATGACGCCAACAATCACAAAGACAACGACGCCGATGCCGACGCATCCAACGAGCTGTCAACGCCATTTGGCTACACATTTACTTATGTATTATTATTGTGTCTTTCATAGTTCTAAGCTGCTCTGCCAGAATATAGTGAGACAGACCAACAGACAGACAAATAAATAGAGATAGAAATGCATAAAGTCCAATGGCGCTTTAATTATGCCACAAAATGTGCTTAAAATTGAATTTCAAAACGAATATTTTTCTTTATAAAAAAAAAAAGAAAACTAAAGAAAAAATGGAAAAATAAATTTGTATGTTGCGCAAAAAAGTTGGCAACATTTTTTTTTTCTTGTCTCCCCCACTTAATATGTATTGTATTTACATATATTAAAAAGATTTTAAGTTTTAATATAAAGTACTAAATTTATTTTTCTTAAAATGAATTTCTTAATTGATGCTAAATACCTCGACTGGACTGGCTCGAAGAACTCGGCATGTTAGCAACATGCTTTACTTTAGCAATCAAAGGCATCGATTGGGTGTTTGATGTGCAATATGCCTAAATGTGATAGCTTGACCGGAAGGAACCATGACAGGCTATTTGGAAATATGTCTGCCGGTGGTGGTACCAGATGGTCTTGTCGAGATTGTTTGAAACGACGAATTGGAATTTGGTTCAATCACCGCCTCTATCACTGCCACACATAGTCCATGCTTGAATCAAGCCAAATTTATCGATATTGTTCTTGATTGATTGACAAATACAAATTACAAACGTTATATCGAACATATTGACAGTAGCGTAGCTAGGTCAGCACGGGCCCCGGGGCAATAATGAAATCGGGGCCCTATTTAAACTAAACTCCTTAGCTTACTACTTATTGTTACGTGTAACACAGCAGATAGTATTTAGTGGTACTTCCTAATATAATATAATTATCGTGAGAGTTTGTTTGTTTATTTCGCTTTCACATAAAAACTACCGAATAGAGTTCGACCTGGGTAAAGGATCCCGTGCGAAATCGCAGGCAAAGCTAGTAAAAAATAAACAATGAATAGATTACAGTTAGTATAAGAAAAGAATAAAACAAAGTCTACAATTTTTTTTTAATAATTTATTTTACTATCTTTTTCTGGCTTTAGATTTTGCAAAATCATCTATAACTACAGTTAAATCTAAATTTGATGCCGCCTTGTTTTTAATTGGTATGAGCGCCAAATTTTTGAGTCTATCTTAAGTCATACTATTTCTTAAATAATTTTTTATTATTTTTAATTTGTTAAATGATCTTTCGGCTGTTGCAGAAGTTACTGGTATTGTATAGAACAATAAAATTGTGGTAAACACTTCCGTAATGTCGCATTCTACCATTGCATATTTATTTACAATTTCCTTACATAATTACAACAGTCCATGTTGGGGTCAATTTATGTAGAACATGGTGATAAATATTAATAAATTGAATTGAAAAATTGGAATATCAGAATATTTACTTTGGAGAGCATCTAATTTTTGTAACAAACTCGCTTCATCTACCTTGAGTAAAAAGGATGGTGATAGGAAATGAAATATTTCGCAGACTGCACTCATGCCAATGAAACGCGAATTTAACTGGCCTATAATTAGGTCTAGTATCAAAATGATTTTTAACTTTTTTTTTTTGTCGTTTTTCGTGAAAATTGGCAAACAATATGACATAGATTATTGTTTTGCAGTTTCACTGGCTTTGCATTTGAACGATTCAAAGTAATTTCTGTGCAATTGAAATTTTTTTTTCACATCTGCTAAAGCTCTACTTGCTTTGTCTAAATCGATATTGCTTATTTGCAATATTTTGGATGCATAATTGATATCATTCAAAATTTGATACAAGAACTCACACAGCAATACGAACTCGAAATTTAGCATTTACGCTCATCCTTATTGGAACTTTTCAGTACTACTTCTGATAGTGCCTTCATTACATCAAAAAAACGAAGCTTTACTGCCACACATCGTATTAACTCTACTAGAACATCTAGTCGGATTTAATTTTCGTAGAGTGATTTCTAATTCGCCAGTGAATTTTGACAGTAGATCTCAACGCTTAATGCTATTCCCGAAAAAACTATATAAGTCTTGAATCGTTACAGTAAAAGTCTGTATCTCCACACAACTGCTAACAGCATCATTTATCACTAAATTCAAATTATAGTAATTGTAGAAGGTTGAGTAAAATATTTGTCTATTTTGACTATTATTATTTTTTTTTCGACATGGCGGCCGAGGGCCCCTAGAGCTCAGGGGCAACATATCGATATAGAGTTTCGATATATCATATCGGAATAAATATCGATACATAGTTTTAAATGAACATCCCGAATGCAAACGATACACAGACACAAAAAAAATATGGCAGATCAATTGAATGTCAATCTGGTCAAAGACACCAATTGCGACCTTGGCTTGGAACTCTTACTTCACCCGCCGTATTCGCCAGACTTGGCTCCTTCAGATTATCATTTATTTTCATTGATCAGACACGTACTAGCTGAGCAGCATTTCACAACATTCAATAAGTGGAAGAATGGCTTTGTAAATGGATTTCGAAGGATGATGAACTTTCCTTTGGAATGGCATCCATAAATTGCATGAAAGATGGACAAAATGTGTAGAGAACAAGGGCTAATACTTTGAATTAAAAATCTTTTGCCATTATTCCTAAATTATTTTGTATTTTTAATGATACAAAATCAGCCAAGTGTGAGTCTGACACGCACACGGAGGGTTCCATACCATCGTACATGATTTTTTATGTTTAGGGTAGAATCAGTATTCATACTGCATATCAACTTTGATTTGAAAAATGAAATATTCATACAGCCTAAAAGTATACTACAAAAAAAAAATAATTACCAAAATATAAAACAAAATAACTAAATAACAAAGCTTCTAAAACTGTGCGGAGTGCATATTGAAGCACACGTTTCTTGTATGGGGACGGACGAACGGTGGAAGCTTAGTTATAGGATCCTGTTAGCACCCTTTGGGTACGGAACCCTAAAAGCGACATTTTAAACTTCTACACCTGATATGTTTATTCGCTTTCGAATAGGACACACTAAGCTGACACATGATCACCTACTAAATGGAATTCCTGGACAACACTGTTCGTGAAACGACACACATTGAAGAACCAATTCATTCATTTTTATGATTGAATTCAATTTTTTGAACTAGCACTATTCTTAATTTAAGCGCAGGTGTATGTATTCTCATTGATTTTATTCTCATTTAATAAGTTACTCTTTAATTTAAGTTTTCACCTGAAATCTATTTTTTCTCCCTCGCCGCTAATAATATGAAAATTGAGAGATTTCGATTTATTCAGCCAACTAATATAGTTCCAGTCTATAGTTAATACACTAATTATAATGATAGTGAATTCTCTTACTTACCATTCTAATTGCCATTTACAACTCAATGAATAACATCTTCACCTTGTAGTATTGAAATATGTAATAATATCTCACCATTACACTTGACTATAAAAACAATACAAAGTTCACTTGTGTTGTTTGTGTGTTTGGTTAAACGCAACCGCAAACACACAAATGCAAAAACTATATAAATCGAAACACCTACACGAAATAACGGTATCAAGCATAAAAGAAATCGAAAGAGAGACACTCCACACGTGATCAATAGAAACTTAAGACAAAACACAACAAAAACAATATTCACCATTCAAAGTGATGCTTGCTTAATCCAAATCCACCACCAAATATGTGTGTGCAATGCATATTTTTTAGCGAATTAAAATCTGATTTACATTATATTTTTCTATAATATTTCAATATAAAAATATAACACAACTATCATTAAACACTTTGCACACAATTTAACAATATTTTTATTAAAAATAAATGCCAAGAAAATGATGAATTAATTAATTTCTTAAACTAGTGACACCCGGAGTGAACACAACAATCCGATGACGATCAAAGCGTGAGCGTAACTAATCAAAGTCACCAGACAAAGTGTCTGGGGAAACCATTAAGCGAGTTGTCCAGTCTTTGAACTAATCAATCAAATGTTGAGTAGCTTATATCAAATGGTGTATAGAAAATGAGGGAGTTTGCTGAAAGAGGTGAGTGAGTGGGATTTTAAAGCAAAAAAAAAAAGCAATACAAAAAGTTAGTAATTTAAAGTGTATTTGTTGGTGTGGAATAAAAATTATTGAAGACAAAAAGAACAAGAACAATACAAGTGCAGGTGATGCATGAAAATAAAATAAATAAAATAAAATAAAATAAAAAAATAACATAACATAACATAACATAAAATAAAATAACATAAAATAAAATATAATAAACAAATAAAATAAATTAAAAAATAAATAAAATAAAATAATAAAATTAAATAAAATAAAATAAAAAATATAATAAAAATAATTAAAAGAAAATGAAATAAAATAAAATAATCATATCTATATACTTATATATGTATATACAATATCGTAAGCCTTTTTCTGTCTGTGCACGCTAATCTCAGAAACGTCTCAACCTATTTGAATGCGGTTTTGACTGGAGTATTGTAGTAAGCTTCGTGTAACATTTATTTTATTGAAGACGACCTACTAAATGAAACGATATTAATCAAAATCGACCTATAAAATTAAAAGATTTTAATTTTTAATTGAATTTGTAGTACTGTTGCCAACTTTTTGCGCATTGTTATGAATTTTTTGGTCAATTTCGACTGTCTTCCTCTTATTTTGTTGCGCGACAACATTACACAGCTGCTGCTGGAGGAAACTGACTTCATAGTAAAATTTGAGAAAGGAAGACTGATTGATACTCAATTTTATAGGTGATTGGAATTGAAAATACATGCTTTAAGCTCTTCAACTTTTACTAGATTGATTAATGAGTGTTTACGTCTTTGCTATTTTCCCAATCCTTGGAAGTTCCTCAAAGTTATTCCTATTAGAAAAGCAAACAAACATGCCGAGCTGCCTTCTTCATACCGTCCCATAAGTATGTTGTCATCGGTCAGTAATTTTTTTAGATAAAGTCATTAAAAACAAACTTTCCCAGTTCTTGGAGTAAAATGACACTCCCGCAGCAACAATTCGGTTTTCGCCGTGAACATAGCACGTTACATCCTTTAGTCAGAATCAAGAACATTGTGCAAAATAAACTTCATAAGATCCAAATCCACTGGATTAAAGCAGCATTTGACTAAGCTTGGCATGATGTGCGATTTCACAAAATTACCCTTATGAACTTCCCCCTGTACTCACAAAAATAATTCAAAGTTTCCCAAAAAACAGGTCGTATTGTATTGCCAAATCTCAGACTTTTGATATAAAAGCAGGCTGCCACAAGGTTCTTGTCTTTCACCAGTCCTTTGCAACATATCATATATTCTGCAGATTTCCCAACCCTGAGTGTTTGCGCTACCTCAATCTTTGATAATGACACAGATGTTCTCTACTCAGGAACTCTAGCTGCAGACTTTGCTGACAAGCTCCATATAGCATTTGACTCTTTCATTTCTTATTTCTTGAAGTGGACAATCTTAGTTAAATCTGATAAAACGCAGGCCATATTTTTTACCAGGAAGCGTTAAGACATATATCTCTGTATTATTTAATATTAAAACACTATCATGTATATACCAATTTAAAGTGAATACATAAATAAATAAATAATACAAAAAATTGGATGAATGCTCTTCAAATAATTTTTTACCAAACTATTTGTTCCCAGTACCAAAAATTTTATCATTTTCCACATGGCCTAATTATTTGTTCATCATATTCATGAGTAGTATTAGATGTCAAAAATATTCCATACAAGAACCCAAACTATAAAAACAAAATTATGACAAGCACCAGCTTTCCAATAAAAAAAAGAATCATCAAAATCGGATCACCTGGAAAAAAGTACTGAAGCAACAAACCAAAAACTACTAGTCGGATCTTGATTAAATTTATATGGGACCACATGATAAGCACCGGCTTTCAAATAAAAAAAGAAACATCAAAATCGGTTCACCTAGAAAAAATAGTTCTGAGGCATGATACAATAATACAAGGTACCGCCACTTGAGAACGACACATAACTGTAAAATATTGGCGCCACCTCTATTTCTTACACCATGGTTCTGAGGTAACACATAAAAACAACAAATACAGTTAAATTGATAATCTCCTCCTTGTTTTGAAGTCGATTTAAAAAACATCCAATTTTCTATTGAAACTATTTTTCATTGCATATTTCAACCAAGGGATGGCGCTGTATTATTGGTCATGGTTCGACCAATAATGGTTATGCGAATTTCTGATTGGAATGACAATTTTTCGAGAGTATTCTCAGGTTCAGTTTTGAAAGTGTTGCCAGTCACATTAAAGTTTCGAGGGTGTTCTCCTTTTTTCAAGGGTATGTGTTCAGATACATGTAATTTTAAAAAATTCAAGACAACATTTCCATCAAATTGATCATACCTTTCTCAATTGAGGAAAAGAAGAACTTCCACATAGAAATGTCACAATATTTAGGCTACTTATATACCAACCTATGTACTATATATCAAATATTGACATGATTGGTCTTAGCATTATACTTTTCTTGTTTTTTTTTTTTTAATTTATTTGTATTTCTTACATCCCCTAAATGTTTTTATGAATAGGACTAACAATAATAATGCAACTCTTATAAACGAATACACTTGTGTCCTTCCTGCAAGGAAGAGGAAGGGGTTCACTTAGCACTACGAACATGTAAGTAAGCAAAAAGGCTGGTCGATGGTTGCGATTCAGGCGAGATGAGTTCCTTGTAGAGGCAATAGCTCTGACTAGGGGATTAAAGTTTCGAACTAGTTTGTCCAAGACCTTTACGCCTAAAACATTCATCTTTTACTGGTGGTACTTCCAGGTCTTCGTGAATTTTTTCATTCCTGTTTTACCATGGAGCTCCTATAATTGTTCTAAGTATCATGGATTGTGCTCTTTGTGTAACAGTGATGTTGCTAGGGCTTGCGGTACCCCACAATTCAGAAACAAAAGTCCAAATTGGTTTAATAACAGAGTTACACAGCAACACCTTGTACTCAAGTCTCAGACCAGATGTAGAGTTAATTATCCAGTGAAGACTTAGTGCCCTTAGTTACATAAAAGCTTCTAATTGTATCACCATTTATCATTACTGGAGAGCATGTCCGACGATTCAATGTAAATGTTATGTGCTTACATTTCCCCTCATTGACTGTAATTCTCCAGTTAGATAACCACTCCTAGAGGATTTTAAGATGATTTTCCAGGACTGTAGAAGCTTGAACTGGGCAACGGAATCGCCTGATGAAGGCAGTGTCATCGGCAAAAGTAGGTGTGACTATTTGAGTACTTGTTGGAATGTCAGCAGTGAATAATATATATAATGTTGGTCCCAGGACACTGCCTTGGGTAACGTCTGCTTTTATCATAATTTCATTTGTTATGAAGTTTTTCAGTCTTATTACAAACACTCGATTTGTTACATAGGATTGCAGTATCTTATGCAGGTTTTGGGGTAGAAAATATTTACTTTTGTGAATAAAACCTTCATGCCATATTTCTTCAGCATAATATCCTTGAGAGTAAGTACCCAAAGTACTTAAGCAGTTATTGCCTACACATGTTGAATGTTTATCCCAAACATAACACATAACACATAACACCTCTCAAAAGATCAACCAAGTCCTTCTTGACTCAAAAATGACATTGCTCTTTTTTTCTTCTTAATTTTATTATTTGTTATCTGATACACACATGGCACACATGACACTTGAAGCAATTTATGACGCCAATGAATAATTTTTGGTGAATTTGATATCCATATTTTATTTTACAACGAGAAAAATATTGAATATAACTCATTTTATTACAATGTGATTTGTTGTGGTTTTTTTGTTTGGTAGGAATAAAAAGTATTATAAAGAATAGTAGGAAGAAGTATTTAATACTTAAGGGTTACTTTAACTGGTCGAGCAATTTGGCACTCTGGTAAAACAACAACTGTGTTTGACCATCGTCGTCGTCGTTGTCATCTTTGTCTCTTAACTATCTAAGAGATCCTCTACATTGTCATCAGAACATGACAACTGATCATCCTTTTCATCACAGGTAACAAGAGCCGGCAAATCACAACCACTGTAGGCGCCACTCTCATAGGCATTTTTAATGAATGTACGCCAACATTCGTCAATCGCAAGCAAGTGGGGATTGCCAAAGATTACCATGAGGTAACGAGCACGCGATATAGCAACATTCATACGTTTGACGCAACGCACAAAGCCCAATGAGTAACGAGAGTCAACATCCAAATGAGATTCGGTGGAACGTACAGTTGAAACGAGTATAATATCACGTTCCTGACCTTGAAACTCCTCAACCGAACCGATTTTCGGCATAGCAATGTCACTAGAAAGAAACAGGTCACGCATATGTTTCACTTGCTTTATATAAGGTGTCAATATTCCGATTTCATCTGGCTTTACTCTTTCACGATACAATTTTAGAGTCAAAAGAAAGATCTACAACAATAAGAAGACGTTTGTAAATACATAATTCAAAATTGGAAAATCTTTTTATGTTATTACTTACACTCTTTGCCTCGCCAGGATTATACCATGACGGTGAATCATGCTCTTGCATGTTTTCACATCGTACACCAACGAAAAATGTACCATGACTTGCTTTTCTGGGCTTACCCTCAACATTTTCCATCACCTTTTGCAGTCTTGCAAGTAATTTAGCCTCACGGGAATCTGTCTCCGAGAGCATTGATTGAAGCTCTGAATCATAAAAGAGATCACTATACACATTCATTATGGATGGCAATGCACGATAATTGTATAGTAACTTTGTTACTAATCTTGGATCGTAGCCCGAAGTATCCTTAAAACGTATATTGTCCTTTTTGTATACAGCTCGTTGTAGCATACGTTCCAGCATTGATAGCGAGAAACCTCTTTCGCCAGCATAACGATTAATAATAATCGCTTGCAATTGATGCGGATCACCAGCTAGTATGACTTGACCACGTCTACTGGAAACCATAGTGATGGGCACAACACTTTCCGGTTCAGTACATTGACCAGCCTCATCAATGATTACATGTGAAAAATGATTTGGTGGAAAGTTCATTTGCAAGAAATTACCAAGAGTCGTACAAGTACTGATAGTAATGCGATGAGTACCAAGATATTTCATTTGGCAACGTAACTTCAGTCCACTTTCCATAACAACCATCTGGTAGGGAGAGTGAATAAGAATAGTATTAATGTGTTTTATAAAGAATTTACTAAATATGTGAACAGTTGAACTTCTATATAATAAAGGTTTTTTTGAAGATTAGAAAAACAAGTAAGGGGAAACATTATATGATGAATCTTTGATGTCGAGAAATGAGGATATATAGAATCCGAGGCGGTAGTCAGTTGGCAGCCAGGAGCGCTTGCTATAAGAGCAACCAGCTATACCAACCAACTTGTATTTGTCTTAAGACAATAAGATAAGTAAGAAATAGAGTCCGGTATATTTTGCAAGGAGTAGAAAATCATTGCATTGCGACCGATCTCAATCGGCGTTCTTTTAGCAAGTGAAGTCCTAAGTGAAATTAAATTCTTCAGGAACCTGTGGTAATCAACATAGGAAAGCAACCTAGTTAAATAACAGTATAAGACTAACGGATCTAATACATAATAATATGACGAATGGAATCAATCATGTTACGTATGTGTAACAGACAATAACAAAATTTTGCACAGGGAATTTTGAACTCACAAAAAAAATATATAAGAATCCAGTATAAATGACTTTACCAAAATTTATCATGCTACTTCTATATAAAGAATTCATTATAGAGAAGTCCAACTGTATATGTATAGTATAATATATGTAAATAATAAAATTGTTGACTTACATTATCCTCACAGGTGCCATCCGAACCAATATCTACTGTAGCACAATATGGTGATAGATTCTGTGGTATAAGATCCTTTTCGATTTGATTTTGTGAAACTAAACGTACAAAATCTCCCGGTTTCAATAGTCCACTATCAACTAAACGTTGAGTTATCAAATCTGCTGAACTATTCGATGGTGTACCGACCATGATACGTGCTTCAGGTATATTACGTGTCAATTGTAAGATGGTCTCGACTAGGGTTACAGTTTTACCTGTACCCGGTGGTCCGAATATTATATAAGGCATATTTTCTGTTTCGCCACGTAAGACATTAAAAACAGCACGCTTTTGTACATGATTCAAATTTTCATTACACCATTTTATTTCAGTATCATAGAGATACATTTTATAATCCTCATCCAAGCGTACATCCAATTGAATGCGGTCACGTAATGCAACCTTCGTTGGAAATAGGAATGATTCACCCAGAGTTCTTACAATCAACTCCAAGGCAAAATGTTGTTTACGGAAACCGAAACGTGAAAAATAGAATTCCAAGCGATAATCTTCACCATTATATTTTTGTTGGAAACTGGAATTGAATTTCAATAGGATTCGATCGAATAGAACTTTGTGTACGATGCCTTCAAAACTGCGTGCATCACCAGCACACGAGTCTAAACTTAGCCAGGGATTTATAGCACGCACAATGTCACCAATGACAATCGATGGACGACGTTCGGCAAGATTATCAATTGTCAATGAAAGAAATTCATTGTCACGTACGAAATGGGCACGCTCACGATCATAATTACGGAAATTAACAAAATATTCAATTTCTTCCAAATGTACGAGCAATTGAAAGCGTTGTACATAATTTGCAAATGTAACTTCATCTTGTAAGCAAGGATAAACTGCTTCAACATTTGCTTGCATATCCTGGCGATTTTCAGCAGTCAAATATGTATGACGCAATATCTCTGGGACTTCATAGTACATTATGCGAACGGAAACAAAACGACGCTTTGTTGCAATACATTCACCCGGAACAACTTCAACTTTTTTCGACCACACTTGATGGGCATAACTACGTGAACGTTGTCCAACGGTGCGTCCAAAATTAACTGGCAATACCATGGCAGATAGTAGACGACGTTCTGCTTCAATGGCTTCTTCTGGTGTTTCGACAACAATCACAGTGATTGCCTTCCTTACACGAAACTTATCAAATTTAATGGAAAAATATTCAAGTGATTCCCCAAAATACTTTGCTGTCAATTGAAAAACAAGTTTTTTCTCTGAAAATCCCACGAATTTACAACGTGTATTACTTGGTTCAAATAGCTCAATTTGGGTATCACGACGTTTATCGAAATCAATACGCATAAAGTTAAATGTAAAACCGCAATTGTTTTTCATTTGAACAATGACTTTCTTTTTATCACCAATGCCAATTAGAACGCAACGTTCCTCACCCGAGAATGTTATGGCATGAGATTTCGATGCTTTGGATAATTTTGAATTATCAGTGTTTTTCAACAAACCAAAAGTCTTCTCCAACACTTCGAGTTTAATGCAACGCCAAGTAAATTCATTCTGAAATCAAATCAAATAGAATTATATTATTAATTTGTCATTAAGATTATCAGCTAGAAGAGGGAATTTGAAGGTTATGTAGTCATTGCCTTAGTTTTGACACTTTCTTCACACACAGATGGATCAAAGTTCAAAGATGGTATTCACTAATGCAGAGTCTCTGAAGGCAAAGCAAATTGCATCGTAAAATTAATGGTATTAGTGGAAAACTAGTACGGTACTGTGCCAGTTCAAACAGGTGTTCAGGTTTTAAATCAACGGAAAATTATCAAAAGAATCCACAAAGACCAGGTCATCATATGACTATCAGAAAAATTGCTGAGGAATTTCAACTAAGCACTGATTGAAACCCGACCATTGACCTTTGAAAGCAGACGGTTGTACAAAAAAATGTATGACCTGGAGGATTGGGTGGTACATAAATAAATTCTCCAACCAAAACCAAATTGTCTTCATATCCATTTGCAGCTAATTGCTGAATCATAATGAAAAGGAGCCATTTTAGAAGCTGATGGTGAATGGCGATGAAAAATAAGTCACTTAGGATAGAGTTGTTCGCAAATGGAACAATGAAAGGGTATCATCCACTATGCACTACTCCCATGGGTCGCGACATGCTTAATTCTGAGGGCTATGAAAGCCAATGAAAGTTGATTTTGTTTAATGGGAACACCTGGCATGATGACATGATCATGCTAAGCACAAGGATTGATAAACTTCAATCAACGTCCCCTTGGATATACATATAACGTCAAACCACACACAAATTTGGTGCCCCACAGAAATCACTGTCTGTCTGACAAAAAAAAAAATTACAACATTAATGAAAACTCTTCTATTAAATTGGACTTGCTGAGGACGAAAATGTAATCAGTTTTCTTGGAACACGTACCATTGAAAAGTTATGATATGTTAAAGTACCATCTATACATTTACAATTATGTATGACCCCTATGGATTCCCAAACTACTGGACCGATTTTAATGAAATTTTAAGGGAAACTCAAACTTAGTAGAAGGAGTATTCCTGTAAAGTTGTGCAGTATGGTGCGGATCGGAAAGGTTTGTTTCACACAAAAATTTAAGGAAAGATTGGGTTGGGTGTGCGAGTATACACATCACTATTCCATAGAATCACATAAAGTAGTTTCGGAATCCTTAGGGCGGTTTTTTTTTAAATCTTCATTGATCTAATACCACCAGGAGCAAGAAATAAGTTCATAATTATGACATAAAAATTAATAGAAAATTACTACTTACACGCACGCATTCAATCATATCAACATTGACAATATCATTGGCATGTAATTCAATTCCAGGTTTTAAATCTTCATAAAGTACATAGCCACCTTCGCCAAGTGTTGCATGAGATTCAAATACACCATCAATGCGGCATCTATCATTCCGTTTTAGACGTACCGGTTCAATACGCGACACATCCAATATTTCACCTTGCGAACCAACAAATTCATCATCCAATTGTACTTTACTCATTAGATGAACACTATCACCTTTTCGTGGTACAAAATCTATTTCAACTTCACTTAATTTAATTGTCATATTTTTTTGTTCGGTATCAACTGTAATTTCATCTGCTGTACGATCCAAAACACAACCCACAACCGTGCGCAATTGGGTCTTAAAGAATTCCGTTGTCTCGCCTTTTAGCTTGGAAATTTGCTCATCAAAACGTCTATCAATGGACTCTTCATCATCCCAAGATGATTCCAAGACTTTATCAATTTTGATGACTTTGATGAAATCATTGACTTTGTAAGCTAAATATTCCACTGTGGTTCCAATGGAGAGCTGCCCATGCAAGGATATATGTACACAAGCCTCTTTATCGAAATTAATGAAATTATCAATAATTCCACCGCCATTGATTAATGATGTTATGACACCCTTGCGACGAAAGCATTCAGTTTCTTCTACCTGTTTCGAACCATCGGTTGCCAATCCTGTTGGTATCAAAATATTCTTCATTTCAGATTCATTATCTTGACCACCAATAGACTGTTGATGAATTTGTTCTTCTTGAATTTGTTGATCAATGAAAGTCTGTGCTACATTAAATTTTTCACGTAATTCGGCACGTGTCTCCTCCTCATTCTTCAAATTTAAAAATTTCCAAAGAATTTTGAGTACCATTTTGTTATTGTGTGTTTTTGTTTTGATCAAGTGATTCGTACATCCAATCGGTCTCGCTTATGTAATTCAATTCTTTTCGCAGATTCTGTAAACGTTTTATATAGTTCTCAGATGATCCAACTTTAAAGTCGTATTCGCTTACGGCAAGCTTATGATAACGTGCAAATATTTTCTCATTTGCCAATTCCGGTGCTGCTGGGGTTGCTGCTGGTTTCGGTTGCTAAAAATTTATAAAATCAAAAAGAGAATTAGATTTTAGATTAAATATAAAGGTATAGTTCCTGGGGAAAGGAGATTTTTAAACACCAGGTATAAAGAAAGACATTCCGTTTTGAATTATGCCGCTTCTGTTTATACTCCTTTCATCAGTAATACTCAATGGGGTCTTCTCCCTGTTGATGATAACGGGAATGAGAATTCCTCGTAGTACTCGGACCACCTTAGTTCTGTTAAGGTCAGGCTGGTCTATTATCCTCCAGTGGTACTGGAATCATATATGTATGTCTTTCAGACAACAGTCGCTGTTCGCTCTGTGGTGGTTGTCCGCACAACAACGTTCTCCGTTTCTACTGTCCATAAAAACCGACACAATTGACAATTTGACTTATACCTTTGACCGACAGAAGTGGCTTCCTTTTTAGGATTTGATACCTAGGTCAACAACTCTACATTTAATTCTTTTATTTTCTCTTTATCGTTTAATTCCTCCGGCTGAACAAAAAAAAACCTTCGTTTCTCTCCACCTGTCCCAATAGGTTATTTATAGCTCCCCCTCTCCTTGCTGTTCCAACAACAACTTCAAACAAACAAAATAAAAACGAAGTGAAGGAAGTTGACAAGTCGTTATTTAAAATTAAGCTACATCTATTTCAACTAGTAAGTCTTATAGTTTCAGGTATTGAGATAGGTTGTAAGATATTTTAACACGTTCTGGTTTGTCAGCTATAGTCGTGTTCGCTGTGTCCGTCGTGTAACATGGATCTTAAACAACGCATTAACATTAAGTTCTGTTTTCACTTGAAAAAAGGCCCAAGATGTGGTAACTTTGAAGACTGTTCACAAGTGGTATGAACGATTTAAAAGTGGAAATGAGTCGATTAAGGACGAGGAACGGCCTCGGCCTCAAACAGATGGCAATGTGCAAAAAGAAGCCAAACTTGTTCGTTCAAACAAACAGGGAGCTCGTGCGGGTTTGAGACGAGTGAGTGCCAAATGCCGTGCCATAAGTTGTCTTTCCACATCCGTCTTACCCATCAGATTTAGCACTAAGCGACTCCTGGGGCTCTTCCCAAAAATAAAAACTGCACTAAAACGAAAATGTTTCGACACTATTCCAGCCATTGAGATGGTCACGACAGAAAGAATCCTTACAGAAATGCTTCCAAGGACAGTACTTTGACGGTGATTATTTCAAATTATTTATTTTGATCACACCCCGTAGGTTTCGAATAACCCAATTCTGAATTGATTGAATTTTTGTGTCTAAATGTGTTTTGTTGTAATATTTCTCTGCTCTTTATTTATAAGTACTTCTTCAATTACAAACGCAAACATCGAAGCAATCGGACGCTACATTCACACAACTTGAGAATTGATTACTTATTGTGTACTACTATTCAAGTCTGCTGTCTATAATTGTTTTAGGAATTCCGGACAAGGTCAGAATACACTACTGCTTTTATTTGGCTTTGACTTTCTTTTTTGATAGATTATTTTACTGATTTATTATATTAAAGTAGGAAGTTGCTAATATAGCAAGTGCCACTTTTCCAATCTTTGGAATCTTTGGCATTTTAAAGACCTTTGCGCAATGATAGTCCGCGTATATCTTTACAAGCTGCAAATGTGAATTATAAATTCCTGATACTTTACTTATAAAATGTATTTTGTATTATAAATTTGTGATTTGTATATACAAAATATATGAAATACTCAAAAGACTTAGTTCCGAAACAGTGTCAGTGTTTAATGCTTATCGATAAGTCAGCTATGCACGATGGATAACGACAGCAGAACTCTCTCTCAATATGCGTTTGTTGAGAAGTTGTTGTGCGCCGGTTGCTCAATCGCTGTGTTCATTGCGCACGAAAAACAAAAACAAGCCGCTGCCGACAAAGAAGAATCGACGATCGGTTCGTGTTGTTTTGATACATTGTGTATAATAAAGTTTAGCTCAATAGGCAAAGTTGACATATGGATGAACGATACGTTGTTCATTTTCATATCAGCATATCCATTCCATCCCCCCCTGCTCTAGTTCCACTACGACTACAACTCTTCCTCACTCTGATATTAAAACTGACCTATAATTGCTAAAATCAGTGAGCTGGTCTTGTCATACCGGCACCAACATAACCTAACCTAACTTAAGACGCTTGATATGGGACAGCGAAATTCAAAATCAATTAATTGAAAAAACTGTTTACTTTCAAGAATTCATTCCAATTGTTTTTTTTTCCCACTACGGCAAAGCAAAAAGGAGGATTATAAAATAAATAAATATTTATAAATGTAAACTGGCTGGAATCATCACTTATTTCTTATTCACTTTTCTTGCTCACACAATTGTGTACTGTAAAAGACATAAAATGCTTTTTCAGCGGGATTCCCAATTGGGATTCTAAGAATTCACAAAATAAACAAACAAACAAACATGAAGACTCATGACACAGCAAAAAATCCTTTGCAAAATTTACTTCTTTTTTCTTAAGTTTTTTTTTATCCTCATTGAGGTTAGGTTTTCCTAATTCGAAATTTTAGTTTTAATTAATTTAAAGAGATTAAAAAATATTATTACTATGTTTCCAAGCACAGAAAGCAATTAAAATTATTATTATTATTATTTGTTCATATAAAAATGTAATGAACCTTTTGGACAAAGAATATTCCCAAATATTTAGGATTCCCATAGCCACACAAACACAAACAAAGACAAATTTCTAAAGACGTAAAACAAAAAATTTTGCTGAATTTCTTACCTCGGTTGACGCGTTGTTGCTTGTACTAGGAGTATTCGATGTGCTGCTATTACTTGGTTCCTCGGTTATAACGCCAATTGAATCACTACTAGACATACTATTATGATTAAACCAGCAAATACGAAATTGTAAATTTCAGAAATTTAAATAAAACTTTTCAGAAAATATAAACTTCTACAGAGAGAACCGGCACTTGAACCCTAATTGTCGACTGAGATAAAACTGTGTTCATTACTTTACGCCGCTTTTGTTTCTGTTCTATCTGCTTCTTCTTCCACATTTAGTATTGAAGTGTTGCCAGATTGGTGTTACATTGTTGCCAACTAAATCAAGTTTTCGAGGGTGCAACCTGCCATTAACTCGATTTATCAAGGGTGTAATTTCAAAATTGAGATATTTGAATTCTTCAAATTTTATGAATCCACTTTTTATAAAATGTATGAAATTCAACCAATAATAATTTCTTTTAAGCATTGGAATTTCTTGTTTCCTATTTAAATAAATTTTGATGTTTGTATTTATCTAGTGTTTTAGTTTTAAGCTTAAAAAATGGATACGCCGTACTGTTACACAAAGTTCTAATTTTGTATTATTTATTTCAAAAGAAAAAACCTTCTCACTCCATCATCTACCAATCCCCTTCCGTTCTACTGACTCTCCTTCTCTTCAATCCACTGACACTCCTGCTCATGACAATAGTTAATAGAGAATTGTATGATCTACAATATTGCCCTGCACATTTTTTCGATAACACTTACCGTTTAGGAGAACAATGTGAAAAACCAAAATCTGTGACCTTTGACCCTGAATAACTTTTGTTGCGACCCTCGGATCGATGGGGACTTTTCACATTTTATCTTTATGGCATCCTTAAGGCATATACCAATTTTCAGCTCTGTGCGAATTATTGCAAAGTCTAATGCTATTTTGACCGGACCAAAAAGAGTGCACAAGCAACCATATGAAAACGCTCGAAAGTGTGCACAGTGCATGCGTAGCGTTTTCATAATACCAAACATATTATGCCTCCTTGTGCACACTCTTTCTTCTTCAGCTTCGGCTTCAGCTTTAGCGCATACTATGTTTGTAACCTTAGTTCTGAAGTTTTAATCTATGAAGAAACTTGGACATTATTGAAATGTTTAACTAATGTCACAGAGTATAAAATATATACAGCAGACAAATCGCCCAATTTAAGCGGAGATTATGATTAACTCCTCTGATGAATTAAACATATCTTTTGGGAAGCATATGCGACAATTTCGAAACTGATAAAGATAATTGGCATGGTCATGAAGAGGGTCGATGTGAAGTATCAGAAGCCGTAGAAGGTGCTTGCAGGTACTTTAATGGTTATGTTTTAAATAAACTCAATGCCAAGAATGAATGCTCTGCCTGTGCGGACCTTATTGAAGCCTCAAGTACGCTTCAGCAAAGTACTGAAGGATTCATAAAAAGTGCAAATCTTGGGGAGGAAAGCAATTTTCTTTCTGTTCCTGAAAGCAGAGTGTACAATGAAAAAATGGAAATCCATTGAGAAATCCGAAAGATTTTTTATAAACAAACAAGAAGAAGAACAAGATTAAAGGATGAATGAAAGTGAAAAAAAAATTACGGGGTGTGGAAGTTGAAAATTTTTGGACCTTTAAAGGGAAGGATGGGGAAGTGAGAAGAATAACTTCTAGAATTTGAGAGAGTAAGTGTTTCTTTTCCAAAATCAAATAGAGCGGCTAATAAGGCAATAATTTGATATTTAATGAATTAAACATTCACTTATTCACTCACAAATGTAATTTCTTTCGAATATTTACACATTTACATTTGCCGGCTAATGAATTGTGTTGAATAAACGAATTGAATTCAACTCGTTGGCATTCTGTTGCTGTGGAGTGGTGAGTAATTTGGTTTTGTGTTCAAAAGCTGCCAACTCGTTAATATATGCTATATTCAACAAAATTTACTACAATCAATAAAAAATCAACATTCACACTCGAAACTATTTTAAATTCTTCAAAAAAATATTAATATATTCATAAACAAAATTAATTTAATGTTTACAATCATAATTTTAGTTGCTCAGCTGTTTGCGCAGAACTGCCAATATTCTTGCATATTTGCATCTCACTTGCATACCATTATTAGTGGAAATGAGACAGATGACAAATGTTGGAATTTGAGAGTTTGAAAAAGAGTTGTTATTGGCATTTGAGAGAGTACAAAGTGTGGCAATTTTCTTGTTCTTCCCGTTCGTCTTCTTCTTCATCTTATCTTTACGACGTCCGTCCATGTGCAGTGTGGTTTTGCAAAAAATAAGGCGAAAAGAAAAAAACTTGCAAATTACATTTGATTTTAAGTGACTAGCAAATTGTGTGTATAGTGTAAAGTGCCATTTGTGATTATCCAAACCAAGACAACAATCACCAAGCGGCGTCAAGTTGTTTAGAGATTTGCTAAGACAGCGAAAGCAGCGCATCGCGTCCACGTTTTCAATAGTGAAGTTCTTCAGGCCTTTTGTGTGCGATCGACGTAGAAACGTGTTGAAGCTGCGTGAGGAAAAATGGTTAAAGCTAAAAAGGGCAAGAAAGAGATAGTCTCCGCTGAAGGTGGAGGAGGAGGTGGCGGCTCTTCAGCCGATGAAATGTTAGTATTATTTTATTAGCTAATTTTGTTGTTGCTGTCACAATTGCATTGTTGCTTGCATTGACAAGCCGCCTTCGTCGTGTTGGCAAACTTTCTAAATACATATGTAGATTTTTAAAAAATATTTTACTTTACATTTTTTTTTGTGTTTTAGGGAAACTAATCCTCCGCAAACAGTCCTAGACTCCGATATTGACTCAGACCAAGTGAGTGTTAAGAATAAAAAGAATCAGCAGCAGCAGCAAAAGGGCAAGAAGGGTAGAGGCAAGAAAAATTCCATTGGCAGCGATTCTGAGGATGTTGGAGCCATAACTGCTGGTGTCAAAAAGCTGAGTGTTAAGGCCAAAGGTAAGAAACAACAACAACAGCTGGATGACGACAATGACTCCGTACAGGACGATGAATTAAAGGAGACAAAGAAGGGAAAATCGAATAAGAAAGCTGCTAAGAGATCTGCCTTTGATCTGCTAATGGATGACGACGACGATGATGATGAACCACCAGCTAAGCCGGCAAGTGAATCCGAATTTGAAGAAGTTGTTACCAAACCGCAAAAGAAAAATGAGAAGAAAGGCAAGAAAAACAAGCGCAAAGGCAAGGACGATGATGATGATGAGGATCTAGATAAAGTCTTGGCTGAATTGCAAGCTGAATATGCTGGTGAAGCACCACCTCCAGCTGTTCAAACTGTTGTTTCACCCGATGATTTGGATGATGAAGAATTTAGCAAAAAGAAAAAGGGTAAAAAGCAGCAGCAAGGAAAAACGGAAACTGTCAGGAATGTGGACGATGATGATGTCGATGAGGATGGCGAAGAGGGCGGCACTGTTAAGACAGCAGCTCAAAAGAAAAAAGAAAAGAAGGAACGTCAAAAGCGTGAAGCCGCATTGGCCAAACAAAAAGCCGCTTCGGAACCCAAGCAAAAACCAAAAGTTGAGGAGCCAGTAGCAGAAGTTGAGGTCCCCGTACCCGCTGAGGAGGTAGAACCATCAACAAATGATATCGATGCTAATGAGGTTAATGCTGATGCCGCTGAGGATGCAACAAATGCACAGGAAGAAGAAGGAGGCAAGGGCAAAAACAAGAAAAAAGGCAAAAAGGATAAGAAAGCGGAAGCTGAAGAGGAAAAGAAAGATTCCAAGAAGAAAGGCATGTCGGCAGCTATGGTTGCTGCTATGCAGGAGCGTTTGAGACTTATCAAAGAAGAAGAAGAACGTCAACGCCAAGCTGCCGAAGAACGCATACGCCTCGAAGATGAACGTGAACAGGCACGTTTGGAAGCAGTTCGTCTAGAGGCGGAAAAGAAAGAAAAACGCAAGCAAAAGGAAGCAGAGCGTAAGGCGCGTTTAAAGGCTGAAGGAAAACTACTAACAAAAAAGCAAAAAGAAGATCGTGCTCGAGCTCAAGCCATGTTAGAGGCCCTTAAAGCTCAAGGACTCGAAATACCAGATCCATCGGAACGCAAAGCACCAAGACCAGGTAAGTTATTTAAAAAAGTAAAAATCTCATGGTATCTTCATAGCAAATTGACTTTTCTTATAGGTACACGTATACGTCCTAACAAAAAGAAGGGTCCAGGCACAAAAGAAGAACAAGCAGCTGAAGAAGCAGAAAAAGCTGCCGCAGAAGCTGCTGCAGCTGAGGCTGCTGCCAAAGCGGAACAGGAGAAAAAGGAAGTTATTAAAGAGTCTTGGGATGCAACTGATTCAGAAGAAGAAGCCGAAGAGGAATCCTCACAGGCAACAACAACAACCACAAACAACGAAAATGGCACAAAGCGAGCTAAGACTGATGCTGAGGATACCGCTGATGATGATGAGGATGATGACGACGAGGATGATGATGATGATGACGATAGTAATGAAAATAGTGACTCTGACTCGGGTAGTGATGCTGAATCTGCCAATGAAAAAGAAGTTTTCAATCCTAATGATCCTGAAGCACGTCGTTTACGTGCCGAAGCACGTATTATTAAACGTCAAAAGGATGCAGAAGCTAAACGTACAACAGATGAACTCCGTGCCGGGGTGGTTTGTGTTCTGGGTCATGTCGATACGGGCAAAACCAAAATTCTCGATAAACTTCGTCGCACTCACGTTCAGGACTCTGAGGCCGGTGGTATTACCCAGCAAATTGGTGCCACAAATGTGCCCATTGATGCGATCAAAGAACAAACAAAATACGTACGCACGGCAAATGAGTTCGAACATCGTTTGCCTGGCCTCTTAATCATTGATACACCTGGTCACGAATCTTTTAGTAATCTACGTAATCGTGGATCATCGCTCTGTGATATTGCCATTCTAGTTGTGGACATAATGCACGGCCTGGAGCCGCAAACAATTGAATCGATAAATCTACTCAAAAAGAAGAAATGTCCATTTATTGTGGCTTTGAATAAAATCGATCGTCTCTATGACTGGAAGGTCCTGGCACGTCGCGATGTTCGTGATGTCATCAAAGAGCAACAATCGAATACACAATTGGAATTCAATCAGCGTGCCAAGGAGGTTATCTTACAATTCGCCGAACAAGGTTTAAATGCTGCTCTCTTCTATGATAATCCTGATCCAAAGACTTATATATCTATGGTTCCGACAAGCGCCATCACCGGTGAAGGCATGGGCAACTTACTATTCATGATTACCGAATTCTGTCAGAAAATGTTGGCCAAACGTTTAATGTATTCCGAAGAATTGCAAGCGATTGTTCTGGAAGTAAAGGCAATACCCGGTTTGGGTACAACAATTGATGCCATTTTGATTAATGGTAAATTACGTGAAGGCCAAACAATGATTGTCGCTGGCACAGATGGTCCAATTGTGACCCAAATACGTTCACTACTTATGCCACAACCCATGAAAGAGTTGCGTGTTAAGAACGCTTATGTCGAATATAAAGAAATCAAGGCTGCTCAGGGTGTTAAAATTGCAGCTAAAGATTTGGAAAAGGCAATTGCTGGCTTAAATTTACTTATAGCACATAAACCAGATGAAGTAGAGATATGCCGGTAAGTTTATAATGTTGACAATATTGTGGGTTTAAATCTTACTGTAATCCTTTTTTTTTTTTTTTTTGTTTCTAGAGAAGAAGTTGCTCGCGAACTGAAGAGCGCTTTGAGTCATATCAAATTGGCACCAACTGGTGTTTATGTGCAAGCTTCTACTTTGGGTTCATTGGAGGCTTTACTAGAATTTTTACGCACATCAAAGATTCCGGTAAGTTTTTCTCAATATTGTAGTAACTGTTATTATAAATGGGGGGCCATCTATTTATCTGATATTAGTTTTGTCATTAAATGGACAAAAGATGATTTTGTTTCAACGAGTAGGCTAATCAAGTATATACTTCGACCACTGTTTCGTGATCAATTTAGACAATTCCAAGTGATTATTTCTATGGGGATTGTCGGCATAAACTGTATCATTTAATTCGCCCCACAGAAAAAAGTCCAGATGCGTCAAATCCGCAGCTGCAGCGGCCAAAACGGCTTAACACACGCTTATTGAATCTTGTTCGCAGATGATTGATGCTACGCGTGGCGGTATGGCAAGTGGCGCCGTCTTGTTGAAACCATAGCTTATCGAGATCGATATTTTCAAATTCCTGCCATAAAAAGTTAGTTGTCATGCCTCGATAGCGTTTATTCACCATTGAAAGTCACGTCGTGATCTTTCGCATTTTCGAAAAAGAAAGTAGCAATTATGCCACCTCTCTCCATAATCGCCATAACACAGTGACTCGAGCTAATGCATAAGATTCCGTAGCCGCCGAGAAGAAAATGCGCTTCCTCAGAAAAGATGGTTTTTTTTCTACAAAATTTGAGTGATCGTTGAACTCATGTGGAAGATCAACCGGCTTCAATTCCATGCTTAATTGAAAGAATCCTCTATCAAATAAAGCATCGTTCCTTGAATGTTCGTTGAAAAGAAATAGGACCAATCGATGGCTCCCTTTATAGTGATAATCACGGTTGATACACTTGGCGTTTTTGCGCCAAAACTATTTTGTTTTTATTGGATTTTTGTCTTTTTATACTCTGCACATTTGCCGGAATCAGCTGAATCGGCCGACTAAAACCCAAAATCAAATTATTTTTCTTATTTGAAAAACTTTTTTGTTTCTTGTGTTATCGAACTGAAATCTTAACACTATACGTTTCTGATGCATAAATTTCAAGATCCAAGGATTACTAGGAGGTTTACCTCCCATAAAAACGCAAATTCAAATTAATGTTCTTGTTTGAAAAACTTATTTGTTTTTTGACTTATCGAACTGGAATTTGGACACTATATTCACCAACCGTGTAAATTTCAAGATCCTAGGTTACTGGATCGTGTAATTTCCGATATGTCTGCTCAATATACAAATATGTATATATGACGCCATCTTCATATGACAAATATTTCATCAGTCAGTACTAGCCCCATCTACCTTTGACTATTAGAGTATTGAAATTATTAGCGTACTTAGCGTACGTAAGTCGAAGAGTATTACAACTTTGGCATAGCCAAAATTAACCTTTTTTTCTGGTTTTATGTGTGAGTAATATATTATCCTTATATTATTGAAAAACTTTTTTTGTTTGTGAACCGGAAACAAACACTAATTGAGTAGTCGGTTGATCATCCCGGACTCACTCGGCCAAGGAGACTTTACATGCAGCAGCCCCCGTGGCTTCAGTTGTATATGCTACAGCCTCCTTGCAGTTAAAACAACAACTAATTGTTACTTAAAGCTGGCTATTGTACACTACATCAGCGAAAGCGCATCCAAATCGTACATATGTATGATTCTGTTATAATTTTTAATATTAGGCTCATTTCGTTCTAAATTTTTTTCTAAATTTTCTTGAAGAAAGAAAGACGAAAAATTAAAAAAAAAAATTTTTTTTGAACAAAAACATGAAATAACTGAGTGAGTACGTTTTGCACAGTTTTCGGTCAGTTAACAGTCTGCTGCTATTAACAGTTTTACAATATAATTTAAACACATATTCTGTTAATTAACATTCTGGTCACAATTCAATTTATTTATTCCCCTTTAAAATTTACAATTTCACCTTAGTTGGTGATTTTCCAATTCTTCAGCAAACGCCTCTGCTTTTTGGCTATCAGTTCGACATCACCGGTTAGAACTATCACGTACTGGAGCGTGTCTGTGTGGCTGTTGCTTGACACATTTAGTTGCTCGCCATAAATTGAATCCGCATTGAGAAGGAGATTGTCGAAGAGCGTCGCTCTAGGCAACGCAAGCTTCTCTTTTTAGCTCTTTCGCAGTCCTTCTTCAGGCAATTTTGTCAAGTTTATTTCGGCTACGCATTAAGCGTCGGCGTAGACTACGCTTGTACCTTACCAGCTCAATAATCTCTGGTTTTAAAAGAGCCAGAGGTTGACTGGGAGGACAAGGCAGCTGACTCGATTGGTGAAATCCTCATCTTCATGAAGAATTCGTGTAAAGATTTCTACCCCATCATCAATATCTTCTGCTGTGTTTAACTCCATATTCAGATTGGTTTTCTCATCTATCCAAAACTGGAATTTCTCAATATTTGCATGCATTGAAAGCAATATAGTTTTAGCTTTATATGTATTAGCCACAACATACAAATCCATAATAAGGGGATTATGGTCAGAGCTGAGATCTGCGGACTCTCTCTCTAGACTGCGAAGTCAACAGCATCCGGATGTCGTTGCGTATCATAGGGGTACAAGGTTGGAGTACCAGTTGCCAACACCTCCCTAATGCTATTGATTATAGATTTGAACAGTTCTCGTCCTCTTGATGTTGAGATTCTTGAGCCCCAATAAACGGTGCTTTGCATTAATATTTTCAGAGTATGAAAAATAATACTTATCTAATGTATATTTACTTGTATTATGTGTATATGTTTTAGTTTTCATTTTGATTGATTTATTAGATAAAAAAAATAACAGCAATACAGTTTGTATGTAGAGTACTGAACACCACAATCATTGTGTATTATGATATTTTCTTATCTATATCGATATATATATATAAAATCGTAAGCCTTTTCGTGTCTGTGCACGCTAATCTCAGAAACGGCTTAACCTATTTGAATGCGGTTTTGACTGATGTATTGTAGTAAGGTTAGTGTAACATTTAGTGTTTATTTTATAGAAATCAACATACTAAATCAAAAGATATTGATATTTTTAAATCTGTTGCCTACTTTTTGGCTGATTTTCGAATGTTTTCCTCTTCAGTTGGGGAGAACATTAAAGATCTCATATTTAGGGAAAAAGATAACAAAATACACACTATTGCAAACATACAGCTAGTGTTAAAATAAGTTTTTGCGCGTAATATTTGATCTTGGATCATTTGGACAATCGTTTCAAAGAGCAGCCTTGATGTCGACTAATAAAATGAAACATTGAGTATCATTTTTAACACCTTATTACTAAAGAATCTTGGAATTAATAACTTTATTAAATGTTTTATAAATTGAAATGTTAAGAATTACAGAAAACACAGGGTGTTCTTCAAATAGATGACATGACCAATTTACTTATTTGAATTGATGACCAACTATAGTTTTGTGTTCACAGTTTAAGAGGCACAATGAAATATGTGCAAAGTTTTAGAAGCTTCAAATTTTTGAGTAAAATGAAAATTTTTTCTTACAAAAATTGAGCAAAGGAAAAACTTAATTTGTTTCCCATTTATTTATTTTATTTTTTGTTTTTCTGCATTTCACATGATTTAATGATAATTTTTCACACCTTCTTTCATTGTTTTCATGAAGTATATCTCATTATTTGCTACACATGCTATTTTATTTTCATAAACAATAACAAAACAACAAAATTATTATTTGTTTAAACAAAAACGATGGATATATTTTTTTTCATCATTCGTTTTTCCATATTCAAGAAATGCGCATAGTTTTTATTAATCGCCATCTTTTCGCACATTTTTAATAGCACATATTTTTTTCTTCACCTAACTTAACTCACCTTAAATGAATAGTGAATAGATACATTATTATCATCATCATCATCTTCAGAAATAAACATTCTTGGAATACTTTTACCTTGTTTGGTGGTCGAGATTTTTCAGAATTATCATCTGTATAGTGAAATTTAGCTTTGCGGGTGTAAAATCAATTTTCATTTCTCTCTATTTTCTTTCAGTACTCGTATGTACTCTTTCTCTAATCTTTTTTAACTAATTTGGCGATCTTCCGATTTAAACGACAACCATCATGTCAAGCATAGTTTTATTTTTCCTTCGTTAGCGACAAAGTTGTAAATTACATAAAAATTAAAATTAACATACTACTACTCGTACAATAAAAACATAAAATAAGAAGAAAAATTCAAAAGTCGGGGGAAAATAAAATTTATTTTTAAAAAATTACGTGAATAATTTTTTTTTAACAAGAAATAGTAGAAGAAAATCAGGACAGCAAACCAACAACCAAAGAGAAAATTATTATGATGATGTTGCTGGTGATTATAATGATAATGATACTGATGATGATGATGATGATGCCTACGAAAACACTAACAACATCATCATCAGTTTATGCCTTTGTGCGTGCGTGCGTGTATCAACGTTTGGGTCACGCAAAAAATCAAAATAGTAAAGAAAGAAAAGAAAAAAAGAAAAACCAAAAAAATAAACTTAGGAAAATTTTGCGTAAACATAAAATTTATTTTTATAAATGAAATGCAAATAGTTGCAACGACAACAACAACAACGATGAAGACATGCTGTTGCTGCAGTGGCATGTAGCATCATGATTCATGCTTATGGTAGTCAGGCCGCCTTAGTCGCCATCACCACCAACATTTTATCATTATCTCCTGTTCTTCTCCTTTAATGCTTAATGCATCTTCCTAGCCACCAAACCATGCGACATGTTGTTGCAACTTTATGGCTGGCGTTGGCTGGCAAAGACACATCGGATGACAACGACGAGGCCGTGCGGTCTATAAACGCAATAACACAGACAACAACGTCGACGACGACGACGACGACAACAACATCCATCCCAATATAGTGTGTTGGTAGATGAGGGTAGCTAAAAATATATGTATGTATGTACATATATACAATGGTATTATTATATATAATGTATTATTATTGGATACGATAAAGTGAAGTGTGAAGAGAAGATACTTATTTAAGTTTATCCCAAAACATAACCTGAGATGATGAGTAAGAAAGGAAGAAAGAAAGAAGTAGGAGAAATTCTACTCGAATACATAATGATAGAATGTGATAAACATAATTGGCATTGCAATATTTAAGCACAAGTTTGTTGCGAAGGTGTAACCAACCTACTAGTATTGCTTTAGACTAACCCTGAGATTACTCTAACACAAATCATATACAATAGTTTTATTAATTTTTTTTAAGATAGATACAGAGAGCCTTGAAACCTTGGCCCAAAGTGTTGCTTCTATGTCACTTAAATGGTTAACATCTATTTAAAGTTACTATTAGTTTGGAATTAAACTAGAATATTAAGAGAATTTATCAAATAATCCGATATTGGTTAAATATCTTAGAATACTTCCAATGTATGTATGTAGTATGTCCATTTATCTCGAAGTCTGTTATCTACTTGGACCATGGTCTATTGCTGTTGGTCGGTATTGATATACTAGACATTTGGTTACGTCAATAAATTCAAAAGAAAATATACACTTTAAGAAATGAAGGACAAGGCTATCGTTGAATGAAGGAGGTGGCCTAGATCTGATGATATACATATTTTACTTAAATAGATGCAAATTTTAATGTACTAATTTTTCTTATAGGGAATCAATTTTAGGTCAGATGACCATATAAAACGAAACATTGTCATAAGATTTAACAATTTGCTTTATTCGCCATTTATACATATTAACATTGATAATGTTCCTTAAAACTAGTAACTTATAATTAATCAGAAATTATTTACATTGGTCCACATATTTACATTTAAATTACCCAAGGAAACACTGCATTAAAACCTTGGACCAAAGAAAACTAAAATAATACTAAATCTACTTAAATCTAAGGGAAGGCTGGTACTTCATGTGAACTAGTCGATAACTAGGAGGGGAAGTACCTGTCAGCACGTTTTTACTGTCTATGTATGGCCCATCAATAAATCTATTTTTATAGGAAATAATGAATAGAACGTGAAATTACATGACATGATCAAAGATATGATCATAAGTGACAGTCAGGCTTCAGACATCAGCATACAGCGTTTAGTTTAACGAAAAACGAAAGAGGAGGTCGAGCGGTTGCTTTCTTCATAGTCTTCTGGTTTGAAGGTTGTTGTCGATCAAGGGTGATTCTTCAGTCTATTCGTATGTAGCTAGCTCACTGTACCGTCGTATTTCTTCTTTGACCAGTGGCATCAAAAGGTCTCTATACATAGAATGGAGCACTCACTATTCTCCTCAGAAGCTTCGATTGAAAGCATTGAATAATGTCTATGTTAGAGTTGCAGTACACTATAATTGGATACTAGTTTAAAAATTGTCTTGTACAACAGGACTTTATTGCGCAAGCTGAGCTGGGACCCATGACTTAACAACCAGTTCATTTTTCAGCACAATTTTCTTATAACATCATTATATTATCTTCAAACAAATAGTCCTCTCGACGATAGAGCTTTTCAACAGTCCTTCCATTTAATTCGATTTAGTTGACTCCTATGGAACTGTGGCTACTTCTTATAGATATGGGGTATCTATACCATAGTTAAGTAATTATTTAGTTATTTTATGTTGAAGGTTATAAAATTTTAAGTAAACTCAAATTGAAGACATACATTTAAACGGAAGTGTAGCTCATGTTTCTTTTGCTGATGCAAGTATAAATAAATAAATTTGTTCTTTCAATTAAAGAATTTTTCCATGAGTTTTCGATATTCTCATTTTATGAATGAAAAAGAAATTTAAAACGTTCAAAATATAATAAGAAATGAATTGAAAATCAAACAAAAATTACCGAAAAGTATTTATTTACAATTTTATATACTCATTTCAAATTAATTTTACGTATTTCACAATGAAAAATTGTCTTGTGTTTTTATTAAGACGACTACATAGTACACTTCTTTCATAACTCTAGAAGTGTATTTTGGCATTTGTCAGATATTTGTAAATCAAAGAATTAAAGCATTAGAGATTCCACAAAGACATATTAACAAATGATCATCAGAAGGGGTATAAAATATGAATGGGGCAAGTCCATTCATCCATCAGTCTAGATATACAATAAGTTCTAAGAAACTTTTCATCTTTAGTTTTGAAAGTAAAGTCTTCAAATTTCTTAGACATAGAAGTTTTGAAGCCTTAGCAGTCTGCATACTATGAATTGATAATTAAACGTTTCTTTTGAATTGTCAACAATTCTTTTTCATAGAATTGTTCGGTTCCCTTATTAAAATCTTGTGTCATCATCTTATGGGAAGTGTATATCAGCTTTGTTGAGATTAGAATACGATTTTTTTTTTCTTTTATTATTATTTTGAAATTTTGTTCCGTTTGGAATTTTATTCATAAATATGCCAATTCAGCAGCATTTTCTCACACACAAAATCAACAAATAGCGGACATTTAACATATAGCGGTTTTCTATATAAGAACAAAAAGAAGAAATATCTGAACAAAAAAAAAACACAACGACAGCAAAAAAAAGAAAAATAATACCGTCATACAACTTTGAACGGAAATAAGAGCGGAAGTTGAATAAAAATTAAGAAGAATAAGAACAGAATAGAAAAAAAAATAATAATGAACAAAAACCACTTGAGAATTTTCTATTTGTTTTTATTTTTGTTGCTGTGCTTTTTTTTTTTGCACAAAATAATTTCTAGAATTCTATTTTTGTATAAACATTTTTTTACTATTTATTTATTTATTGTTGTTATTTAAGTCATAGATCACTTCTTCTTATTCTTATATTCTAATTCTAAATCTTGTTCTTGTTTATTTGTATATCATATATAAAATTTCAAGGTCTCATATAAATTGATGGTGCGAAATTAAACTTTCAATTTAATGAATTTCAATTTATCTGTAGATTAATAAAATTCATTGTGTTTCATAAGTACTTTCGCTATAAGAAAGATTTCCATATGGAATACAGTATTGATTATTAAAATTAACTTCAAATGATCTGATAAACTCTTTTTAGAAATGATTAATGCATGCGGTTGCACCTTCAGTATGTGGTGTGCCACTAAAAAACATACCCCCCTATAGGTTAAGTATCCACCCTGGATCAGCTTTCGCATTACTTCAAGGTGCTAATCTCTTCTATATTCATTATTATTATGTCGTCTGTAGTACCCGCTTCTAGCATCTTAGTATCTTTTCAATATAGTGAGCTACTTGTGCTCAGTTGTGCTTACTCACCATCTTACCATCTTGTCTACCGTTTCCCAACGCCTTACGCTCTTGTTGGATTTATCACATTCAAAGAAAGTGTGATTTGTATTGTCTACTTTTGTGTTCCCATAAAAGCAATTTGCATTTGCCGCTTTCCCTTTCTATGGAGATATTTTCGGAGGTAACCGTGTACCGATAGCAGTTGAGTGATGTTAGAATTGACATCACCCCACTAAGCCATGGATTAGCCGTCCATCTGCCTCTCGTTTCTGCAGCCCACCGCTTCTGCCACAGCTGTATGGATTGTGCTCAGACTGCTTGTCTTGTTGCGTTTGTCAAATTATCTTTCTTCAGAATCCATAGTTGCTGCCTCTTCTTTGCAAGCAGGTCTATCAGTATCGTGCCACTGATTACCATACTGCTGCTTCCGACACTGTGCGATAGGATGAGGTTACCCGGAGAGCTGCAGTTCTTTGTATTCTACCTAGTGCTTTTCATCAGCCCACACTTCGCTTCCGTAAAGCATTATCTATAGCGTTAGATAAGTAGAAGTTTTCGCCTACTAGCAAGTGGTCCTATGCAGTGAATTCAGTATATTTGCGACAGACAAGTAATTATGACTTATTTCTGTGTTGTTGGCAACAGAAATGTCAAAGATTTGTCATTGGCGATCATTTCTCTGTTGCGATTTTACATGTATTTTTTATTTTATTTGTGTATTGGAACTTTTTGTCCATTAAATCAGTACAACATGTTGAGAAAAAGCATAAATCAGTGCAGAGGAGTAGGAAAAAATTATAAATTTCTTTCTATTACTCTTAATTTGATTGAGCAACAAGAGAAGAGAGACCAATGCTCTAAAATCTTCCTCAAAACAATATGTGGCAGTATTTTATGCTGCCATACGTTGTTTCATGGAATAATTATACATAAAAAACAATAACAGACAGAAACAGGAACAGGAATGACACAAATCTTAACTCTTGAATTGGAAATTATAATTGAAAATTTTGTGTTGGTTGGACACGGCCAAAAGACACTGATCACTACAAGCTTGAGTTCACAGAGAAGCGTGATGGCCCAGCCTTATTTAGGTTTCGATACTACCGAAATATGGAATAATCTTTTCAAATATACTCGTATAATGTACTAATAACATCCACGATTCGCTAACTGCTCAGGTAGAGTGACTTCTTTTAAGCCTCGATTATATTGAGCGAGTATACAATCTACTAGCCAGCGAATTCACTCTGCTAGTAAAATCGCCCAGTGTTATCATATTGAATTGTAACTAGCAGATTGTAAACAATCTACCAAGAAACGTTCTGAGACGGGCTACTTTGCTCGCTACTCGCTGGCGTGTGGTCTTTTTAGTCGATGACATAGAGTAAGTTTACAATCTACTTGCTAGCGAATTCACTATTTGCTAGTAAAGCGTTGATGCCACTGAGCGAGAGGAAAGTTTTGTGTGTCATCATCACTATCGGATTCACTGATTTGCCCGCATGTAAACTCGTTGGCTCTTGTAGATTGTAAACTCGCTCAATGTAATAAAGGTTTAAGACCTCTTCAGGCGATTATCTTCTATTGGTTACGTACTAATCCGCCAACGATGATAGGGAACTGTTTATTTAGTATCGACAGCTACTCACATATTTTGTATGCCATTCACTATCCACAACCTGTAATCCCCTCTACCTTGAACCATGATCAATTTACTTGGAAATTCAAATTTTCTGATCCACCAACTAAATGAAATCATTTATAATATTTTCGTTAGGCTCATTCGATTTCCGGTCGAGACCCTTATCTTTCATAAAAGTGGCCAAAAAAAATTGTTGTTAATTAACTCATGTGAGACTAATAATAACATATTGAGATGATGTTAAATGATGTTATCATCTACACACATCTCTCCCACATACTGTATTCCCACGGCATGTTAACATCATCATCATCATCATCCACTATCATAGAAAAAATCCCAGTAAAGCAACCACTAGATTTAGTTAAATACTTTCCCAAGATGAAAATTAAGAATGCAATCGCTTGCGCCTACACAAACTCAAAAGCATCTGTTGTTGGTTGGAAAGCAGGTGGGATGGCGGCAAGCAGGCAGGCGGACTGACATGACACGGCACGGCATACTGGCAAGCATTAACAACCAACCATCTTCACATCAAACGCCTGCGTTAGTTATGCAAATTAGCCACAATAGTGGTAGACACAACAAACACTTGACAATGCATGACATGAAGATGGTCTTCATCCCATCCACAACTGATTAACTACGGTTGCTGCTGCTTCTGCTGCTTTAGATGCTCCGGCTGCTGTTGCTGCTTCAGGCACAGAATATGTTGTGGCCCAGTTGAAGCCAAAAAATAAAAAAGATAAATATTAAGAATTAAGCGTTAAGAGTTAGAGCTTTTTGTATGACATGAATTTCATGAATGAAATTAAACAATGATGATGAACAACAACATGAAGGCGGGCGGAGGTGGTTGCGGTGTTGGTGGTGATAGTGTTTGTTTGATGTTGGGTGACCAAAGCGTTGGCGCTGCTGTATGAGTATTTCAAATGAATGTAACATTTTATGATCACCATATGGTGTTTGATTTTTGTATTTCACTTGTTATATGACAATCTCATCATCATTATCATCACAATGATGATAATCATCATCATCATTATCACTGTTAAGTTTTGTCATATATGGAGCAGACAACACAACTTGATTCACCGATCCAACCGACTCGACAAACTAATGACTGCAAATACAATAGCAAAAAAAAAAAAAAACCAACCAAACCAAAAACCAAACTGAAACCGAAAAAAATGCTTAAGTTTCATGAATGAAAACAACACATTGACTTGAGTAACTGACTGAGTTGAATTGACTTGACTTGACTGACTTAACTTGACTTACTGACTGACTAACTAACTAACTTGACTGAGTGACTGACTTTACTTGAATCGAATCGAATTGAATGAATTGACTTGACTTGTCTCATGATTTTGAGTGATTATTGTTTGTGTGCGGCATTTTAGATGCGGCGGCCGGTCTACGAAAATGTATATGGTCTGTGATGATGATGATGGTGGTGGAGGCGTTATAGCCCGCCATAGCCGCCGGCTTTCATAGCTTAACAAGTTTTATGGTTGCCAAATTTAGTAACTTGAATTCTTTACAAAGAAATAAAAAAAAAAGAAAAAAACCAGAAAATAGTTCTATTAGATTGTTTTTCTAGTTAACGACGAAGTCATTTATTTATTAACCCGTAGGAGCACCCACATTTCAATGCAAATTATTGCTCTCCATGGTCGCTATTGTTATTGTCCATTAAATATATGTATGTGGAGAGATACATTCACACATTTCGTTGAAGTTTAGATAAATTTATTAATTAAAATTTTGTATATTTATGATCATGTTTAACCTCAAAGTATATTACTGTCATAAATAAATAAAATTTTGTATGAATAAATAGATTAAAAATAATTTTGTATTTAATAAGTTCTGGTGGTTCCAACTATGGAAAATATAATGTCTGTATTATTTCAATTATGTATGTCGAACCTAATTAATGAGAGAAATATATTAGTAGAAGAAGAAGTGTAAATGGAAAACAATCTTGCAGAAATGCTTTTAAAGTTCATATCTCTTCAATTATTGTGTATCCTCCAATGATATGAAGACTCTATGAAAAAAGAAGTTAAGGCACTTAAAAGTAGAGTCTAAAATTATCAAAGAACTAGTTTTAAGGTTCACATCTTTAAGTCAAACATGCCAATTTTTTGTCTTTTAAGATTATAGAAACATATAGTTTTGGGAGATTATGTTGAATGTTCATCTAATAGCGGGTGTTGTTTTTTAGAGGCATAAAACTTGAAATTGAAATAAAATACAGATTAATGGTGTTAATTCCCATGGATTTGACTTTATTCGAAAGATAATTCCTTGCCATTTTTTTTTTTAATATGATTTCCGTCATATAGTCACCTCGGCAGGCTCTGGGGAAGTCCAATCGGGAAGTTAAATTTTTGGTCACTGCTCAGACGCATATTAGAGAGACGCCCCTCGCACTTACGCCACTGTCCCGTTGTTTGTCCCGCTAGTAGTAGACGAAAGTGACATGAAAATGTGAATACAAATCAATCGGTGATGGAAGACTATACCGACAAAACCTTTATTATTGATGACAAGTCACAGCGGCAAGTTCTCGAATTGTACTGTTCTGTGTTCTAAATATTTATATGTTGAATAAATGCAATCTATATATATACATAAGGGCGGGTCAAATTTTATGTGACCAAGGCACATCCAGATTTCGATTCTATGGATCATTATTAGAATTTTTGCCCAAGGAACCATATGTCGTAGATGAATTTCGAGCCTCCCAAAATTTATATCTAGGTTTTTTTTTCAATTTATTTAGCATTTGACTTAGAAACCATTAAAAAGACAAAAAAAATATTCTTTTATATATATGGGGGTTTTTTAGCACGAGAAATACATTTTTGACATTTATTTTTATTTTTGAGTGAAGCCAGAGGGCGCTTCCGTACATTTTATTTAGTTTTTTTTTGCCTTTTTTGGTGAAAATTGACGAATTGTTAGGAAAATTGACGAATAATTGATAGAAATTTTGGGAGGCTCGAAATTCATTTTGGACCTATGGTTCCTTAGGCAAAAATTCTTAGAATGATCCATAGAATCAGAATCTGGATGTGCACCTGAAGATTTTTTTAGTCCCCTACAATTTTACCCACCCTAATATACATGGTTCCAGATTTATTCATGATCCCTTGAGCCGGATGAAACCAGATTCCATCCCATATTTATTCAATCGTTTTTTTGCAGCAATGGAGGACGTACATATATCAGTGTATCAGTCTTCCTAGGCGTCAATAGTCTTTGGCTACTTGGCTTAGACCAAAGACTTCACATAGCCTCACAAAAATAGTCCAGCGGTGTTAAATCGCATGATTCATAGTTGCTCGAATTAATTGCTCTGATGAACGATTATGTCGACCGTAAAATAGACAAAGAGCGTGATGAGTTTCTCCAACTGAACCATGTTTTCGTAATAAAAACTGCATATGGAATTTGTTGTTCAGGGGTCGGTCTATTCATGATGAATCGGCTAACCAAATAAAACACAAAACAAGTGATAACAGTGAAAATGGAGCATATTATAACAAAATTTTAACAAAATAGAAAATCAGAGTTCTGTAGTAACAAACAGATAACTATTGGTCAGATCTTAATCAAATTTATATGGGCCCACATGACAAGCACCTGCTTTAAAATAAAAAAAAACCAAATTGGTTCACCAAGAAAAAAGTTCTGTGATCATAAAAAAAAATACAGTCGAATTAAAAACCTCCTCCTTTTTTGATGTCGTACCTCCAACTTAAAGTTAAATATCTCTAAAATAAACAGACAATATTAGTCTAAAGGAAAAATTTGTTTTGTTAGCTCCGAATCACATAAATAATACGAAAGTTTTCCCTTTTAGGATTCTGATGGGAAGGCGTTTATTCGGACACATGTATTTTTGTTCAATACTCTATAAGAACATATTGCAACCTTCTACATTGATTTTAAGCAGTATCCAACTTTGATGGACAAAAATGAACTGAATTTAAAATATAAGTGATTTGATAAGAAAGTTTCTCTCTTTAGCCTTCATATCATTTGTCAGATTACTAGTTTTTGTTAGTTTCCCGACAAGCAGGGATGAACAAACAGGCAGGCATGAACTTTATTACCTCTTCTACTTAATTAATTACTTAATTGTCATTTCCTTTGACAATTGCAAATGTATTTACAATCTTATCCACTTTATTCATTAATAATCTCCATGTGACAATATTTCACCTTTCATTTCAAAAGAATTAAACACTGTTACCATTGCATCTCAGCCCTATGGCTAAGATTGAAAGTGTGATACCAAGTACATTCTGCTATGTATTACTTTATTCTTTTTCAACTTACATATTGCATTACAGACAGATTCAATCATTCTGTTCTAACTTTTTCTAAGTACTTACTTGTCTCTTATACCCATTCGATTGATTAATCAATTGCTTTCTACCTCTGGAAATTTTTGTATCTATATATGTATAACGAAAGGCACTGTTATTTTTCCATTTAACTTTATTGCTTAGTTCAAATGTGTATGTGTGTTTTTTTTCTATCTTTTTTCTTATTTACACTTATATATACAGATACATACACTCAATACTCACTCGTATGTCCATAAACACTTGGAATATAATTCATTCATTTCATTGATCAAACAAACATTTAATTTTATTTATTTCAACAAATTAAAACTTTGGCTGGGCATGATGTGTGCAAGTGCAAGAAATTAAGGAAAAGAAAAAGTAATAGACAGATACACACGAGTATAATATTGAGAAAAACAAAATCATTCATTCATTCATTCTTTCTTTCATTTAGACACTCAATCAAATTGTTGGTTGGTGGCTTTTATTATTTGTTCGTTCATTCATTCGAAAAATTGTATATTTGTATCTTTTTTTTTTTTGTCTTGTTTTGTCTTGATTTGACTTGTCTTCGTGCGTCATTTACGATTTTTTTTTTTATTTTTATGTAAGATTATTGTATTGGAATACGTGGTGCAGTGCATTGTTTATTTTTAAATTTATGGTTAAAAGTATTTATTTAGGTAATCTCTTCCTCCTCCTACTACATATTGTACTTACCACGTTATCCAGAGATTGTACTCGTATATATTGCAATAGCACTGCTGAAGTATTTATTTTTAGGGTAGAATCTTGAGTTTGGTAGTCACCTTTGTTGCTGTTAAAGCTTTCATGAATGCGTAACCTTTGCACAATGTCTCAATTATTTTATTATTATTATTATTATTATTATTATTATTATTAAGAAGTAGGATAAAAAACAACTTAGTACTGAGAGCACTAGATGCCATGGATTAATAAATTGAAATATGAGATTAATTAATGTTAGTTATATAAGATTTATCATTTTAGTGGATTTAAAAAATTATAGATCGTGTTTGTGTTGTTAAGATTTGGATTGCCCAGCGCTTTACCATTTTAAAAATTTGCTGGGACTCTAAGGTTTCGTGTTGCATTGCATTCTGAGAGCAGGTGCTTAACAGTTGCAACATCGTTGCAAAGAGGACATGCATCATTGTTGCGGCAGGATAAGCTGGAGTGATGGCACTTGGATTTAAGCACTTGTAGTGCTGGCTTGCGTTATCTCATGAAATACGGGCTTTCTTTCTCCCGAATATGAGAATTGACTAAACGGAGGATGTCGGGCTTTTCAATTATGTTAACTGTGTGTAGTGGTTCTGTTAAGGCGAGCTTAGCACGGGAGTCAGCTAGTTCATTGCCAAGTATTATGGCCCAGCTGGTCACAGATTGTAGTAGTTATTATATTGTTGCAGTTGGGGTTACGTCCAAATTAAATAGCTGATTTGCCTGCCTGTGCAAATTAATTATTTTAATATTGAAGTATTCTTTCAATAATTTCATTCTTCTGCCGATGCTTTCATGTCCATACATGAAGCACGTGACACCAGTTGTAAATTCAGAGAGCTTGGATCTTACTTCTGTGGTTATACCATTGAGATAATTGGAATGATCCGGGTTATAGCTCCAATCCATCGACATTGCCATTCAATCATGTATTGATAGGTCTTAGTCAGTAAGGCTTCCTTGCAACCAATTCTTTTGAACCTATTAGAAATCTTTCTGTTTCTATGTAATATGAAAAAATATTTTGTTTCATTATACAATATATATATGTGTCTTTCTCATTAATTGTTGCACAACAATTTATAACAATTTGAAATTATGATCACATACTATTACCATCTGAAGCCACTCACTTGTCGCACAATCGCTCACTCATTCATAAAATATAAAATTGTAAAATACATCAAAGAGTAAAAAAAAAAAATACAACAAACTTGTGCACCTTCTCTAAACTAAATTTGGTATGTAAGTACATACTATATTGCCTTGCACTAACTAAATATGTAACTAACTACCATCCTACACCATTCAACCTACTACCCTCTTTTCTCTTCGATCCACTTAATTTGTGTCTATCTATGTAGTGTTGTATGTATGTGAGTAGTACATATTACTTTACGGATTGTTGGCAACAACTTTATGTGCTCATTCATTATTTCAACTACATGAAGGCGCATTTTTACTATTTTCCCATTTCCATTATATATATTTTTGGTTTGTAGAGGTGATGAAAAGTGGGTTGGATGGGTTAGGTAGGGGGAGGCTACATATCTTTGATGATAGCGTGTTATGTACTTTAAACGAAGTGAAGGCAAGACAAGTCAAACTTAGCCAAGCTTTGCTTCTCCATAGCAACAGTAACAGCAGCACAAGCAGTAACAACTTCATGTGTCGTAACAGTTTCTTTTACTATTTTTCTTTACAGTTTTATCCATTCCTCTTCAGTTAACAACAACTGCAGTAACTACTACAACAACATAATATTGTGTGTTGTTTTTGTAGTGGTTTCATGAATGAAAAATTTCTTGTAAAATTGCAATTTTTTGCTTTTTTTTTTTTGTTTTGTTTTACTTTTCTTCTCTTGTCATTACGCCATAGGCTTGTTTTTCTATGGGCAACTTGGGCTAATAAAATATTCATGTATAATGCAATAGAGTAAAAGGTCAGCAGTAAGTAGTTTTCTAGCCTCAGAATACGCTGATACTTAAATTTATCCAATGTAGCAATTATTTTCATGAGGTTAAAGGCCCCAAAATTTTGTTTTGAAAAGGTCCACAATGCACTGATCATAATGCTCTCTTTTGTACCTCTTGTAAGCTATTTTTTCTACATTTTCTTCTCTATTTTCGGTAGATATTCTTCTCTAATGTACTGAAATACTGAAGAGTCTTTTAGCTTAGCAATTATGTAAGTTGAAATAACATTCATTTATATACTTACTTACTTACTTATGATGAACATCAACTATTTTATTGTACCATAGTATAAATTATAGTACAATGTAATTTATTTATTTTGTTGTTTTGCTCTTTTCGTAATTTGATTCCCACATATGCGAGCATGCATTTTAATTAAAATAAAAAAAATTAAAATAAAATAATACTTAGTTGTAGTTGTTATTATTGTTGTTATGTCGTAAGCGTGTCACATTGCGTATAAGTATTACGATGTCTCGTCTTCGTCTTCTCATACAATCAATTCATCATTGTTGCCAGTAGTATTCCTTCATTCATTTATTCCACCATTCATTCATATTCGTCGTTTTTTTAGGTTCAGTCACCTACACTTCTTCTGGCATTCACTTGTAATCGAAACAAAGTGACAGACAAACAACGGCAAACTGACAGGTGTCTGTGTGTTTGTGTGAATAACCATGCAAATGACAATTGGCAACGCAATGTAACAAATAACAAAAAAATAATTGGCAATTCAACATAAAAATACCCAACGGCCAACATTCATGACAAATTTGCATGATTGTCATTCGACATACATATGTGACGATCAAATTTATTAAGCATTTGATTTTTGAGAGGAAATCAGTGAAAATCAGTTGACTACATTGGGTCTTTTAGTTTAAACAGCAACAGACCTTATTTTTTAAACGACTTCACAAAAAAGGAGGAGGTTCTTGATTCGGCTGTATAAAGATATATTTTTTTAGTGTTACCTTAGAATTTTTTTAAGGTGAACCAATTTTGATTATTCTTTTTTTACATGAAATCTTGTGCTTGTTATGTGGTCCCATATAAATTTAGTAGTAGTTTATTTAATATTGCACGTTTCATATGCGCTACTTGAGGTGTATTACGTGTGTTCTTCATTGTCGGAAAAAAAGATCTCGTAACCTCGTTATTTCGGTCAACGATCCGTCGTCGTGTGATTTTTTATGTATGTTCACCTATTTCTCCGTCAATTGTGGACCGATTTTGAATATTCTTATTCTGTTTGAAAGGATATACTCTCGAGATGGTCCCATTACAGGTTCTGATTAATGAATCCCATGGAAATCGAGGGAAATCCTTTGATTTCATAGAAATTTTTTTTTTTCCTGGCCATGACCCCAACTTAGTGTCAATTGAATTAAAAAGCGAAAAATAATTTTAATAAAATATCATTATTGGTATTAGTTATCTACTGATCATTTTGAAGTCGATGGCAAACCCGAAGGAGTACTTATAATTACATAACATTAAAAATTGGATGGATTACTTTTTTGTTTTTTAACCGTGGAACATCGCTTTGACTATGAGGCTTTCACTCTGGGCTGCACTAAATTCATGTCACTGGTATTTAATAACTTGCCAAAAAGCTGATTAGATTATGTGCCCTTCAAGTTCTCTATTAGATTTAAGTCAGGAGGACTTTGAAGGGGCCACTTCAAAATCTTGATGGACTGTGATCCGAGAAAACTGGTTTAGTTCATTATTATGTTGAATAACTCATGACAAAGGGTAAACTTTCGGCTCAGTTTGGTGGCCAAATGTTCACGTAATATATTCTTATAAATTTCGCAACTATTTATACTGTTAAACCTGACTTTTGGACCTATTTTGAATGCGGAAACCTCAAACTATTATCGATGAGCCAATTGGTTTTTTATCTTTCTTCAATAAACTTCTAAATTTTAGAGGCGAACTTTGATCCACCTTTTAGACGTGAGATATTAGAAAATCTCATAATAGAAAGATGATGTCAGTTTTTAGACCCAGAGGCTTGTTCTGGACGGTGTTCATGCAAATTAATCTAATAAAATCTTCTTAAAAACCCTTCACTTAAAGTTGCTATTATCCATAGGAGTTGTTAACACTCCTACGATCAGAAGTACATACTATGTGAGAGAAAATATTTTGTAACAATCCCATGGTTAGATGATGATACTTTTCAGAAACCATCAAGCTGTTTGATTACAGTGCTACTACATACGTCGAATGTCCTGTCAAATCAAGTAAATTTGTTCTTTAACCATGTCTTCATTTTGAGATTCTCTTATGTTTTGTTTTATTACGTACTCAGTATCTAAAATTATCAAAGAATTTTTTTCTACACTATTTAAATGACGCAGTTTAATAATAGTCCCTGAAAGCGATGCGACAACATTCAAATTTTTTTCTGAATTGGAAATAAGCTTTACTGAGAAGTAGAAGTAGAAAGAACGCTCACTTACACTCAACTTATTTCCCTTTACGTAGGCGTAACGTACTGACGTAATATGGTGACAATCGTAAACATTTATGGCATAGGGAGAAAGAGTGATGTACAGTTATAATGATAATGATGATGACGACGACGGCGATGATCCACTTGAAAGCGCGGAAAATGATAGCTTTTATATGTGTATTTCTTTTTTTTTTTTATCTCTATTTCTTTTTTTATATATTAAGTTATGTAGGCAGTAAAGATAGAAGAGGAAGTAGAAGTGGATGAAATAAAAGCAAAGCGTCAGCGTATGGGCATTAGGAAAAAAAATGAATGAAATGATGATGGAAAGTTGGATGGAATAATGAAGACAACAAAGTAGAAGATTAAACCAGCAAAGCTTTTTTTAATGCGTGCGTGGTGGTGGTCTTCTATTTTGTTATTTTTTCTATATCTATTATAAATTTTTTATATATCTAAAAAAAAATGTCGACTTAACGAAGCGTAACAATATTTGTTGTTGTTTTTGGTGTTTCTTTTATTTCATTCATTAATTCATTCATTCATTTATTTTTTTTTACTACGCATGCCTTTTTCCTTGTCTTCTTTAGTTTAGTTTCTTTTTTTTTTTTGGATTTCGAATTCATGAATGAATTGAATTTTGCCAGCTTTTGTCTGTTGTTACGTTGCCTTGCCTTAGATTTTGATAGTCAGTCGCCCCTTTTTCCATTAACCTCTTTGTTTTGGTTGTGAATTGCGCAAGAATCGGAATTATCAAGGGAAAGGAGGAGGGACACGAAGTAGTGGAAGAAAACAATACATTAATGCGCTCTATAAGTCGCAGTAGTAAACAATGATAATGACTGAAGAGGCATAATACTAAGGCAGGCAGGCCATCAATGAAGAATGAATGAGAAACGGAAGAATACCAGCAAAAAAAAAAAAAAAAAAAAAAAAAGATACTTGTATAAGATACTAAATAGAAAATAACAATAACAAGAAATTTGCGGAAGAACAAAATACAACGAAAACAATTCTTCCTGTTTCACACTTAAGTAATACAGATACATACACACACACACACACACTCACACAATAATACTATGAACTACTAACACTCAGTTAAGTTAAGTTCAGCTGGGTTGAGTTGAGTTCAATTCACCATTCACTCACTCACTCGTTTTAGTTGAGTTGTTTTTGCTTTTATTACTTAATTTCATTCATTCATAAACACGTCGCAATTTCATTTTTATGAATGAAAAAACTTTAAAACAAAATAATAAAACCATGAGAAACAACAATACTATGAAAAGGAAAGGGAAGTAGTACGAGTAGTAGTTGAAGTTTGTTCTTTGGTCAAAAATCTAAACGGAAGTTTAGTTGTATGTATGTAAACCTGGGTTTCTTACTTACTATATACTTTTGATTACTATACTACAAGTTAAAGAAGGTAGTCAGTGAGAACGGCGAAAAAGTATAAAGAAATGAATTTAATGACATGGGATGTCATAAGTTTCTTTAGAAGAATGAATGAATAATAAAGAAAAGAGACAAGAAAAAGGTATTGCAGAATATGTATTTAAAGCAGTGGGGTTCTTTAACTTATGTATGAACAATGTTTTTGTACTGGATCCCATTCCAGTTTTATGTATTTTATGTCATTCTTTTTTGATATGCAACCCTAAACAAATTTCATTTTTATAATGATTTTAATATTTTATATTTTTAATTTACTATTAGTTGTTAAATCATTGCTCAATATGCTTTTTAGACACCAGTGATCGTCAGTTTTTGAACATGTCAAAAAAGTAAAATATAATGAGAACTATGTATGTATCTTATACATATATTTAAACGAGCAATTCTTATAAATATATAAATAAATACATAAATTATGTATTTCGGAAACTGCTCTACCGATTATCGGAAAAAGAAAATTCGGAAAGCCCAAAAGGAACACCCGAAAAATCGAAAAATCCAAATGAAGATGTGCAAGAGAGAGAGAGAGAGGAGAGAGATAGTGCAGTCGTGCCATACACTTAAAAAAATTATTAAAAGGAAAATAATGCAAATTAACTTTGCCACTTGGCAACTCTGCATGAAATATTATTTTGGGAACAGTTGAATTCCAAAATGCTGTCATAGAAGAACGTATGGCTACAGAAAGTTTCGAAGAGCTCGGTCGCCCGGTTTATTAATGAAGTCAGTTTATGTGGACTGCATTGGTCAGTTTGCTAATATTGTATGCCATCAATCATCAAGCATTGTACCTGCTCGAAAAGAAGCCGATCTGAGCTTCAACAGTAGCCAGGTCGAAATCATGATGTAAAGTTGAGTTCCAAACAAACCATTTTCAGCCAGTGAGAACGCGTTGGGCTTTGTTTTGCAGGGTCTGGACTAGGTATGGGTATCGACCAACAAAAAAACGATTAATGACATCGATTATTCTTTTTTACTAATCAAACGATACACCAATTAATTGTTGCTTAAAAAAACCATTCATCAAGTAAGCGGTGGGAAAATGAAAACAACGAACTCTTAGTAAAAAGCGGCCCTTAAAAATAAAAGGATTGCGGAAGATCGGGCTAAAGACATCAACGAAACTTCTGCCACTGGATCAAAATACCAATTAAGCGTAAAACTCGATTACCTGAAGCGGAAAAATCGATTATCCCATTAATCGAACCCAGATGACATCGATTAAAAAATCATCGGCTATTTCGATTAATCGGTACCCATCCCTAGTCTGAACCCGTTTGCGGTTTTGCTGTGCAGCTATACTCCAGACTTGTATACCATCTAACCAACGCTGTTTACTTCTACTGTTCAGACGCCAGTATAGCTTTCTTAAGGATTTAGACGGTCAGTTCAGTCTGAGTCCATTATCGAATCGATATCCCTGATGACTGATGGCGCAACTTATTTATCAGTCCATATCGATTTCTGAAGCAAAAACATAAACTGAACTGACCGTGTAAAAGGCCCATTATTTTAGCTTGACAGGTTCTAACCACTGCGGTTATATGCTCTCTGAATGTGAGCCATTTGTCATGGTGCATTAAAGCATAGCTAAAACCCCAATTAAACTTGGCTAGTTGGCGAGCGAATCAGCAAATTGCAAGCGAAATCGCCCAGTGTAATCATGTTGGCTAGTTGTATTCACACACACATACACATACTCTCTCATTATTTTCAAAGTAAATTCGTTACTTTTCTGCACTCCAACTAGCCAAGTGTAATTGAGGCATAAGGTGGATGGCCAGCAGCGTTCCTCGCTTTAAAATCAGGCATACGTTGGGACATTTGTCCCCATTGAGTTTAATGTTCCATATTCTGGCTCATTCTTCAAAAGTGTGAAGAAATCAATGAATTTTTTTGAGAATGTTTGATTGATTCCTTTTGGACTTCAATAATTTAAATCATGTTGCGTATAATTAACATCCAAATTGTAAAATTCTTTAAGAGGAAAAGAAAGTTACATCTTTGCTTTTCATTTTCTAAGAGAAGATATTTCCGGACTTATCAAAATGTATCTTATGATTTGAGTCATATTACTTTATCCTTTTGAAAAATAAACTTAATAAGACTTGTTTTGTGTGGGGGTAAATGATGCGAAAGAGGGTCATAGAAGTCAGAACATGTATAGAAGAATATCATATTACGATGAGAGTAAAATTTTGTTGAGTTTGAATTTCTTTTTTAAAATTACCTAGCAACTTCTAATAATAATTTTTCATTATATCTTTTTACATAAATTACAAAATTAGCAAAAAAAAAAAAACCATAAAAATTGCGTAATATTTCTTGATGTCATATATTCTGTCTGTTGTTCTATTTATTGTTGTTGTTGTTATTGTTTGTAATAACCCTGTGGTCTTTGAGGTTTGTGTTTATGTTGTTGTTATTGTTTTATTTTATTTATTATTTTTTTGTTTTTTTAATTTGATGAGTGTCTGTCAAACAATTTCACGCATTCATTCATTTATTTATTTATTTATTTCGTTTTTTTATTATTGTTGTTGCCGCGCTATTTTAAGAATTTTTTTTTTTTAAGTTTCTACTTAATTGTTTTGACCTTCATGTGTTTATGGAAAGAAGTGGGGAGTTGGGCAGGCAAATTAGCGTAAACACATCTCTGACTTACTCATATGACGACAGCTGACCTTAAATAAGTTTAATGCTTATGGCCTTTGGCCGCCGTCGCTTAACTCTCAGTACACTGCAAAGAAGAGAATGATCACCCAACCGACTGGCTGACTGACCGACCGACCCACCTGTCTGTCCTTGATTACGTTTGGTCTCTGTTTCTGTATCTAGATATAAAATCGGCTGTGTTCTGTTTGGTTCTCTAGTTAGTAGCAAGCGAACGAAGGGACGGACAGAAAGTGGGATTGGGTGGGGGATCCACTTGCAATTAAGGTCAACCATTTAGTAGTTGTTGATTTGCCTTTGGATTGTTCGTTTGCTACTGACGTCAGCAATAGAAGACAAACAAGAATAGTATAGTATGTAGTTCTTTTTTTCATTTATAGCTTTTTTTTTCTACCATTGAGTTTTAATTTTTTTTTCTTTTGTTGAACTTCCTCTTTCTAGGTAACAAACAAACACCTGCTTTTTCTTCAGAAAGTTCGTCGTCAGTCAGTCAGGTTAATTAAAATGCTTTTTGTTTATATGGAAGGGCTTCTCTCTGCTCCCTCTCCCTCCCTCCCTCCTGTCTATTTCTCGTACTTACTCATTATTTCTCTATATTTTTCTGATATTCGCCCACACACTTTAGAGAAAAGCAATAATTGAGTTGCCCTTTTAATTCGTCCATTTTTTACTTTTTTCCTTAATGTTTCGTTTGATTGATTATGTAAGAAAATACCTTCCTTCCTTCCTTCCTTCCTTACACATCCCATTTCTTCACACTCCCATTAAATGGGTGTTTTCCATGCCAATCTATTTCCTGCTCATATGCAATTGTTTGCCTTTCCTCTTCCATAGCAAAATGCATCCGTTTTGCCATTTAAACACGATTCATTTTTCTAATCATATTTCTCAATCTGCTCGGCCAGAGGTTTTTAAACATGTGTGTTCCCCCCGGGTCAATAATCTCATAGGACAAGAGTGACAATGCGAGCCCCAATCTCTCCGCAATAAATGCGTCAAAAATTATTAAGTGCATGTACCTTTCAATACATTATTCTAGTGGGACTTGACATGACTTATTCCTTGTTTTGATGATAGTAAGACAAAGAACCGTGTGTCAGAGACCACTTGAATTGTTAATTATCACTGGTGAAGGGTCCGTTCCCGGTTTGAAATGTGTTATTTTTTAAATTTATTTTATTGATGGATGCATCTGGTATATCGAAATCAGAGTTCTCCCATAACTAAAAGAGATATAAAGTACAAAAAATGCAATTTGAAGAAGGGTTATAAGTAAAAAAACATCGACACCAATTAATTGTTGCTTTAAAAGTCGATTAATCGTCAATTCCAAACAAGGTCGGAAAGAAATTTGGGTACATCATAGCCGATGAAAACAACGAACTATAAGGAGAAAACGACCCTTTATTGCTGAGGTAAAAGAAATCTTTCCTCCAGTAAACTTCAGTGGCGAGCAGAAAAAGAAAGATCACAGAGCAGTGAGTCAAAGAAATATCTGTCATTTTGGTCGCAAATCATACAAAGTCTTTAGTCCAAGGTCTTAAGGAGTCGTGTCAACGCTAAATGGTATGTCCGCAACTCCGTCATCCATAGAGACTTGCAGGTGTCAACTGTAAATGAAGAAATCATGAACCGCAGTAAAAAACACTTTATCTGGCTTGAGTCTCACGAAAACCACCTCGCCGTCAATTTGTTGGACAAAAGCCTGCACACTCGTAGGTTAAAGCCACCTTCTAGATCTCCCCTTCAAATCATCGGAATTCTAAACGAAGAGCACCAAATAAAATTCTGAAAATATAGGTCTTAAATAATCATGTCAATCTTAACTCAAAAAATATAAAAAAAAAAAATAGATTATCCGATTAATGAAACCCAGATCTTTCAACATAAAAGGCCTTTTAGACGGTCAGTCTCAGTCCATGTTATCGCTTCTGAAATCGAAATGGACTGACAAATAAGCTGGGCTATCAGTCAATTTTTCTGTCATCGTTTCAGTTATCGTGCGATAACATGGACTGAGACTGAACTGCCCGTCTAAAAGGGCCTTAAAACCTATCGATGTATCGATTAATTGGTTAATTGATACCCATCCCTATTAATAAACTTTAAAAAAAAAAGAAAGGATTCACAGAGAAGTTTGAAATACTTATGTTCTATATATTGGGGATCCCAAGAGTCTTCGGACTTTAGCTTAAAAACCGCTGTCCTGGGCCTATCTCCCTCTTTAATTTCCAATATTATTTTTGCACATTTCTCTATGCACAATTCCCAAAGCGTAACAACAACACAAACAATACACTTCCGATTTCATAATTTTCCTGCCTTGCATGCATGCACTTTATCTCTCTCAAATTCAATTCATACAAGTTTATGCAAATCTCTTTCTTTCTCTCCTCAGTCACTCACTCAATCATATGCTCTCTTCTGATGCATGAGCTTAGGTGGATGGCTATTCACTCATATAGTACATATTGCGAAAAAATCTTTTGATTCTTTGTTGAGCCTCTTGTTTTTTGATTTTATTTGCTTTCTTTATTTTCCTCTTTTTTTTATTATTATTTTCCGTTTCATATAGTGGCGATAGTTCCGTTAGTTAGTTACATGTTGTCATACTTTGTTTTTTCTTTATTTTTATTATCAATTTTTGTTGTTTTTTTGTTGCACTTTCAATTCAAATGAATGAAATTTTCATGAATGAAGAAGCGAAATGAAAAGATAGATAAATGGATATAAAAAAACAACTATAATTGAATTCAATTTACAATTGAGCCATTCACTCGCTCACTCACTCACACACTCGTTCGCTCAGTCATTTGCTCTTGATGGTGGTTCTTCGTTTCACTTATGGGTGGGTACACTTTCTTCTTCTCTTATACTCCCTCCCTACTCTCTCCCTACATGCAATCCTATTTCCACTTTTCCAATGAATCGTAGTCATTCATGCAATTTTGTGTTTCGCTTGAATTGTCTTATTGGCTTTATTATTGTACTATTTCTGCTACTCTTTTTCCTATGTCCATCTGTCTGTCCGTTGGCTGTTTATCAGTTTTTATTGAATTTTTGTGCGCGTGCATGAGATTTTTATTTTTCAATTTCTTCTTGTCTTTGTCCAATTTTTTTTTTTTTTATTAGTTGATAGAATAAATACTATTTGTTTGTTGTTCTTGGAACCTCTAACCACCTCCCCCTTTGCCCATTACTTTTATAGAATATTTCATATTAATATGTAATTTGGCAACATGTATATGGTAAGTTAGTACATAGGTACCTTGTATATTGTATTTTCTATTTATAAATGAAGAGAGAGTTGCTGATATTAGAAAATACTTACTTACAAATCATAGAATTCATGGGAAATACTATATAATCTTTGTGATTTATAAGTTGGTATGATTGAATACTGAAACTCACAATACGTTCCCTGAGTTTAATAAAGAAATTCTATTGTAAATAATTGTTCTTCAACGGTTCTCTCTTTACAATAGTTTATGACAAGCATTTCTTTGGAAATTTCATTTAAAAATTATTGCTTTGTAGACTTTATGGAATATGATTGCTGCTTACTACTCTAGTATTCCATTTCTAAATGCCATAAATTGATTTTATTATCATGAACTGTGGGGAAAATATTGCATATAGATTTGAGATACAATACAATTTCTGCAATGCTCTGAAAATTCAATATTTTATTTCAAGAAAAATTGAAGTATTTCTTTTGAAATGTTTTAACGACTACACGCGAGTTCACTCAGAAGCCTTACGTCTCATTGTGATGTCTGTTTAGAGTAGAAGAAGTAAAGAAAGGAGAGGATAGTTGGTCTAAAAAGTCTCCCTGAGGAATCCTACTTTAGATATTGATTAAAGAAAACTTCTGATTAATCAAATTTTAAATTGAGTTTTTCATTTTCTCAATTAAAATAAAATTAATCCATGGATTTGATAAATAAAACTATGATTTGTATTCATAAAGCATTTAATTATTTTTTCGTTTGACAGCTTTGAATATTGTTTTTTCTTAGCATTGGTTTATTTTAGGCTGAAAGCTACCTTTGATGTGATAGGTGAAACTATAAATTCAATTTGTATAACTTTCGCTTTGCATTTCATTTGCATTTTATTCCATTCATACAATCAGTCAGTCATTCATTCATTCATTCATTCATTAATGCATCCATTCATTCATATGCAATTATTTATACATTCATCCAATAAGAAAGAACAAATGAATGAACAAACGAACGAACGATCGATCGATTGATTGTTTTTTATTATTGTTTTATTTTTATTTTTCTCAATGAGTCGTTTTACAAACAACACACACATACACACATACTACAAACATTCACACTCAAATTCTCATATTGTAGAATGTATGAAAAGAAGGAAAAGATACAAACATGTGAATGAACCTCGTACATTGGTTGCTTGGTTGTTGGATGTCTCCAAACAAAGCGGAGGTCGTTTGTTTCTACAATACTACTTAATGAGTTCATACTTGTTCTCATCGTCAGTGTTTAATCTTTAGTTTCCATTTGTACAATATTTGTGTATTTTCCTACTAAAAATAGATGTGTACATATTTACAAAAGACTTACTTATTTGATCAAAATCATCTCAAAATAGACAACCCCCTAATTTTGTGTCAATGTGCAATGCAAGTAGGGGGTGGATACATCACATCTATATGTATATACTACATACTTCATGTGGGTCATTATTATTGTTTTATGGGGATTTTTTATGTTGCGGTGAAGTCCCACATTTGTCAGCTGTGTTGTCTTTGATAATTAGGCAATAATACAAAGACCTTTGGGGGTCTTTACTCTGTAAACTCTATTGTAATATAAATTTGTATTAATTTTTTTCTGTACTTTTTTTTATTTACAGTACGCAGCTATACGTATTGGTCCCGTTGTTAAGCGTGATGTTATGAAGGCATCGACCATGTTGGAACACGAAGCTCAGTAAGTATTTTTTGTATTTTTATTGTAATGCCCATTATTCATGCAATAAGAATAAACAAAATAAAAATATTTTGAAATATTTCTATACACAAGAAGATCTCAGATTTCCTTCTAAAAAATTCTGAAGAATTACTGTTTATGGTGACCTAGATTTTATGTGAAGCTATTGAATTTTCATAGCTCTTATTTTGTTCTTGTCTTTGTGAATGTGTCATTCAACTTAATTTTAATTCTTTAAATATTCAATAGAATTAAGTGTTTAAAAGAGAAGAAAAGGGGAATCTATCACAAGAACATTGTCATTACCTATAGTGAATGAGATACTTAGTTTAATCTTGATTAAATATCATTTATATGAAGAAAAGCTTTGATATAATTTTGCATTATAATTTAGAGCAGGGTTTTTGAGTCCTTGGGCCGAATTTTCTGTATGCCACTTCGGCTGCCTGGGCTGCTTTGGGCATCATTCAGACTTCACTTAGACCGGTTGAATAGAGTATATGGAATGATTACATAAAATCCCTTTCCAGAAATGAAACTATGCCACTGTTTCATAACATTTGCTATGTGCAATCATATTGAAATTTCACAATAAAACTCACTTTAATCAGAAGTATGAATTTGATTAAATTTCTTTGATTTCCTGTTCGTATTTCTCAATAAATATCCATTATACAAATAATTGAAATAGTATCTAGAAATTAATCACATAAATTCTGGGAAAATTTCATACAATTTTATTCATATTATGAACAAGAGAAAGAGAGAGAGAGAAAAATGAGATAAACGAATTTTTTATTGGCAAATTTTATTACATTGAATGAACTGCTGTAATAAATGATGAAGCTCGTAACAAATTTTATTTATTTCGATTATTTGTATTTACCAAAAGGGGGCGCTTCATAAATTTTATTGCAAGCAATAAGTAACGCTTAAAGGGCAACAGCAACAACAGACTGTTTATAGACTAAACATATGAAAGATACTTATAAGTAGTAATAATAATAATATTAAGAGACAAGTCTAGATGGGTTTGAATCTGAAGTCTAGTAGTAGAATAGGGTGGGGATCTTTTTATTACCCGTTTTACTTCACCCACTATTACAAGAATGAGGGTCGGTCGGGTTGGTTGTTATACAAAAAAAAATGGGTATGGCACTGGGTAAATCAGTTTTAATTTAATGACCATCATTAAATGATTTTATGTTCAATTCTTTTGACTTTATATTCAAAATTAAAACCATAAAAAATAGTAAATGGTAAGCAAAAAAAAAATGTTAAATCAAACGAGGGTAGATCAATAAATATCCGTGTTAGAAATGAAGACTTAATGTCACATTTTAAGTCAAAAGGGTGCCAACGGGACCCTATTACTAAGCCTACACTGTCCGTCCGTCCGGCAGAGAGCTCTACCTCATGAACCGTAATAGGTAGACAGTTGAAAGAGTGTGTCACTCAATTGCGTTTATAACGACAAATAATAAAACTAAAATAAAGTTAAAAAATCAGAAGGGTCCCCATACAAACCCAAATTCAAATCAATGTTCTTAATAGAAAAACTTTTGTTTTCAGTCTTATCAAATTTGGACAATATTAGTGTCTAAAACATATTCACCAACCATGTAAATTATAAGATCCTAGGATTCCTAGGAAGGGTTCCTCCCATACAAACCCAAATTCAAATCAATGTTCTTATTAAAAAAAACTTTATTATTCTTTGTTTTTCGAACTGAAATTTGGACACTATAAGTGTGTGATCCATATTCACCAACCATGGAAATTTCAAGATCCTAGGTGTGCGAATCCGACTCTCACTTGACCGATTTTTTTTGCATCCGTGCATTATCTTCATGAAAGCACATTTACTTCTTCGGCTAATGGAAATGATTTCCTTTCAAAAATATAATTAAGGTCTGCATAGGCCATTGAAAGTTTGCTTCCATAGGTGCGTCCCAAAAAACTGATGCTATCAACTTCTGATTGATTTTATGGCCTTCGCTTTCTTTAGAGCAAACAGTTTTATCAATATCGCCTTCTGTCTTTTAGAACAGGTACTTCATGATGGACCCTCGTTGTGGCATAGTTTAGTGGAGGGCGACCACTTTACGATTTCTAGATTTTTATAAAGACTAAAAATATAAAATAGGAAAAATATTAAATCTTATCAAACTACTTATAATACCTACAACACTTAAATTTTTATATAAATGTCTGTTGGTTGGTTTTTACACTCTTCACGGGAGTGAATAGTATTTTAAGTTTGTCATGAAGTTTGAAACACACAGAAGGAGACATCGCAGACCATATAAAGTATATATATTTGTGATCAGCTCGATGAGACGAGTTGATTTAGCCACATCCGTCTGTATGTATGAAAACTAGTCCCTCAGTTTTTGAGCTAGAGAGCTGAAATTTCTTTTTACCATACGCACATAGATTTCTTTACCATACGCTGTACATTTGTCGGAATCAGCCGAATCGGACCACTAGGGGTACCTCCCATACAAACCCCCATTTAAATTAATGTTCTTATTAGAGATTTTTTTATTTTTTTTTTTTTTACGTATCGAACTGAAATTTGGACACTATAAGTTTCTGATCGATATTCATCAACCGTGTAATTTTCATGATCCTCAGAGGAGCGTGAAGAGTATTACATCTTTGGCATGGCCAATGCTAGCATTCTTTCTGGCTTTTTGTAAAGAATGCCGCCAACATTTTAGATACAACAAAGTATCTGAAGCAGAACAAAGACTTATGGCATTTAAATTTGTACAAAGTTGTAAATCTGTCATGTATAGCATAAATAAAACAAAAACAAAAGCAAAGAGAATGAAATGATAAGAAGAGAAATGAAATGAAATAAGAAAACACCGTTAATGAACTTACAACAAGCTCACAATCTCCTTAAATGAGTCAAAGCTCAAGCCGCCGACGAGCTGAAGATGTATCTTCGCTGATGCTGAATCAGAGTCACTATCTGCTAATAATAATAATGATGAAGTTTAAGTTATAAACACGAGTCGCCGCCAAAAGCAAACAAACATAAATCACACAAAATGCATTTATATTTGCCACATTCACATTGTTTTTCTTTTCTTATATCGTCGAAGTAGTAGTTATAAATATTATTGAGTTAATGAATCATCATGCCTAAAGCAATCATTGAGTTTACATGAGTACAAAGGCAGGCATCCTTCCTTATATATGATAAATACACATTACTTTATTCTGACTGTTTGTTGTGATTGTGTGTGTAAAGTTGATCTTTTTAACACTCAAGTCAAGCAGTAAGAAATATATTAAGTAAAATTGATTACTTGATGTTAAATGTGAGAATGGATGCCCTTTTATTAAATGATAACTATTATTTTCATATCTTTCACACATATACGAGAGTGTTTAGCATTGCATGAAAATAAGACGACAAGTGTCCGTAATCTATTCGACTAAACACTTTTTATACGGGCTTCTCGGAAAAGCTGCTTTCAATTTTGTTTTGTTTATATATTCGTCTTGGCTTTTGTTCTCCATTCTGATCTCAGGTCAGGTATATGTATTATAGTTTCATAAATGAAAAGATAACTACTGTCGTGGGACAAGCTGAGTGGCGATGCGTGTCATGTCTAAAATATTGTTAAAAAATGGGCGAACTCAAGTAATTCGATTTTATTCAACAACATACTCTCCTTCTAGAGTGATACATTCATTCGAACGCTCCTTTAGCTATTAGATGCTTTTTTGGTAAAACGTTTTATCTTTGCTATAGGTTTATGCATTCACTTCTTCATTTAAGTCAAATTTATTTTTTTGATGTTTGCAAAACGCCGGTAGCCGCGGGGGAGGGCCAGATCTAGAGAGTACGGTGGGCTAGGAAGTAATTCGAATTCATTAATTTTTTTATTTTTTGTGTGAGACAACGCCAGCCCCATTTTAAAAACCTCTTTTATATGCTAAAATGTTCGTGTAAAATTGTAAACACACTATCTTCTGATATCTTTAAGGTGTCACTTTAGGGCCTTTAAAAACTATTCTGTGGTCTTTTTAGGGTGCCGTACCCAAAGAGTGATAACGGCAGCCTATTACTAAGCCTACACTGTCCGTCCGTCCGTCCGTCAGTTAGCTCTATCTCATGAACCGTAAAAGGTAGATAGCTAAAATTTTCATAGATTGTGTGCCGGTATAGCAACAAATAAAAGATATATTTTAAAAATCCAACGGAAAAGTCCGAATTTCCATCATTTTTCCACATAATCAAATCAGTGTATCACTGTCTACTACATTTTGTGTGTGGCTGATAGTGCAGTGTCATGTGGTGCAGCAGTTCTCATATTGAAATGGTTGAAATTTGTAAAAGAAGTAGAAATTCTCACAAGTAAAAGACGAACGAATTTTGTTTTATTTTTTTTTTTGGTTTTTTTTTATAGATCAGCATCAAAGGCCACTGGTAACTTATACATATTGTACCTTATACTATGGTACGGAACCCTTCTTGTGCGAGTCGGATTCACACTTGGCTGTATGTTTTCCCGAAAAACTGCCAATTTTTGACGAACAAAGCGTTCAGCATTATCATGCTCATATGAACATGTTAAAACACAGAAAACTATCTTTCGATGGTTCATTTCGGTACAGCACAGTCCCCATAACACTCGCCATGCCATTGCTTCGCTTTACAGATATTTTTCCCATCAAAAAACAGTTTCGAATCCAAACTCGAAATATAAGTTTTTTGCATTGTTTTAAACATTGCAAAACTGGGATCACTAAAACCACTAATTGTTAGAATTTTATAGAAGTTTGACACGTGTTGTTGGTACTATCCAGAAATTATATGGGTTTGATAACAGTGTTGCCAGATATGTGTCATACCGGAGACTTGCATTGCAACTCTTTGAAATTAAAATGCTAGTTTGCATTCCCTCAATAATATTACAAATTGCTGTCCTAATTTTTATTATTTATATTTATTTCATAATAATTGTTTTAATCTTTATTTGTTTTTTTTTAATTGCACAAACAAAAAAAAAAAAAAATACAAAACTCAATTAAAACAATTTTGATATAGTGCTACTACTTCATGTTATTGTTATTATATTTTCTTGCTTGTCATACAAAATGCTGCAATCGAATTGTATTTATGACAAATGTTTTGAAGGTCTTTAGCCTTTTATCAAAACACATCATAACAACACAACACAGCATAACACACATACAATAACTTGAAAAAGCAACTTGTTTGTTGCTGAATGAATCGACAAGTTAATGATGTTGAAATCAATCATTAGCATTCATTATTGTATAAATTAACAAATCACTTTCATTAAGCGATGTTGTACGAATAACAGCAGCAGCAACAGTAACAAACAAAAGCAACAAATTCAAACAACAAAATGTAATATAACATCGTCTGTCCGTCCGTCCGTCCGCCGTTGTCTCGTCAACATCATCATATAAACTCGAAACTGCAATCAATTTAAGTTGTTGTCCCTTCCTGTCCAGCAGCACTAGCAACCAGCAGCAGCAGCAGCAGCAACAAGATTATGTTGCTGGCCAAACTGCCGCACATAATGTTGCCTCTATTTAGTAGTAGTAGTAGCTGAAGCAGCCCCCTCTTTGGCCCTCTTTATACTATGTTAGATCTAGAAAAGAATACATTGGACAAAACTGGCACTCGTTTCCTGTTTTTTTGAGTTTCTGCTCTTTATTTTTTATCTTTTTATGTCTAAAAAAAAAAAGAAAAAATTATAGTATGATTTCAATTATGTTTTTCCTCCCTACGTTTCTCTACTATTGGGATTGGGGCTTATGTTGTTATGTTATGTTTTTTTTTTTTTTTTTTTAACAATGACTGACCGATTATGATGATAATAATGATGATCATCATCATTAAATCTTTGAAATGAAAAGAAAAAATAATTTTTATTTATAATTATATAAAATTGTTCCTCATCTCAGCAGCTTCGCTAACAATAAATTTTATTTAATTTCTTATCTCTTCTTCTATTTTTTTTTTTTTGTCTTTAGATACGCAACAATTTTGGCTTTTGATGTCAAAGTGGAACGTGAAGCTCAGGAAATGGCCGATTCTTTGGGCGTTAGAATATTCCAGGCTGATATAATCTATCATCTATTTGATAAGTTCACTGCATATCGTGATGAATTAAAACAAAAGAAACGTGAAGAGTTTCGTTCCGTTGCTGTCTTCCCATGCAAACTTAAGGTGAGTTCTTGTTATATGTAGTATTTATTTGTTATGATCTGAAATCTTGAGTTCTACTTAGTTTAATATGAACATTAATAAACTAGTAGATGCAGTAAAACATTATTTAACTAAACCGGAAAAGGGGTAATAGTTGTACATGTCTATAAAAAGCTACAAGCGTTTCGAGCTTAGGATTGATCGACACTCGAATCTGGACACTGTACAACAGTGTGTTGTATCTTGGTTGGTTGGTTAGTTAATCTATCTGTCTGTCTATTTGTCCATTTGTTGTCTATCTGTATCTAAGTGTAATTACCTAGGTACAGGTGTAAACTGCAATCATCAAACAAAAGTAGCTTAGAATCAGTTCCAGCTGCGCGCAACCAACTTTTGTACTACACTAACAACTTGACTTGCAACTTAATGACGTCGGTGATGAAGATGATGATGATGATGATGGTGATGATAATGGCGATGCTGGTGGTGCTGAGCGCCAACGCCATGTTGTTACTGAAGTGCGCACTTCCTGCTCAAGAAAAAAAAGCTACAGATAGATACCAAATAAAACAAACTAAAAACAGAGCACCAAAGCACACACTCACACACAACATAGAGCAAAGAGTCTACAACAATTTGAGGCAAGAAACAAACGCAAACGAACGAATACAACAAGCGTCTACAATATATTTGATTTATAGGCCATCATTAGATTATAGCGCGATCGTTTCGTGTCCAGAAGAAGAAAATATACATGCTACTGCTGCCGCCACCATAGCCAGCCCAGCCATCTTTTCTTGTAATTGCCTCACATTTGCTTGCTTGCTTTGTGCTTTGGATGGAGGATGATGATGCTGCTGCTGATGATGATGATGGTGGTGATGGTGATGGTGATGGTGAAGACTACTTTCGACTTTGTAACAATAATGGCGCTATTTAGTTTCGTGTTATTAACAAAAGCAAAAGCCTCCTCCGAACAACCGATCAAAGAGGTAGATGACAAACGGAAATTGAGTTGTTCTATGAGCTGAGTTCAGTTCAGTTTAGTTTAGTTCAGATGAGGCTCATCGCATTGTAATCGTTGTTTGTTGCACTATAATTAAGCAACATTATTTAAAATGTAGTTAAGATCAAGTGTTGAAGATCAGCTAGCTAGCTAGCTTGCAGTATACCATACATAGTAGAAAGTTTATAATTTTTTGTTTTTTTATTCTTTCGTTCGTTCCACTTACAGATACTGCCACAATTTATATTCAACAGTCGTGATCCGATCGTCATGGGTGTTATGGTTGAGAATGGCATTGTCAAAGTGGGTACACCAATTTGTGTGCCCAGCAAAGAGGTAAGTGAATTATCATCATCATTATATACTCTACTCATACTCATACTTATTATTATTATTATTATTATGATTATAACATTTGGACTAAGGCGCTCGATCGTACTTATAACTAAAAGAAGATACAAACAAAGAATAACGATTGTTTCATATTTTGATGATATATCTATAGCTAAATAGACTTAGTAGTAGTAGTTAAGTGTGAGGAGAACAATGCTTCTTTTTGTATTGTATTGCTTGCTTGGTAGGTTGCATCAAGTTACTTTAGATCCATTCCTTCCTCCATTTGTAGTTACTAGTATGCAATTCTCTAAGTATAGTTCTTGCTATGATTTTATTGACACAGGTGCGTTTTCTCTTCTATATTTTTTTTTTCCGTATTTTTTGCATGAGCAAATTTATTTTGTTATCTGCAAAATTCTTTGGGGTGAATTGACTTGTTTATTTATTTATTTAAAAAAAAAATAAAAATAAATAAACGAAAACATAATAATAAATATTGAAATTGTTTGAACTTAAAAAATATTTGCCAATACGCACTTATGATATAACAAACTACGCACTTGGTTGACTATAGGAATAAATTAAAATAAAATAAATATCGTACGTAAGAAGACTAGACATGCACTTAAGTTGACTTGACTGAGAAGAAGGAGATGTTCATAATTGAAATTGATGTATGGAGGGGACATTAAATTGATTTATTATGCAATTGCAATGAAAAATATAAAGAAATTAACATACATATGGTATTATTAGACATTGAATAAAGATCATTAGTTTATATGAGGTATCAAGAGTAATATCTTTAATGCCTGTAAAACCATTTGGTATACAATTTTCATTGTATAAATTTGGTGCGAAGTTCCAACCTTAAGATCGAATAAGTTTTAAGAACAAAAAGATGTTTCTATTCGAAATTTATATTTTCTGTATGACCAACTAAAAGTTTGGTTTATTTATAGACAAATGTACATACTATTGATCATAACTTAATGGGCCTTTTAGGCGGTCAGTTCAGTCTCAGCCTTTTTTATCGCTTCAGAAATCGATTTGGACTAACAAAATGCATGTTTCTGCACGATCAATTCAAATTTTTACTGTGGTCCAGTGATGCCATTTTAGCCTTTTTTCCGGATAGATATTTCCTTCGATCCAAAGGGCAACAATAAGGCTACTGCAAATTTTGTAAGTACCGCAGATGAAGAAGATTATGATCGATAGATGAGGCAATAAAACTCAACTGATTTATAAAATTAAATTTATAAGATAAAATTTACAAAATAATCTGTCCTGTTTTTGTAATAGGTAGATGGCATCACTGCTGTGGTCAATCGTTTCAGTTATTTGTACAACACTGAACACTGTTTGTTTACACATTGTTCGACTCTGACTCGGTGGGGGAATTTAAATTGCTAACCATCTAGCTTGGCTCCTTTAAAGATTTATTTGTCGCATGTATATTTATTAAAGGAACTTCACTAAGAACCATCACCTTTTGTCATAGTGCTAGTATTTTTCCAAAAGGGCATTGAAAACAGTTTCCCCAATGCTACTTATGTGGTAACGTGCGTAAAATCATTCATAGCGTACCTTAAACCCACCCATGCAGGTGTACCCCAAGGCAGTGTTCTGGGTTCTTTACTGTATACCCTGCATATGGCAGACGACTCAGCATTTCTGGCATCCGATGACTGTCACGTAGCAGCATCGAGCAAACTACAGCTGCAATTGTCTGCCTTGCCATCAATACCGAAAAATCGACTCGTAACTGCCCTAGCGTTAGTCTAAATGGACACATGCTCCCCACGGCCTGTAGCGTTAAATATATAGGGGTTACTCTGGATAGAGCACACAACTGGAGAAAAAAAAACTCTTCAACAAGCGGACCTAACTCAAGTGTCTGTACTGGTTACTCAGGCCTAGGCGAAGCTCTCACTACGCAATAAGTTGCTGCTCTATAAGGCAATACTAGGGCCAATCTGGACCTATGGGATTCAGTTATGGGGCTCTACTGTGGCTCCCAATGAAAATTGAAAATTTCTAAAAAATACATTATTTAGAACAATTTGCACAAAATATGCCAGCCTTCGTTTTTCCTAAATCACCAAACCAACTCTGAAATTTTTCATTTATTATTAACATTATAAGTTATTTTATCAACATATCTATATTGGGTTATATTATGTACTTCTTCAATGTTAAGAAGATCTTTCACAAATTCTTAATGAGTTTTGATCGTAGGATATTCAAGGCAACCAATAAATGATATCCAAATGCCTATGGATCATTGTCCTTTGGAACCACCACATATGTAAGTGGCAAATCTTCAGCGGCGTATGGCAATATGAAGTACTCCTTGATTATTAGATTACTTCAAAATAATTCCACAGCATCTTCTGACCAGTTTAAGTTTATCAGTAAGTGTATATAACGATCTGGATTCCATTCCAGCATTACAAACTTTCTTCGGAAATGATAATTTACTCTTCAATGTAAATGGAGGGTATATATTATGCTTATAAGAAAGAAAACTTGTTCCAAATTAGTTCATTATTAAACTTATTACATATATCTTTACAAAAACAACACCTTTAATACACGCCCCTCCTTTCTCATTAAAAGAATTCATTCATTCATTCCATTGATGATCCATTCACCCAAGTAATGTATTTCAACTTAACAAAATTTGTTTTTTTTTTAATAAAAATTCCTTCCTGTTTTGTTTGTAATTCATTTTTGCATTTCTGGTTGCTTGTTGTCAATTATTAGTACATCCTTCTTTCTTTTTTTGCTTACGTTTACTCACAGGGCCTCCTCATTTATCTAGAATCATATTTAATTCCAATAATCATTTGTCCTTCCGTTGTTGCAAGTCAAATTAAGACGACGTCAATAATGAAGAAAACGACAAAGAGGAAAGAAAAGGAGTAGAAGACAACAGCAGCAGCAGTGGCAGCAGGAACTCATTTCAATTTATGCACTGTTCTCTGTGCTGCCGCCATCGACAATGTCCTGTTTCCCGTTGAGCAGCAAAAAAAGAAAAAAAAAAACAAAAAGAGTAAAAATGAATTCAAAACAAGTAAAATACAATATTAAAGGCCTGAACAAAACAAAGAAAGAAAAAAGGGAAAAAATTGAAACAATGATTTCCTTTGCCACTGCCACTTATGTTTATGGTATGGTATGGATGAATAGATGGGATGTGGTGTGTTTCTGTGAGCAAAGGGTTTCTTTCAATTGCTGTGTGCGCCATGTGGTAAAAGACAACAGCTAAGCATAGCCAATCCAAGCCGGGCCAGTTTGATGCAGTAAGGCAAATAGTCTGTCTGTCTGTCAGTCAGTCAGGCAGGCATGCAAGTAGTCAGTCACTAAGGCTGGCATTTCATTGGCAATTATAACTTCCTCAATTATCCAGCAGAGCGCTTCCCGTCATTCAACGCAGTCGTTGTCGTCATTGTAGTCGTCGTCATCGACGTCAAAAAGAGTGGCAAAAAGATACGCTTTACTTTGCCTGCCTGGTTGCTTGGTCTGCCTTTTGCTGCTTTAATTCTGATTTTTGTTTCAGATTTTTATATTATTTCTTTTTTTTTTTTTTTTGCCAATACAAATTCCTGTTCTGTTTCTTCTGTTCTCAGTGCGATTTCCTCTTCATTTGATGCTGATGTCTTCTGTTGACTTCGTTGATTTCCTGCGCATCTGCCACAGTGCGCATGCGTGTTGAATGTTTTTCATCTTTAACTCGTCGTTATTTTCTTTGTCCATTCGCATGAGTATATCCCATGTTTTTGTTGTTGTTGCTGATGCATTTATTAATTATATAATTAAATCTGGCGCACTTATGAATTGCAGCTTTTATAAATGATCTGACATTGAGGTTTTCGTTCTACTACTACTCCTTCATTCCTTCTTATGTTTAAACAAACTTCAAGTGAATTTCAGTTTCTTTGTTGTTGGTTGGATAGTTTTTTTTTTTTTTGTATTTAACCAAAAACTTCCGTTCTCACAGCTGTAAAAATAATCTTACAAACAAACCACTTCCACTTCCGATTAAACAACACAATGAATATGGATGTCTGTTTAGTTGTCAGTTTCTGTTAATCAATGCAATTGAACCAATTGCTCACTTGCCCCTTTAAGCCAATAATTTTGTTCCAAAAGTGTCAAATATCATTGTATTCATGTAAAATTGTATTTAGTACATCACAACCCTTAACCTCGTTCGTGTGGCTTAATTGTGACACAAAGCACAAAAGATCAATTCGATGTGATGTGAAAGTGTTAAATGTGTAATTTGATAGCTCTGGGTCAAACACTTACTTGATTTGGTTGGCCCAGTCAACCGTTTTTTTGAAAATAATATTTAGTTGATAAAAATTTTGTCCTTTCACCAAATTGTTAGCAAAATATTATTTAAAACATTTGTATTATTCTGTATAAATATTTAAAATACTCACACCACAATTACCATTTAACCATTTATTGGATTGTATTTCAAAATTTGCCAATTTCATAGAGAAGTCTTAAAGAACAAGAAGAAGGCTTTCCAATAACACTGTGTGACAAAAAAAAAAAAAAAAAAGCTTATGTATTCGATCAGTACCAAATTTTTCAGGAACACTCTTCAGAATCTGCTTAAGTTTCCCTAAAAATTTAATCAAAATCGGTTAGGCAGTTTCGGAATCCATAGGGGTCATACTACATACATCCTATTTTATATATAGAGATGGTTTTTTAACTTATCATAACTTTTAAATGGTACGTGTTAGAAGTTTACGTTTTCTTGATCGGAAAGCCCAATTTAATAATAATTAGCTACCTATTTTCATTCATATAAATTATTTTTTGTCAGGCAGTGTATTCAACAGTTCACATAAACTAAATTTCATGCTATAAATATATTCTATTGTCAATATATATGAAGACTATTGGTTCCAGGGTCTTTATCACAGATTATGTTAGATTAAATTAGATTATGGGGAAGTGTTAGATCTGTTCAATTCGTCACCGCGGCCTCAAATGTGTTTATTGTGACAATCCCTTATAATTACAGTACCTCGAGATTCTGCTATTCATCAAAAATTTTATGATTTCTTCGGAGGTAAATCTGTAATTTCAACCTGGTTACCTAGTTAGTCTGGTCCAAATAAGGCCCTCATGGTTGCATAGCAATGGCTCTCTTATCTCCTTCTCTTCATGATGTAATCTACATTGATCGTTTCGACTTATCCGCATATTATGTAGATGTTTCAAACCTTGGCAATGTTCTGTTAAGAAGCCTGAGAGGACACGTATATCTTTTCGAGTTACATCTTGTGTACTTTTGCAATAGCTTGAAGGTATGAAGATTTGATTCCATCACAAATTTGGGAAAATACATCTAATCGACTACTTAAATATACATATTAATTTTTAAGTTAACATGATCGAGACCTTTATAGGATGTAAATTCATCATGGCCAATATTAATAAGAACGTCTTCTAGTGGATGGACCAAAAGGACTGCAAATTAAAAAAAACCACTTACAAAGTTTTAATCAAAATTTTTTAAAAAAAATTAAAGACCAACAGGCCCTGGGACACAGATAGTCTGTATATAGTCCAGGGAATAAAGCATTCTACTTCCGAATAATTAGGGGAATGCTAAATTGAACCTTCCTTTTGTGGTTCTAACCAGTACCCCAAAATTCCCCACCGATATATGTGCCGCTAAAGAAGTTACGCGGGATCAATTGTTGCGAAAATTGGATTTTTTTTGTAAATATCCCCTATGCTTTAAATGATAATTAATGTTTTATAAAAGGTGTAGAAATTTTGTAAACAAATTTTGTCTGTGCCATTTTTTTATACAGTTAACCGTTCTTGAGATACAGCGCGAGCAGTGGGAAGCGCTTAGCCGTATATACAGTGGCAAACAAAAATGGGTAAATGTCATGAATTTGTTTTGGGGAAGGCAAACGGCTCAATAGAATATTATGGAAAAAATAACAGATATTCCTTAGATCAATGACAGGTGAATAATAAAAAATAAAAACCAGTGCTTCCTGCATTTACTCAAAAGTGGGCCCACCAACTCGTTTAAAAATGCGTATCTGGCATTACTTTGTTATGGGACCATATATTCTAACATTTTGTGAGGCTCCTGACATTGTTTTTCTTGGTTCTATGCTTTAAAACAACCTGTTGAAATAATAATACCATTTAAGCCTTGTGAAGTATATTAAAAAAAATACAAATACTAATTCTCGTTCATGCTGCATGCAACATCCTTCTTTGATCATATTGTAGTAGTATAATTCCCAAGCATTCTGTAAATGCTTTAATATAATTCAATACAAAGAAAATATTTAATCCAAAACATATGCGTTTGGCCCATGAAAATAGATTTCCTCTTATATGAACTTCCTTCCGGTTTTGTTTAGCAATTGTCGGCTTACTGATGTTCCTTACATTAATACCAACTGCTGCTGGTAATAAAAAAACAATCAGACTTCATTCATTCATTAATTCAACCACTGTAGTACAATACTTTTTACACATTTCATTCTTCATTAACTTGTACCTCTTTTTCATTACTTACTTTTGTTAAGTTGTCTCTTCTCTGAGACTCTTTGAAATTGAGTTCTTCTTTGATAATGAATGCTCTACTACGTGCGGAAGTATTTACTTCCGTTCTATGCTTGCCTGCATACAGGCTGTGGTTGTGGTAAGTAACCCCCAATTTATATAGTATATCATCATGTGCCTGCATATTTTTTTTTTGTTCTACCAAGAGAACCAAACATCTGACTGCAGCACTTCCGGAACGGATCACTTTGGGTTCTTTGCATTCAATGCATTTATAATGTTATTTTTGTTTTTATCTTTTTTTGTTTTCCTTTCAATTTTATCGGTTGTGAATATAATTACTTGTTCCGGTTCGTCTTAGCTGCTTTTGTCATCAGTCTGTCGGTTTGTTTGTCTTTCGTTACTTGTGTTTGAAGTATGTCTTTGTTCTACACGTTCCTAAGTAGGAAGCAAGGCATGGTATGGCATGGCATATGTTGTCTCTTAGTTGCTTCATAAGCAGTTTTCCTAAAGATTTATTCATTCATTCATTCATATGTAAGAGGCGGCATAAGTACGAGTTAATGAAATAGAATCACTTACTTTCACGCTGTTTGTCTCTTAACGTTTGTAAAGCGGATGTCAGTATACCATATGCAAGTATGTAGACAATAGACAATTGTTAATTTGTCCATGTTTTGTCTTAAATGTGATTTTATGGCATTTGACTTCCTCCTGTTGCTGCAGATCTATTCAAATTTTAACATGTCCAGGTATATTTCACCATTCACAAAAATTAAAACAAAACAAAAAAAGAAAAGAAAAGAAAACCCGCCTTATATGGTTCCTTGTTGTTGTCGGTCGTCGTCACTGTCAGTGACTATCACATATGAATGTATGTACTTGTGTCTTGTATAAGACAGAAAAAAAATTGAAACCCCAACCCACTCGTACAACAAACTTATATGGTTTGTGGTCTGTTGCCTGTTTTTCTGATGTGTTTTTCTCTCTTTTTTGATCACATACACATACATATATTTTTTATATATTTTGTGTGTTTCTACTCAAAACTCTAAACTGCAAACGGAAGTTGGAGGCGTTGCGCCAAGACACTTCACTACACTTCATTCACTCGTCGTTCACTCACTCAGTCAGTCACTCATTCACTTCGTCCATCAGTCAGCCAGTCATTTCTTTATTTTTTCAACTAAATGGTCTTGTTTTATGCATAATCATGGCTTGTGCTACTTCATCTTAAGATACTTTTGCGCCAACAAGCATGTAAGCAGAGCAGAGCAAAGCAAAGCAAAGCTACCCGTTGTGCAAGTTCCTGTGCCTGCCTGAGATCGATATCTTTATGTGATATTTTTTCCATTCATGCTGCTCTCTCAGTAGACAACAAGACATGAGTGAGCTTCAATAACTTTCAGTTGGTTGGTTAGTCCGATCCAACATTCGACTTTAAGTTAATTGACTGCCTGAATGACTGCCTGCCTGCTCTGCTTGCCTTGTTGAACGGAAATGAAAGCCTGAACTTGCTAATTGACTTAAACAAAAACAAAAAGTATAAGGAAAAAGAAGCGCACATTAAAAACATTTTTAGTTACACATTTCCACTTTAGAAACATACTACAACACACTATAATATTTTATGAGATTACTCTCTCTCTATCTCTTCATATGTGTATGAATGATGCACATATTTGAAAACTCACTAAACAATATATTTTGTATATATAAAGAAAGATTCAGATTCATTCAAATAAAAGTATCTGCCGCTTTACAGATTATCATAAATATTTCATTAGTAGAATTGTGTGGGCGATTTGCTGTCAGTTAGGCAACTTGAGGCTGCCTGCCTGCCCTAGTATAGCATACAGCAAACCATTTTGAATGAACATGTTTGAAATAAATTTGTATCTGGCGCGTTTTCATTGTTGTAAAATAGCGCAAACAGACCAGATCAGAACAGAATAGAACAACAACACCACCAACTACTTCTAGAGAGCTTTTTTTTTTATTATTATTGAGCTCTTTACAACAAAAACTAAGTTTAACAAAGTGATATAAAAATGTATAGATAGATAGATAGATACTGTATACAGATACAAATACAAATATACAATAACATATACCATATATAAAAAAAACAAAAACTAAACAAAAGTCAAGCGCAAAATGAGTGAAGAATAAAAGTCAAGCCAAGTGTGTGGTATGTGTGTGTGTATGCTTTCTACTTATTTTTTATTGTTTTTATTTTTACGCTTTCATTTCATTCATAAAAATGCTTATTTCCTGTGTGTCTTTTTTGTATCTAAAGTATCTGATTGTTTCTATTAATGTGTGTGTAGTCGTATGACTTCGTTCATTCACTCACTCACTCACTCACTCACTCACTCATTCATTCATTCATTTATTTGAACCAAAAACAAAGAATAAAATTAAGTATTTACTTAAGTGAATTTGATTAGTAGCATTTGTTTTTTGTTGTCTTAATATTCATTCAACTATGGGGTGACAACTTTCAATGACAATGACAGACTGACAATGTGTGACTGTGTCTTTTAAAAAAACATACATACATGATTGATTTGATGATGAATTATGAAGATTTCTAGTCCAAGATCTTGACTAGGTAAATTCTATTTCCTTCCTTTCCTAATTGATCGAATAAAGCTTTGCATGCAGATACTCGTATGATTATTTCATTTCAAACTGTTTTAAATATTGGAATCTTCATTGTTTTAAACAAAGATATTGCAATGGCTTTGTGATTAATAATCATATATCTATTTGTACTATGGTATTTCTATTCCAGTTCTTTTAAATTGTTATTACTTTAATAAAGATCAATGGAAGATGATTAATAAGGAAGATATTGTAGGATTTTGTTTAGTTCAATGACTTCATTGATCGACTCTTTTTAAATTTACATTCTTTCAATTTTTATACAAATATTATTTCTATCTTTTATTACTAAACTACTAGATACCCCGGTAGACGTTGTTCTACCTCTTCTCCCAAACATTTATTGGATACTGATTGTTGGTTAGGTATAACAATTGTATAATCAATTCTCTTCAAATATTTTATAAATCCTCTTTATTCATTAAAACTTTCTTGTGGCCATTTTTTTGGTATATCTACCCTTTTTCTTCCTAGTCTTCTTCTTTTGCAAGCATAACTGAGTAAATGCAGGTTGCTCTGGTTTTTATTTTTATACACTGCACTGACTATCGCTTAATACATGACCAAATTATCTTTATGGTAAGGTTTTCCACCTAATCGTTCGAGCCATTCTCGAGTTTTTACCAGACTAACACAAACCAATTGATTTTTTTATAAGTATTTAGATATACATATAGATAAAGATGAAAAATAATGTGTGTATTGTCAGATTTTGGTGTTGAATGTAGTTGATGTAGATGTTGAAAGCCATTAAAGCAAAATGCTGAAAACGTTGTTACATCCTATTTAGACGGAGATCCTACGGGTGTAGCCTTTACAGTCTACGCCTTGTCAGGCTCAGCGTGAAGGCGGACACCAACGGATTTGTTGCTGTATAATTTGATCACTTTCATTACCGTCAGGATCTTGAGATATCTGTGTGGCGTGGTATTTCGGACGAACCAAGTTCGTGCTCGTGATTCTTCATAGTGGCTTGTTCTAGCACGCTTGCAGTTTGGCAATGTAGACGGCAGAGGTGCCCCATATTCCAATGGCGTAATGCCAAGCTGTTGGCACTTCCATGTATTTTAGCCTTTTTTTTTGGATAACATTAAGTTATTTGAAGAACGGAGGAGCCAATTCAGTTTCTTAAGATTTTGGTAGCAGAGCGCCATTTCCAACTTTGTGTGTGCACACCATACACCATGTTAGATGTTTTTCCAGGATCATCACACCAAGATATTTAATCCACTTGCGGAATGATGCTTGAGTTGAAAGTTACAACTGGATAGATGCCTCTTGTTAGATTTGTAGAAATCTTCACGTGGATTTATCGAAATTATACTTTACTAAAGGAAAGAAGGTTTTCACTAAAATGACATTTGCATCATCTCATAATACCACAAATAACTTCAGTTCATCAATACCTTTGTAATTTTCACACCCCAATCGCAAATGGGATCGGGCAGTTACTCCAATGATTTGAGCAGGGCTGCCCAAACCGCGTTCCAACTGTTTGCGTCCCAAACGCGGCCAAAGTGACAACAGAGAAGAAACAGAAACTTATTGGGCCCGCTGCTTTGCGGCCTTGTTTTTGTTTGCTTGCTACTAAATTACTCTCTTCAAATATTATGTTTGCACCTTCAGCCCAACTTACTGCTGATTCTTCCGATGCGGCCCACGGAACCCAAAAGGTTGGATAGCACAAATATTGGTCCGAATTTCCGTAAATGAGGTTGAATGGGGACTACTTATTCTAGAAATCTAGGAACTCCGATTAAATTTCCTTATGAGTCTACTTCAAGCCAAATTTTAAGTAGATAGATGACTAACTGAGATGAGACTAGTTTGCATGGAAACAGGCTGTTGGAATTAGTTTATAAAGCTGATAATTCATATACTATACTCATAGTTCCATAATTTACAATCAATATACGAGTATAAATAAATCTATGATTCAAAGTACTGTAAATTTCCTTTCCTTATACACACGTATGACGAAGTAAAAGTTATTGAAAGAACACTTAAATTGATATTACTTTGAGTATTAAAAATCGATCGATAATAATAAAGAATAGAACAAGAAAAACCCATCGACCTTTCGCAAGGCTAAATTGACGTAATACCAACTACTAAAGCTTAATGTGGTTTCGTAGTATCTACTAACTGCTACGTACGTAAGTGATGAGATACGTCAATTATAAAATGTAATCAAGCAACGTCATTTCCTTAGGCAACAACAAGCAACCTCGTTGACTACGATTGAAGACCTTTTATTTTATTTTTGTGAACTATAAAATTGCAAAGGTGTCTTTTTGCGGCTATGTGTGTGTGTGTGTGTTCATTCGAATGTTTTCGACAAACTTTTCTTGACAACCATAATAGATAAATGTCATTTATTGTTGTTGCTGTTGTTGTTGTTGATGATGTTGATAATGGTTGGTGGTATTCTTTTATTTACGATACTACTTACATCAAGTCAGTTATGCTACAATATTTTCTGCAATCAGATACGCGCATAAAAGGCGTCATCAAACACGTCACAGTTGTTATTGTACATATATACATAGTTACTTCATTCATAGAAAAACATTGTCAGTTCATTCATTCATTCATTCGGTGTTGCTGATGGTAAAGGCAGTTTTTTCTTTTCTTTTTTTTTGCTATTATTATAAGATATTTTTATTGTTGCTGTTGTTGTTGACTGGTAGTAGGCCGCATTCATTGCTGCTCTGTTTGCCATTTATATAAGATACAAACGAAAGAACCCCGATTCGCCGCAATATTTCTTATGAATAAAATTGCAACGAAGCGCAACGACAACAATGTCTGACTTTATTTTGCTTGACTTGGCTTCTTTTGTTTAGTCATAAATGAAAAACCAACGAAACTAATAACAAATGACGATAAGATAATGAAATCCGCTTAGATACTAAGTACTACAATAAAACAAGAGCAACTTCTTCATATTACAAACAGATAAAGCTATAGATACAGAAACACACACACACAGATGAAGAGAAGAGAAAGGAGGGAACCCATATACTATATGTAAAAACCGTTCAGTTTAGTTCAGTCTATGAAACAAATATTCTAATCGCACTTATACTGACTCCTCTTTTTTGCAATGTATGTATCTTTGTATCTCTTTTTTTATGTATTATAATTTTACTATTAACAGTAAACAATAATCACGGCGACACTAAGTGTATGGCAGCCAGACATGTGGACAGACCAGACCCAGACCTATGGGTCGGACGATTGTTTGTTTAGTTGGTTTATTTGGTTGGGTCGATCCGGGCCGCATTGCAGTCACAAAAGGAAAAATTAGCTTAATTAGCAAATTACTCTTTTTTCATTTTCATTTTCCATTTTTTTTGTTTTGTTTTTTTGCTTTTGTCGGCGCATTCGAGTTTTTACACCGGAAATGCTGAATTTGCCAAAATAAAAAAAAAAAAAAACGAAAATGAACGAGAAAAGTGGTAAAGAAGAGTGAGAGATGGAATAGATTGTAGTATGAATGGAAAACAATACTTAATTGGCATTTCGTAGAAGAAGATATATTGAGGCAATCAAGAGTTAATGACAACAAGCCACTTAAGAATATTTATCAAAGATAATAATGAATGAATGATGATAAAGATCATTAATTGTCTTTCGATAAGATAAGACATAATTGTATTTTGCTCTTAAGTTGTTTACTATCAACAGTGAGTGATGGTAGTGATCCCAATGATGAAGGTCACCCATTAACCTTTAATAGGAAATTGTCACAAGATTCATTCAAGAGTTTGAAGAAATATCAAGGTGATAAACAAGGTTAAGTAGGTTGAGTGATGGTCTGACGATGCACCTGGTCCTTATGTAGGTCAATTTGTATATCACAAAGAACTCTCCAAGTTCTCTCTGATACTATCAAATGAATCGACTCCGATTCAGTGTTGGCATTAATCAATTAATTTTTTAATCAATTAATATATTTGATTAAATTATTCATTATTAAATTTCAAAAGTTTTGATTATGATTTTTAATTAAGTAATTGTTTATACAATTGTTTGATTATGAATTTTAATCATGAATCATTAATCGTCATTCAGATTAAGTTTTGGCAAACGCTGCTCCGAATGATTACGCTGCTCGTCTTGATAACTTCTACAATATTCAAAATTATATACCCCTAAGACTTCATAATGCTTGTTCTAAGCTTCCTGTTCAGACTCTGTAGTAGGTTTGTGTGATCCAACTCTCATTTTGGACACATTAGTCTTCTAGTGAAACAATTATTCCTCCATTGTGTGTTTGCACATTCGAACGAGGAATATGTATAAATATGATCAAGATGACAAAGAAGATAAAACTGAATTCTGCAGTCTTTAACATAAATATCTAAAATTAAGTGACAATTTGAAAACTTCTATAGGATACGAAGATCGCCAACATCCTGAGATGCTAAGTTCATCAAATGCTGCTTAAGTTGTTTGAAAAAGGAAACTTCTTTACACCTCCTTCTTTTCATTCAGTTTCTTATTGATATGGCAAACAATGGCAAAAATGACATGAACTGTGGACTATGCTGTGCCTGTCCAGCAACCGCCTTCTAGTATATTCTTGTTCTGGGTGCTGATTTCATTTAAAAGCAATAATCATGTTACAGTCGTCTGTCCCAACTGTTTATATCCGTTTGCCATAAATGATGGTAACAGCAAACAACAGCAGCAGCAGCAGCTGCCCTTATAAATATATACAGGCATCAAAAACAACACAACAAGAATATATTCAGATACTAAAATACTTATGTATTGTCCATTGTTGTGTATTGCTTCTGTAAGTGATGAGGATGGTGATGATGATGATGTTGCTCAAAGCTGCTCCTGAAAGCATTAAGATGATCAACAGAAGACAAAAGCTATGAACAGCATCATCTTATTGCATTTCGATGCTGTGTTCTTGTTGTTGTTGACGAGCGCATGTCTGCGCATTCATTATAAAGATACAGATATACACACAAACATACACTTATTTAGTCAATGAAGATACACACAAAAGATGCCCAAAAACGATGATACAAACTTCTTTTTTGTATCTTTTGTTCTTAAGAAGATTTAAGCTGTTAGTGATGCTGCTGCTGCTGGTGATGATGACGATGATGATGATAATGATGGCGTTGGTGATGGTGATGATATCGACAAGTCCGTTTAAGTCTTAAGCTTCATTCGTTTGTTTGGAATGTTTTGATGTGCGGATGACTTTTTGAATGAATGAACGGATGTTGCGAATTTTTGAAGCTCTCCACTTTGCCACTCTCTCTCTCTCTCTCTCTCTACATACAAACATACATACATAAATTCTGTGTGTATCTGATGTTTTTATTTTTTGGATGCTGATTTGTCTGAAAATGGCATAAATAAATTCTTTTATTTTTCTATATATACGTACATATGTGAGTGTGTGTGTGTGCGTCGCATCCGTCGCTTCAAAAATGAGAAAAAATTGACTCGTTGACGCTGTTACGGCTAATTTAGTGTTTCCTGTCGACAACAGCAACAGCAATAACATTTCAGATACAATTTGAGCGATTCAGATACTCATTCACTAATATACAACATTCATTGTTGATCATAATGATAATGAGTATAAATTGTGAAGATACACAAATTTTTATTAAAAATTAATAAAATTAATTAAATTTTTGGATAATTTTTCTCCACATAAAATAATGAGTATCTTGTTTTTTTATTAAAACAAAAATTTAATTTGTTGTCTCTTTACCCACTCTCAAAATAAATAAATAAAGAATCAACCTACACTCAAACATTCTCTACTCAGACTTAAATACTCCACTTTAAACTATTTTATTCTATCATCAAATATTTTATATTTCAAATCATAAATTTAACAAATTCATGTGGTTCTCAGTTTGTCTGTGTGTTTGGCTTCATTTTGTATTTAATTTATTTGGTTTTTTATATTTTGTATCTTTTATATTTTGTGTGTATATGTGTGTGTGTTTGTTTTTGGTTTTTTATATTTTTCGATTTTGCTCGTTTTTAAATTTGTGTGTGTTTTTTGTTGTTGTTATTATTTTATGTGTATTTTGTATGAAAATAGACGACATCCGGTCTGCTTGAAAAATATAAATCATATTTTTAGATAAACTTTTTTATTTTTTTCTTTTTTCATACATACATACATACATATACTACTCACGTATGTTTTTTTTTTTTGTTGTATAAAAATGTATAACTCACAAATTTTCCCTAATGAACTTATTCGTTTTTTATAGTTCAGTGATGTGTCTGATTTTTTCATAGATTCTTTTTTATTTTATAATATTTTTTTTTTTTTTTTAAGAATCATAATGTTGTCACAACATTTGTATTAAATCATTCACACACATATATGTGTGTACAACGTTTCACTTGAATCACCTTACATTCACCTTACAAAATGTTCTTCGCCATTTTTCAAAAAGACTATGATACTACGAGCTATGTATTTCATAGTCTTTGCTTGCTCCCCTGCAGTATGTTTGGTGGCAAGAGTCCCCGTTTCAATAGTAATTCACTAGCTAGCCCCTTTTCATATTACCTGGTGGCTAGTAAATTCACTAATCGCAGGTTATGCAGAGGCGAACCAGCGTTTCCATAGTAAGTCAGCAGATCCTTTTCGCATTACTAGTGACTAGTTCTAGGAAATGCAGGCGGTGGGAATGACTGATGACACGACTGGAGAACGGTAATGCAGTCAGGCAATGACATCACCATGTAAAATTCACCAGTTGAACACATGTAAAAGAAGACTGTTGGATCTGGTACTGGTACCACGAATAAATTTTGGACCAGTGCTACATACTGCAGGGATATTGAATGATTTTAGTAATAGGTTGAGCCACCCTTGTTTAATATACCCTAAAAAATTTTATCTGGTATTCAATCTTACAAGCTTTTAATAAAATTAAGTGAAACGGTCTCATTCAGTTCAGTTCCTACATTTTAAATTGGGTATCGACTAATAAAACATCAATTACTACTATTTTTTTTTTACTAATTAATTGATACACCAATTAATTGCTGCTTAAAAAATTGATTAATCATAATTGTAAATTTTTGTAGTAATGTTCAGTTTAACATTTTAGTGGATGTACAAAATGATACTTAAAATCCACCGTATCATGAATTAATTAAAAAACCATAGATTATTTCAACAAAATATCGATTAAATCGATTAATCGATACCCATTCCTAATGTTAAGGTCCTGCGAGTACAGTGTTATAGTTTAGAAGGGTGACATTTTTCGTAGTGATCCACGATTTAATAACACGGGCTATATGTATAGGTACGTTCGTTATCTTGATAAAAAATCCATGTTATCAAATGATGGGAATTCCTTTTTTAGAACGTCTTGTTAAGATTTGGCAATAAAATCTGAAACTCGCTGCTGTACTGAATGTATATACAATAGCTCACAATCATGACGCCACCGACTCAGCTGTTAAACGATTCAACTGACTATTATTCTTCCTCAAATCATGACACTAGTAATTGAAGACATCAAGACCTTCCAAATTAATTCTTAAATCAGAAAAAACCACCAACATAAACTTAAACTTACATTATTTACAAGCAGGAATGAGTGATGTTATTTTTCAGTTTCATACTGGTGTACTATTAGCTTTCATTTTATCGATGGAATCATGAAAATTCGATGATTCGCTCAAAATAGCTCGCTTATCTGCACGAGAGCACACTGTGTGTATAACCTTTCATATTTGTTCCATATTTTTCTTTATTTGGAATAGTATAAAGCATAGTCGAAATTCTAGAAAGTTTGGATACAGGTTACTTTTAAATCATGCAACGAATTTTTATACGGTTTTCAATGTCATTTAAAGAATTTTCTCCGAAAATCATGTATTCTAATTAAGACTTTAACAAATATAGGTTTTTATATATGTAGGCCGTAGAACAAGGAACAAGAAATGCAAATGGCTGTCTAATGCACCCGTACAAAGCAGGGACGTATCTCTTGTGAAGTTATGGACGGACAAAGAACATTTTGTAAGGGGGAGAGACTATTCAAGAGCAACGTAGTGTATATTTCGATTATCTTAAATATTTTAAAAAGACTGTGAATATTTGATAATTTTTTACTTTGTTACAACTAGTATTTAAGAATCTCCTACAATCCATTGGCAAAATAATAGACAAACTTGGGGAAACTGTTAAGAGTTGAGCATGCTTCGAAAAATTATATATGTTTGATATTCGACCAAAATGATTTTAATGAGCAATCCAAAAAGTCAGACTCCAACGTCAATTGGAATAGATGCTGATTTAGATGTTGTCGTATTCAGACCTAGGCCGGCCTCATTGATTCATGTGAGTTTCAATAACTCCCCAAAACCCATTGAATGTGTGACATTTAACTGTTTTTGTTAATGAGTTTAGCTTTGGAAAACTTCATTCTAATATGCTTTATTTTGCGATTCTTTTACCAAAATGATTTTAGTGACTGTTTTAACACATACTGACACCTTAAGACATTACCAACACTCTCCCAGTAGCCTTCATTCCAAACTCTCCATTGTCTATCAATCAATCATCTACTCATTATTAATTCATTTTCATATTGTATCAATATTTTATTAAACAAAATAGTCTCTCCTTTAAACACAAGAAAATTAAGAGAAGGCAAAGAAAAACATGTTTTATCAGTTTTATAAGCAAGAAATTTATATTTTTAGATTTGAAAGACTCATATTCCATTTTCCAGAAATTGTAAAAGTTGATTTCATTCATAGATTTCTTAGATATGAGTTTATAAAATAATATTTCCCACAATTCCATTTTTAGCCTAAGTATCTCATTCCAATTGTGTATTGTTTTATGAAGTCTATCATAAAATACATATATGTACAATATCTTCTCTTCTGTTATCTATTGTAGATACTTAAACTTATGGCTTAACCAATTGTATCTTTATAAACGATACATCACATATTAATAATTTTTTTTTGTATTTTGAACATTTACCCAAAAATTAATTGCGTTATAAAAATAAGTACGATTATCTTATATACAATTTATGTGTGCATATGTTTTGGTATGTGTGTATCTATCATATATTAGTCTAATCGCAATAAATAATCGTACGTATTTGATGAAAATCTATGAAAGAAATGAAAAAGATACATGTGAAATTTGTACATATGAGTGAGTAATCAACAAACAGGAAATTGTGACAACATACACATTCATAGATAAATATTATAGATAGATACACACATTCTCAAACATTTGATACAACATTGAATGTATAGCTCATTGTATGAAGAAAGAAGGTAATGGTGCAGGAAAGGGGGAGGGGGACTCGTGGTACATAAATATTCGCATTGATATAGCAACAGGCAGCAGAAAAAAAAAATAGACAGAAAAAAGTATCGTGGTACAAATGGCGCGCGGTTGATTCAACCATGTTGAGCTATTTTCATTTAGAGCGCGCGGCGGCATTGTCGGCTTTGCAACGTGTTCTTTTTTTTGTATCTTTCTCCTCTTGTTGATGTTGTTGTTGCGGTTGTTGATTATGGCAAAATACACAACAACATCGCCCACAGGAAACGCTTTATGCGTGTGTGTTTATATCGTGTATCCATGAGTAGTAGATAGTATCTGTGTGTATGTGTGTGTGTTGGCGATAGTTTCCTGTTGAGTGCAAACTAGTTAGATAAGTAAAGTAAAGTGAGCGAGAGGAAGTTGCTGTTGAAGTAACAAACAAGATAGAAGAATAAAGATAGCTAAAAGTAAAGGTGAAGGCAAATAGGAAGGTAGAGATGAAGTGAATTGTTGCGAGTAACTTCGTTTAAGGTTTTATAAAAATGCATGCAGACCTCAACACCACCACCCACACATATGTATGTATAACACCTGTGTGTGACTGAACACACGCATATGTGTGTGTGTGTGTGTGTGTGTAAATATAGCTTATCAGAAGAACAGACCAAATACATATTGGTTAACCAAATTGTATCTATTGAGGAAGTATTTAATCTCTTGTTGCCAGTTGTATCTTTTCAGATAAATAACTTAATAATTTGAACACTTGACAATTGATTATTAGTTTCTTAACTGATTCAATTTCATTCGTATGAATATCGAATATCATTCATGCCTCAATTCAATTCATTCAAAGCCTTTAAATTATTTCATTTCATTTCATATTACTGACATTTATATTTAAGTTTGCCATAAAAAGAACACACACACACACATTTTGTCGCAATTGACGCCTTTGGCATACGAAATGAATTAAGTAATCATTAAAGAAGAAGAAGAAGAAGAAGGAGAAGCAAAAGATACTTTTTTTATTTCAATTCAAGTGCGAGCAGTTGCGCTTGTCTTGCCTTGCCTTGTTTATGCCAAAAATGAAAACATTCTATAAAATGAAGATACAATGCCAAATGGTATTTTGTTGCTTTGCTTATCATAAATTCAACAAATGAAACCCGGAAGTGTTTGTTGTTGTTATTGTCAACGCCACTATCATCATCATCATCATTATTATTATGACCATCATCATTGGATTAAATATACCGCTAGATTTGTTGCGGTGTACTCATTCATATTACGAATGCAGAATGCTTTCTTTCCATTCCATGATTTATGTATTTTTATATTAAATGTACCATACCCCTTCATTCACCCAAAAAACAATGAATTCTTTTAAAATTCTGTTGGTATTTTATTTATTTGTTTGTTTGTTTGATTCTCTTTTACAGTTTGTGGATATTGGCATTGTGACCTCAATTGAATCGAATCATAAGAACATCGATAGCGCACGTAAAGGTCAAGAGATCTGTGTTAAAATTGAACCCATACCAGGTGAATCACCCAAAATGTATGGACGACATTTTGAAGCGGATGATATGCTTATTAGCAAGGTAAGTTTCATATTACATATTATTATTATTATCTGTGTATTGTACGAGGGTGGAGTGAAAAGCTTCCGGCCGGAACCACAAATTTGGAAAAGTAATATTTTTTATTAAATACGAGTATACATAACCTTTCATAACAATTCTGTTAAAATTTAGTGTGTGGCACCCATTTAAATAGAACAAATAAGGTTAACACTTACGAAATTATTTGAACAAATTTGTGATAAACATTTGAAGAGTGAAAGTACAAGAGATTAAAAAGGCCATAGGCAATAAAACATAGCATATGTGTATAAAGGAAGTAATTGGGCACACACGAACTTGGTGAAGTTACACAGCTTCGAATGGGCAGACACTTCAGTAACAATTAGGCAGTGTGGAGAATTCATTAACCCAAAACCATATTGACTTCGCACAGTCTTAGTATCACTTTTATAATAACAATTGGATATAGAGAAGTTATAGGCAAAAAGAAGGCAATATTCATCAAGTCTGAAAGGTGATATCCATAGTCGATTATCTTCCGTCTAAGCTAATGATCAATGGCTTTGTTTACACACCCATTTAAGAATATTTCAATAATATTCAAAATGTTTATCTTCTATTTGTTGTGTATATAAAATTTGATGCCGAAACGGGTATCACTGAAATCAGCTTGACTTAGAACGCTGGTACATAAACACTGACATTTCGTTCTGAACACGCGCAGCTACTTCAAAAACATTTATTTCGTACAATGTGATTTTGAAGTAGTGAGCTACATTATATTTTAGGCAGATGGCAACTCTACATCAATAAACAAACACAAATTCGTTCTCAAAAAAACCTCCATGACGTCGCACGCATAAACATCTAAACAAAAATATGTTCTAAGTGAAGTCGGTTTAAGTGAAAATCATTTTAGCAGTCGTATAAACGGTGTATATGTGTGTATGGTATTTATGTTTCCTATTGATTCTGAAACTGCTGGACCGATTTTGATAAAATTTTCCAGGAAACTCTAGAATAGCCTGGAAAGTGTTCCTGTTTGGTGAGGATCGGACCCACTGTTATCGAGAAATTGAATGATACAATTTTGGATATGAAGCTTAGAAACATATCATAATGTAATGAAGTCGTCTTTGTCAAGCATATCAGATAATTATTTCAATATTAATTAATTAATTGAAATTGCGCAATGTACTACAATTATAAAAGGGAAAAGCATCACGCACCAAGATCACGTCAGGAGCGAAGCCTTAAAGACAAAACACAAGGCTCATAAATGAGCGAATTTTGCAGCGAATTGGTTTTTTATCGGGTTTGGAAGATAGGATTCGAAAGAACCATAGAGTCTTTAGTTTGGTTTTAGCGGACTCCTTTCATAGTTACTTGGTAGAGTGCCGGTCTCGCGGCCTGCACAACGCAGGGTCATGCCTCGTTTAAGTTGAATGTATGTAGAATTTGATCAATTATTCGCTTTTAATACTTCAAAAAAAAAAAAAAAAGTTTTGGACCCGACGTGATATGATCGTGTGATCTATATTTTTCGCATGTATAGATCGATTCTTCTTTTAATAGTTCAAGAAAAAGCTCTTGGACTCAACAGACTCTTTGTTCTTTCATTCTTCATTCTAGACTTTTTCAATAAAATTATACTAGTTGGAACTCCTCTCTTTCATTAACCTACTAAACAAAAGAGTACATAATTTAATCTCTCCAATACAAATAGTAATAGTAACACATTTGAAGCATTGACAATTACTCATTTCTAAACATAATATAACTATCAAAATTCTGTTAAAGAAAGTAGGTCATAAATCAATGATTCACAAACAAACAAAAAACCCACTATATAATAATATTATGATTAATTAATTAATGATAAGGTAGAACAATTGTTTTTCTGTTGTCATCAATTAGTTTCACTATTTACTGTACTAAATATATTTGCATAATTCTCCTTATCATAAGGATATTTAATTGACAAATTGATTAATTTTTATCAACCAAAAATAAAATACATATATTTATTAATTACAACAAAAGAAATTTCATTTAAATTGCTCACAACATAGTAAAGAACTTCTTCTCAGATTGGTTATAAATTCTTCATCTTTAAAATGCTTTGTTCTTTGTTTTGTTGGAATCAAGAAACCTTTGAAATTTAGATGTGTGTCTATTACAAAATCAATAAATGATAAACTTTTGAGCATAACAACAAAGAACAATAGCAATTCGTATTCATCAAAATACAATATCATTCAGCCTAAAGCAACGTCAACAGCAACAGCAACATCACCAGAAATCATCTTAATTAAAATTATTTGTAGAAAATCACAATAAAATATTATCTATATGAAACCTTTTGATGATGTTGATGATAATGAATGACATTTGATATTTTCATAAATCAAAATATTATTTAATAAGTAAATATTTGCATGACACAAACTACTGGAAAATTGTAATTAGAAATAAGCTCTTTTATCTATTTGTCATCATACTTAGTTACATATACTATGAAATTAAAAATCTATATTATTAAATGAATTTTGAATCTAATTATGTATGCCAAGTTGTAAAACAATCAAATAGCATTGACATTAAAAAAGTTTACTTGAAATAACCTAAGGCAATGTGTACGAGTATATTGTAGTAAAATACATAATATTAAAATGAATGATAACAACAGCAAGATACAATTCAAAAACCAACAAGGAAACTTAGTTTGTTGTAGAGAATATAAAAGATGAAATGACGTAAATGTTGTAAAATATTGGAGTAAAATTTTGTAGTACGTTAAGACTTATGTGAGTGTGTGCATAAATATTCACTGCTTGTGATGTGATGTTGACTGACTGCCTTCTTCTCACTTAGCTTACAAGACTCTATACTATGACGATGACGATGATGGTGCTGATGCTGATGTATTTACAGAGCATAATATGATTATTAATTTTCTATTAATCGATAATGTACTTAAATTTATGTCTATTTTAATGCAAAATGCTTTTATCGCAAGAGACAATGACGTCAGCAACAGCAGCATGGATAAAAAATACAGCAGCAGCATACTACTAGTATCTAAAACAGACTCTAAAGTGAACTGAACCAAATCGAGCTGAAACAACCTGAACTGAATGGCACAGATATATGTATAAATATCCTCTCTGCTATGCTTACTTTTTTTGTATAGATAAAATACTGTTGCTGCTGTTGCTGGTGTTGATGTTGATGATGATGATAATGTTATTAATGATAATGAAGTACTGTAACTCAATTAGTTTTGTTCATTCGTTTGCATAATTCAATTTTTTGCATGCGGTGTCTTGCTGCTCCCCAACCTCAAACAACATCAATGAGAATATCAACCTATGATTGTGATGGTGATGCTGATGACGCCATTTTAAAATCACAATTTCATTTGAAGGATGAAAATATAGGATTTCTTCTTCTTTATTGTATGCTATTTTTAGCTTGGCAAATTCAATGTATTATAAAATGTTCTATGGTGGCTATACATAAATATTATGTACATATATAAATAGACAATGAACCTACCCACCACATCATCATAGCAGTAGCCTCATTATGTTCTGATCTTATTTGACTTGGTGTGTCCTGGGCCTGCCCTGGTCTAAACTGACCTCTTCTTCTTGGTTTCACTTAGTTGGTCGGGTTAATTCTTAATTTGGGCGGGCATACTTTTAAAATCCCTTTCTGTGACTGCCATCATTTGTTCAGGGAAGTGATGGAGGTTTACTTGAACTACTTGATTTTTCTATGCAATTGTTCTGGTTGCATTGCACTGCTCGGCGGCACTACACGACACTAGTACATTCTCTACTGACGTCATATTTCACCTTCCACAGAGTACGACAAGCAGCAACAGTTCATTGACTTACTTTACCATATACTAGTACTACTTGTATGTGCGTGTCATTTCTGAATGCGTCTGCAATAACCCAGTTTTGTACTTCTATATAAGTAGTATATGAGTATATTTTCCAATTGGTGTAGTTTGCTTTTTTTGTTTCGTATATAGAACTCACTTACTTTGCTTGCTTGACCTAGTTTAAGTACAAAAACATTGAGTTTTGTATGACGTAGTTTTGGAAAGTTCAGCATTTTCATTATGTTTTAGGTAAGTGGGTGGTGGTTTGGGTCTGATATGGTATGGGATCGCATGTTAAAACCTTGGCGGAACAAAAAATATATTTGCTTAATTTAATGAATGCACTTTTTCTTATATTTTAATTCGTTAAAAAGCCAAACATGAACGGCTAATTGGGTCAGTATGTAGCGGAAGATTCATTTATAGAAGGGAGTAATAAATCCTCTTTTCTGAGAAAAAAAAACCTTTTTTTTTTTTTTTAATTCCTTGATATAATGTACGAATACAAGATATCGCTCCTAATCGGAGCATAGGGCGGAAAAAAAACCTTTGATGCGCTTAATTATTAATTTAGACCTTAGTCACAATATTCATATGAAAGCATTCAATATTATCAAGTGATCAAGAAAGGCCTATTTTGCTTGAATTCCTTTCCTTCATTACAGTGAAAAAACACATCAAAATTTTATCCGTTTACAAATTTCCTTACCTGCTCCTTGTTACACTAGAATAAATTGTCTATTGCACTGATCGCAGCTGAGATTTGGCGATGCGCATTGAAAAATAAAGTTTACACCAACAATTGATCACTACAAACCGAACATTCGCACCGAAATTGCCCAAATTGACCAGAAAACAATAGACAAAATACTTGAAAATTGATGTTCAAGGATGTCCTCCTACTGCCGAGCCAACTTCGGCCAACATTTGAATGAAATCATTTTTCGTACTTAATCAGAAGAATCATATATGACATGAATCAAAATTCGTTGAAAAAAAATTAACCTTTGTCCATTTATTGATCAAACCTAAATCAGACCAATAGATGGCAGCACACCCTTTAATTCTGACTGATATATCCCATACTTTAGTTCGACAATCAGCGAGAATTCACAAGGGATATGGGATATATTCTCCAGATCTGGCACGTTCTATTTAGTATTTGTACCGTTCTCTACAGAACTTTTTAGACTGTAAAACTATTTCTTCAAATGAGGAAGTCCTGGATTAGTTATGAGATTGCACTCGAGTTTACCCAGAAGCGTAACGGCTCATTTCGAAGCCTGATAAATTTGAAAATAGAAATGTGAGGGCTTTGGGTAATCCACTACTATCTAAGGTCGTTCCTAGAGGTCTCCCTCAGCCACAAAAACCAACCTAAGGAGTCAACAAACAAATCCAGGACATTTTTCAAAGATACCCAAACTCATTGAAAAACTGTTTCCCGAAAGTCGGGTTCGTCTACCAAGGAGAAGAGGAGTGCAGGGCAAAATGTATTAGACTAGAATGAACAATATGTAATTTCATAAAATATGTACATATTTACTATCTAGAAAATCGTAATGAACCCAATTAAAAGATAATTCCAGATTGAGGAATGTTTCTTTTTTCTAAAACAGTGGTTCTGTAAACTTCTCTCAACAATCCGTCATCAAACATACAGGGGACTAAAAAAATCTTCAGGTGCACATCCAGATTCTGATTCTATGGATCATTCTAAGAATTTTTGCCTAAGAAACCATAGGTCCAAAATGAATTTCGAGCCTCACAAAATTTCTATCAAGTATTCGTCCATTTTCCTAACAATTCGTTAATTTTCACCAAAAAAGGCAAAAAAAATCCAAATAAAATGTACGGAAGCGCCGTCTGGCGTCATTAAAAAATAAAAATTGATGTCAAAAATTGATTTCTCGTGCTAAAAAACCCCCATATACATATATAAAAGAATATTTTTCTTGGTTTCTTGTCAAATGTTAAATAAATTGAAAAAAAACCTAGATTTAAATTTTGGGAGGCTCGAAATTCATCTACGACATATGGTTCCTTGGGCAAAAATTCTAAGAATGATCTATAGAATCGAAATCTGGATGTGCCTTGGTCACATAAAATTTGTCCCGCCCTAATACACAGGTTCTTAGTGATCGTCCCATGTTGTTGATTTCGTATTTATAGGTTTTTTAAAAGATATCTAATATGGTTACTAATAATAGTTCTTTAATCAGTCTTTCAAACAAATATTGATATGTATAGATCTTAATCCATTACCAAAGGGTGGTCCCTTTTTTATGTCTACTTTTTTGGACTGAACTTGACTTGATCCTTATATTTTCTATAAATGTAAATATTTATTCTTTGCAATTTTTTTAACTCAAAAATCATGTATGAAATATTAATGAGTTGCAAAATCTTTATATTGTAATAACAATAAGTTGAATCGATCATTCGATTGATTGTTCCGATGTTTGAGTACTTTTACTTCATAAAGTTAAAGCAAAAGCATGTATAAATAAATTATGCCACAACAATAAGTCAAGTGAAGCCAAGGCGAGCCAAGCTTTATTTAGGATAGGACACCCATTGACTAAAGAAATCATAATCAATGGGATCTTCTTCTAGGTATGATAACAAAAAAAAAAGTTAAAAATAAAAGAGGAATGATCACGCGACGTGGTAATAATCATAAAAATTAAAGAATCTTAATTAAAAATGCGCATAGACAGAGCCAGATATTGATATTGTTGTTGCTTATTTTTGTTATTTTGTTTGGCATGCGTTGGCGAATAAAAATATCTAGATAGATGTTTATTGAATTTTTTTCTCGTATTTCTTTTTTTTTTTTTTAAATTTTATTTTTAATTATAATGCGCCAGATGTCGTAGCGATGCGCGTTTCGCAAACGTGGTCGATGGACAGCAAGTATTCATTACTATAATACAGACGAGATATATATAGATAGATTTCTGAAATTTTCTTTATAGAGAAACGCTGCTTTGTCGTCGTCGCCTTTTGGTTGTTTTGATTAATCGGTTTTTATTGTAAATATATTGTTTGGGATCCTGTGTCTGATTGTCTCGTTTTAATAGACAATTGCCACGTTCCAATTTTTTTGTTTTCATAAAAATAAATATTGTAATAATAATAATTTATGACTTGATTGCGTGTTTATGTGACTTGATAACTAATGATTTCATATATGTATGTATATTTTTTCAGATCTCCCGACAGAGTATCGATGCCTGCAAAGACTATTTCCGTGATGATCTGATTAAGGCTGATTGGGCGCTTATGGTGGAACTGAAGAAACTATTTGAAATTTTATAAATTGAACTCGAAAAAATACCCATAACAACAACCACAACAATAAGAATAAAATAATACAAAATATATCTTGTAATAATCAACAAAAAAAAACAAACGGTACATTACACATGTCCCTTGCCTTCGCTGCCGCTGCCCGCAAAAGGACTTTATAAGTTTTTTGCTTTAATTGTTTCTCTTGTTTTATATATAAAAAAAAAAATGTTTTTATATAACAAAAAAAAAAAAAAAATTTAGCTGAAAAAAACACTATTTATTTTTTAGTCAAAACGAAAATAATAAAAAAGAAATCATTTTTCTTATTAAACTGAAAATATTAAAACCTTTAACAAAAAAATTAAATAAATTTAAAGAAAAAATTGAACAATGGGAACAAAAAGAATTTACATCATCACTTACAAGAAAACAAACAGAAAGGATAAGGATATTCACATGCATAGAGCGAGCATCCTTGATGACGTCACAAGTTTCATGCAATTTTTGTCATTTATCCTAAAGTATGAGCAGCAGCAGCCTCAGAAAGTTCAGTATAACCTCAACAAAGTATATTGACCTACTTGGCATGCGCAGTGTTGAAGGCAACATCGCCCTCATCTCATCTCATCATCCGAAAAAACCAAGCAACCATTTATCCTCATCGTCACAATGATTGTGGCGGTGGCTGCATTTTAGTCAAAGCTTCATTTTCATTCATATAAAATTGTAATGTTGGCATGGCTTGGTTGATGATGGCTGAGGTTGGTTGGCTGCTGCTGCCATTGCGATGTCATTGAACGCAGAGCGCTTTATGTCCTTAGATACGTCCGGCGTTGTTAGCGTAGTCACTGCTGTCATCCCCGGGCACATAAAAATCGATTGTGCTCAATTTTGTGTGGCACTGCAAGGATGTTGGCTGACTGCCTGCTTGCCTGGTTGCATTACACGACTACGACGACAACAACGATGAGTGACTATGAATGTACTGACTTGCCTGCCTTTGAATGAATTTTTTACTTACCTATCTACTATTTACGAAAACGAGGGCGGGCAGGACACGACAAGTAGAAAGGATTCATCGCTATCAAAGCGAGAGAGAGAGAGCTCTTAAAACTGGGTCACACTACAACAGCGACGAGTTCATTAAACTTTTGTACTATGTAAGGACAACTATGGCGTTACACCATCATCAGCAGCAGTAGCAACAACTACATATAATTGTATGTACTTAAGCGTTCTAGATATAAATGTTCTCTGGTTATTGTTGGTTCGTATGTACATTCATAACTCTTATGAATGTGTAGCAGCAATGGTAAGTATGTTGGTGTATGTTGTGTTTTATGGTGTTTTTCGTGTCGCTTATGACGCAAATGCATCCAACAGAAGAGCGCGCCAGTCATTGAATGACACTCAAAAGTCCTTCAAATGCTCTTTTGAATGATGAACAGCTATGGTAAAGGATCTTGATGATGATGATGATGCAGTAGAATTTTATTAGCCTAGATACCAAAGGAAAGAATGAATAGTTTTTTTCTACTACTACTGATGCTGCTGGACATTTGAAAACCTTTAAGATAAAACAAAATGGTAATGCGGTTGATTTAAAAGTTTATGGTTTCAATGAGAAATCCGAGATAAAATAAGCAAGAGATGAACTTTATATATGATATATGTAAGACAAAGAAGAGAAGGTGAAGAATCAAAGTAGATTTTGAAATGTTGAACTTTGCCATATTGAATAATTGAAAAAAAAAAGGAAACCATTCATCAATTTACTTCAAATTGACGCAAAAGAAAGGCAGTAGATAAGACAAAATGCTATACTACTTTAAATGCTTGGTAAAGTTAAAGGAAAAGGAAGTCCTTTCAAGTGGATTTAAAGGTTCTTTTTCAGGAATGGAAACATGTAAGTATAGCTGAGGCTCTTAGTAAAACCCAGAAAATAAAAAATTGATTTATTTTTACCAAGAATTTTGTGGTCTGCCATAGTCTCTCAAGCCTTGAGGGTTCCACCACAGAGTTCTCCTGCAGATTAAGTTGTGACTTAACCAACTAAAACATCTGCGAATGATAACAATATCGATTGAGTGCTTGTCTGAGTCTTCTTTTGGGAATGATGTGAGTCTCACTAAATTCTTAAAATTTTAAACAAACAGGCATAGATGAAGGTTTAAGGAGGATTTTAAGTGGTCACAGAACAACTAATTTTAGAATAGTAGAAGGTACTTACAAACTGTGTCACAAGCTATGTCGTATTCATTAGCCTACCGACTAAAAAACACCCTATCGCCTCGAATCCTGTTTAATCCCTACGGCGCCCCCAAAGTATTCCTTCGTAGGAAGGAAGCGTAAGCTTAATTAAGCGAATGCCCCTCATTATGTTTCCAATTTCTGCAGAGAAAAATGCTTGGTCGCCACAGATGTTATCATGCGCCTTACAATCTCCTGTGAGCTGCAAGAAGATACGAGGCGCGCATACATTTTTCGTCGCTCCGCTTCGAAATGAACAAGATGCTCCAGATTCTCCACGACATCTCTGCAGAGGCCACATAACGGATCCGCAGCGTACCCAAACCTGTGAAGATACTGTCTGTAGCATCCATGGCCAGTTGCGAATTGAGTAAATTCGAACCCCACGTCACCAGAACGATACTTAAGCAAATCTGTAATATCTGGGATGAGCTGGTGTATCCTCCGAGGCTCTACCCTACTTTACCTTTGCTGCCATATATTCAGGTATCTGGTCTTAATCTCCTCCATGTCTGCTACCTTAGAAGATTCTCGCGTGAGGAACTTGTCCTTCGCAGCCAGGGCTTCCAGTTAAATTGGAAGTCTGCCTGAAAGTACACCCGCCACATCATCTGCAACTGTTCTATACGCTCTAAAGATCCTCAGGTTAGCTACCATGTGGGCACTCCTTAATTCTAAGGAAATGTTGATTGGAATTCATCAATCCGTGGTAAGTGCTCACTCTATTTTAATATTTCAAAACAAATATATGCCTTTCTACAAGTTTTTCAAAAGCTTTATACTTTTAATCTAGAACAAGATCTTTTTAATAATTTCAAGACACATAAATATGTATGTATTGTATTTTGTGTATATTTATACAAATATCAGGTCAACAGCATATCAAATCTTGACAGGTTTTTCTCTAAACTATACACAAAATTCTATTTCTGTATTGTCTTCTTTTTACTTCACTTTAGGCACAGAATACCATACATCTTTTCCTTCAAAACAAACATATGTATATGTATCTATATGCACAATGATGTATCTCCATTAAAAGAATGCCAAAAATAACAAAGACCATGAAAGAAAATATATTTCATTCATTTAGAGAATAAAAAACAACAAAAATCATGCATTCATTCATTCATCCATTGATTTCTATACAAACACAATACACTTGCGCGCATATACACCACACACACACAGATACAAGATACATACATATAGTGTAGAAAGCATATCATAGGAAAAACCCTGGGTTATGTTAGATACATACTAGTAAGAATAAGCAGAAGGAGGGGTAGATGTCTTGATTGTACTAGAGGTGGGTGTTTGGTGTTAGTTGAAGAAAAAAATATATTCAAGAATGACATTTTACTGAAGGATAAACCAAAAAGAAAATATACTCTTGTATATAGAAACGTAGCAATGAATGACGCTCTACAAAGCGCAAGTGTGTAGAGAGAGATGATTGTGTGTGTGTATCTGTAAATACAAGAAATTCATTCATACATTCATTCATTGAGAATAGCATCCACACACATATACATATGTAGATACTTTTTCCTATGTGGAACTAGGGCAAATGATGGCTGCAACACAAACCAACGATGACGAAGCAGCAGCTTGAATGGATGAATGGATGCCAAGTTAGAGCATTTTTTTAGGGTGTTGATTTCATTTTGGTTCCTATGGACCAAACAGATTTTATGGGTGGTGGTTTGTATTGGGTTTAGAACTCGTCCTGTGTGTCTTCCATTCATTGAGAAAAACTTATGCAGCAGCATCATCATCAGCATTGGATGCCTTGAAATTATTGTCAGGGACAATAAAAATTATATTGTATATACATATATTGTTCGCTTTACTTTGATTGACCCCTGACCAATTTTTTTTTATTTTTATGCTACTATATTTTGGTATATAAAAATATTAAAATTCATTTATAAAAAAAGACATTCTTGCTATTATTAAATATTATTAATAATACTATTCCTATTTATATACACACATTGGTTGTATCTAGTAGCTTGTGTTGTTATCGACCTGCATGCGGTAAATGTTGCGTACAAAATTGCCATGAATGCGTTCACGAATGCATTTCTTTTACCTCGATTCGACACGACTTTATTTGACTTGACTTCACTTGTTTCGAACGACATGATCTAGGACACTTGTGACGTCAGTACACACCGTTAAAAATTTGCAATCGAACAACAACAGAGGGAAAGAGAATTGTGCCATAAGAAAGATATATTACATTTTTTGTACTAGTACATTGAGAAGAAAATACACAAATCTCGTAAAGAAAAACCTCAATGAAAAAGTATTTACAAATGCATTAATTGTGCGTATATGAGAGGGGGGAAATCTGTAATTAAACTAAGCGAAGACCATCATCATTTCAATAAAAATATGTACCTAAAATAAATGAAATAAAAGAATTAACAGAATTTTATGAATGCAAAATTTTTGTGTTTATTGAATTTCGAAGAAAAATAATATCACAAAAATGATTTTTTAATGAAAAACAAATACATATAAATTATGCAATTGATTCATGCAAAATGAGGGGTGAGATAAATTAAGAATAATATTGTATCTTTAGATAAAAGTGTGATGTGTGTGAGTTTTGGTGGATGTTTGTCATTGTCACCTTGTCTTCATTCAAGTGACGGTCACCGGATGTTTTTAAAATCATTAAGGCAAGTAGGCATGCATGTACGAGTATCATGAGACATGGTACACGTGAGGTGGGTGCATTTTGTATATGTTGACCCAATTTAAAGTGAGATTTGTATTCAATGTGCGTTTTTTGTTAACTTAAATTGATTATAATCTTGAATTGATACTTTTATTTATGTATATTTAAATGAATTCTTTAAGAAAATTTTCGTTGGAATTACATTCTTTTTTTGGCAATCCACTATGCTTATATCATGTTAGAACTTTCCAGCTCTCTTTCAATATAGACAAGAAATATCTTATGCCTTACTCAGATTGCAAGAATATTTAACACATTGCATTCCGAGAAATTTTTCCTATTGCCTATCGGTAAGTTAGCATCATTTGTGATATGATCAACCAGCTACTTTGGGGCTTTTTTGAAAAATCATACTTTCTTATTAAGAAAACGGTACAATTGTAAATAGATATTTTCTCCCTGCAAAAGAAAAACATAAAAAATCCAATTTATATGCATTACATGTGAATAACTGAGCCCTGAGAGGGTACTACATAGTCAGAAGTATTGTCCTTGCGACAACTAAATGAAATCAAGGCATCTTCAGAATGGCAAAGCAGAAATTCATTATTACAATTCAACAAATGCATACTTTCTTTCCATAATCTAATTTAATTTTTACTATTACAGTGAACCCTCTCATAAGGAGAATAATTCTTTCCAGATAGTTCCTTGTTATGTGAAACTCTCATTAAGGGAAACCACTTTCTCCATTTAAGTTGATTTTCCAAGCCGAAAAAAGGGACACATTTTTATTCTTCAAAACTTTTATATACTACTTCCAGTAAGTGATAAAGACTATCTGGAATGAAAAACAAAAATTTATTAAAAATGTGACACAAAAAAATCTGTAGCGCGCTTAGCCACTGGCTTATTAGAGTGAGAAGTTTAGTAGGTAGAGTAGTTTTCCAATATTTTATCGGAAGATTGTTGTTCTTCTGCTAACTCCTCCTCTAACAAAGTCTTCTACGCTTCTTGCTATTACGTACAATGCAAGTCCATAAGCTCTTCTGCTAACTGTCATGTTTCACAAGCTCATTGATATCAATACTATTTACTACCAGCCCCATCTAATTAGCCAAAACTACAATTGTATCGACCACTAGCCCAAAAGACAGCCACCCAAGTCTCACATTCGACAAATCCCAAGGCCAAGGTTTCTTCAGAAAGTTGTGAGGGTTCTCTTGATTTCCATGCCTTTTTGAGAATCATGAAACAGGCAACAATGTGGTAGAGTTCTATACAAAACTCTTTTAGAAAGAGATTGGTTCCTTTAGTCATATCAAAACAAAGCTGGAAAAATTTTCTAGTTTAGAGCTTTTTAAAACTAGGAATAACCTGCTAGTTCAAGAAATATAGTGATGCTGGGAAGCAGAAAGTGAACTTTGATATGTTAATTTAAGTTCTTCAATGATTTGTCAGCTCAGAACAAGCTGATTATACAAATTATAATTGTTAAACTGCTATTCTCCGCCAACGGGAAACGTCTCCATTATGCGAGGGTCCACTGCATTTAGGCCAAACACTCTTATATAGAATTTATCTCATTGATCTTAAGATTTTCAACTCAGCTAATTTTAAACAATTTTGTAATTTTTGTATACATTATTTCGGCTTCTAAGTCACTTGATTCTTAGTGCAGAAGAACAGATAACAGATACATAACTCCAAAGAGACAAAATACCTATTCTATTCATTCCCTCTGGAATATCATTGACCCTGTGTTACCCACCATTCCACATTTCGACTATATTTGTTAAAAGCATTTGATTGGCTCAGTGGTAAATGGTAAAATGTGCTAAAATGGAATTTTGGATGTCACCTAAAGTAAAGTAAGTTCAAAAGCACATGTCAATAATTAATTTGTCTTTCTTTTGCATTAATAACATTTTTTAGTCTACTTGGCATGTAATTTATCTATGCTTTTAGTGTAGAAAGGATAATTTTGTTCCATTCCACAACCAAGGCGTCTGTGAGCTGCCTAATGTACTCGAACTGTCGTCCATTTTTGTATACCCGCGCTGAAAAAGTATATATTCCAATCAGGTTTAAATCGAATGCTATTAACTCCAAAACTAGTAGATTTCTTGATGTGCATAGTATTTTCTTGTGGATTGGGGAGTTAACTTATTGAATTGCCCAGTTTTCCCCATAAAGGTTGTCAACAAACTAAATTAGTGTGTTGTCCAATAATTTTACATATATCTGAAAGTTCGTTACGGCCTGTATAAAGCAGATTGGAAAGTTTCTTTATACCCAAAAAATTTACCAAGTAATGATTGGTTCACCATCATGATTCCGCTTTTTTCGGGTTTTCATGGATGCCTTAAATTGAGCCATTACTTTTGGTAGCTGTTTGTTTCATTAGAAAAAACTCTTGCCGAAGCTTATTTGTTCAAACTATATATTTTTTCGACAAATGCCAAAAGAGATGACATGAGTCTACACAAAAGTCTTGGTTGGATAAGCGGGTTTGCTTTTACTTGTTTGCTTTCCCCTAAAAATTGATAAACTCATTTTCTAAACACGTGCATATGAAGACCCAAATGAGTTCTTATTTCCTTTCAACTTATCTATGTTCATTTGAAAAGCCAAGCGTAAATTGTCCGTTTGTCAGTATTTCTGAGTCTAATACATCGCTCGATTAATCCATAATTGGTAGAGTTTTTTATAAAATTAAGTTTCTGTTTCTTTGATGGCTAAATTATCCACAATTTTTACTTTGATTTCCTTCAAACCCACTATCAAATCACGTTATCCTTTGATAAAGAAGATTTACGTGACATTTTAAAGTAAAAGATAAAAATTTCTTTTATATATAAAAATACTAACAATACTCTTTTCAGTTAATTCAAAATCTTTATTTCCTTCACTTGCTTGCAAACAGTTACCAGTATGTGCGCATTAATCAGCGTTTGCACACCTAGTTACTATTTTTTTCCTAAGAAAATTATGAGGGTCTTTATTAATTTACGATAAAGGTACTTTTACTTACATAAAATGAATGACTTTGGAAGAATTTACCATAGTAAAAATAATTATAAGGAATAATGAAATTATTTTCGCAAATGTCCCGTTGCAATTTGCCAAGGGAGAAATAAAAATTAAAAATCACGTATACTTTCTTCCCTGGTAGTACAATATGATGTAATAAAAAGTTCTTAGTATATCCAAAGATGAGATGTGATGCAACTTGGTCAATTTTAATGACTTAATAACAATGAGGAATGAAGATATTTGTATTAACAAAATCTTTATTCAAAAGGTTATTCAAAAGGTTAAATTCTTTAGGAATGGAAGAGAAAATGGGGTTAAAAAATAAAAAATACTAAATGATTTTCTTCTTTGTCTTTATAATCTTTAAATACATGAGAGGGACATTCTTGTTCCTTCACAATTTTTGTAAACACTATTATTATTATTTATTGTCTTCAGTAATTCCTTTTATTTAAGGATGCAAGATACACAATTTGACTTCACTTTAAATGAATTTCAAAAAGGTTTCTTGTATTTTCCCATTTATTGGTAATTTTTCGTTTAAACAATGTGATACTATTTCTCAAGAAGATACCGAATACGTAACTTGCGATTACTGTAAACAATCATCAAAAAATGTATTCGATTTCATAGTTTTTTGGTAATTTTTAGTCCATATAAATGTGATAGTTCTTGGTAACCCTGAAACTTAACTGGGCGGAGTTGTCAGCCGCCTACATTAACCTTGCTAGTACAAGTATACAAATCACCTTCAGCGACAAGGACGAAGGCAAGGACGACAAGGAAGTATAAAATCAACCACTTTGCAGCAACAATTTTTCAATGTCAATGTCGAGGTTACGCCCAGATGCAATTTACTTTACCATACCACACTATACTATTTCAATACATACAACAGAGGCTCGCACACACAAGGATCTCTCATTGGCAAATAGAACTTGCACTTTTGCAAATGTATTGTCATTGTTGATTTGTAGAGCGCGCCTTCAGTGCGAAGGCGTTCAGTATATATACCATATTCAGTTGTTAAGTTGGTGTTGTTGTTATTGCGCTGTATGCAATTTCAATATGGCCGCCAAAAATGACCTTGAACATGCAACGCTCATTGGTTGCGTTCATTGTCAAGGTGAGTCAGCCATTTTGTATATAAGCACAGCAACAAGGACGCAACAAAATGAAACACAGAAAATATGAAAATGAAAAATGCACATAGAAATGTTTTAATATGGAAATTTCCATCACATATAGATAGATAAATAGATCCATAGATACATGTCTTCTATATTATCAATAAATACCCTGGAATTAACCAAAAAATCAGTGAATTGTACTGTGATGGTCAAACATTTTTTTAAATTAAGACGCAAATAATCAAAATGCGCCAAACTTCAGTTGCGTTTAGCTGAGGCAGCAACAGCGCAGTTGGGGCACTTCTTGGGGCAGCAGCAGCAGCATCAGTCGTAGCAATTATATTGCATTCAATTGTTGATGGTTTTGGTTTCGTATTTCGATTTGAAAGGCTCACAACAAGCAAAGCATCATTCGTTTAAAGATACGAACATCGTATCCCTTCTATTCTATTCTTTTCTATTCTATTCAGTTGTTGTGGCTGGTGTCGTATCGCACACGAAGCTCCAACGAAACACTTGCAAAATCCTTTGCCTCATTTGCTCCTCATCCATAATGCGGCCCACGCCTTGCATATTGCCAAGGATTCGTGCCCCATTCGTTATAATTCGTCATCTTTGCTGGTCGACATCGTACAAAGTCGGTCCTGTTCGTTGGTCTTCGTAAGGACTTCGACTGCAATCCTTAGCGATGCCACTAAGCATCGCAGCAGCATCAGCAGCAGCAGTTGCCGCAGCATACAATGCAAATTTCCAACAATTTTAGTTACTGGTCGAGAGTGCAGCAAGTTGGTTCACAAAATTCTTCAAATATAAAAAATAATACAAAAAAAAAAAATAATAGAAGGAAAATAAAAATAGAAATCAAAACTAAAAACATTTGTGTAGCAAACCAATAAAAAATACACCTGGAAATAATAAGAAAAACTGAAATTGTAATTGCAAATTTATTAAATTTTTTTTTTTTCTGAAAAGACACAAGTATAAATATATTTATGTGGTGGTCTCACCTTACGTATGATTGATTGATATGTGTGGAAGTGAATAAATAATAATCCCCCCAAATAATTAAATAAACTTATTAACTGATTAACTAAAATTAAGTGCATTTGTTTTTACATATGAAATAATCAACCAAATACTAAAACTATCTTCACTAATTATTATAAATAAATATACTAAATATATTCGGCACCCAATTAACTAATTAATTAATTAACATTTAAGTGTCTAAATATATAAATATTAATAATTTTTCAATTCAAAACTATATAATATTAAATTTAAGAATAATAAGTATAATCATAGTATATGAACCAATCACTCTCACCTTAATGCAAAACTTTATTAATAATCAAATCAAATAAAATTTAAACTAAAAAACTTAATTAACAAACATTTATTGAATAAACATTAATCATAATAATAATAATAATAATAATAAGAATAACAACAACAGAGAATTGTATATTGTTTGCTTAGATAATAGCAACTCAACTTAACTCAACTTAATTAAAAGTTATCAAACTCATTGAAATCGCTTTGAAGTTCCTAGAATTGAACTACTACTACTACTACTATTGTGCATGCATACAAACGTATAGTATACAAATACTAACTTGTTCATTATCCATAATACGATACGAAACAGAACTAACAACTATAACATACAACAAATAGAATAGAATTCCTGGTAAGTATACACAAAACTTTCTTTTAACTAACATTTATTGTATGATTGCTTATTATGATTTTATAATAATAAATAAAATTGTATTGTATTACCTACATTTCAATTTACATTTTTCTACTGTCATCCTATAAATTTTCACAACTTACAGATCACAATTCACAAGGATATCAATATTTAAACTACTGTTATATTGAACTGACACATATATCATTTTTTTGATTCATAACTTTCTGAATCTTGAAAGTCCTGTCTACTTTTTCGATCAGTCACTCACAAATTAAAGATCAACATATTCTATATTCTTATTGTAGATTTTATTGAATAATTCAATTTCATATTTCATTTGATCTACTTGTAGGAAGCAGGACTGTAATCAAGATTAGATTAGTTAAGATACGCAAACTGTTTGCTCCAAAATGCGAGTTCACAGCCCATTGCGATACCTCGATTTAGAAACAGTGAAGAGAGGTTTAGGTTATTCCAGTGACTGAGAGTGGACCTCTGAGACCAACCCAAAGAATCAATGAACAAAGCCAAAGAATCAATAAAAAAAGCCCAGTCTCACAGTTGCAATTTTGTCAAACTGCCCATATAATCGAAGAAATGTTTTCTGAGAAGACGGTATCGTTTTCCAAAAAGAGCAGGGCAGTTATATAGTAGGTGTTGATTTACTACTGATTTTTCCTCATCTTCTGTAACAGAAATCATGATGTTGAACGTGCTTTATTTGAGACATTAACCAAATGGCGCAATGCCCCATTCGGAGTCCCGTCAACATTCTTGGGAAAGTGTAGGAGCCCGGAGGATCGTTTCGGTTGGTAGCAAAGCCAGAGAATGCCTGCTAGCTTCCTGATTATCAACAAGCTTGTCAATATTAATTTTAGAACTGTAAAACTGAGCTGTTGCTTTTTCAAATCATAGATTTACATCTTAAATTTGTTGTATTTTTTTGTGCATTTTGACATCAAGTTTTTTTTACAACAATATAACAGTTCTCACCTCTAATGTTACAGATTATGTCTCTATTTGTTTGATGCCCGTTGTCTTGTACACTATGATTGTGCTCATTATAGGTCCATTAGTCTAGTATTATAGTCCTGGTATCTATGCAGCGATACGCTACTTCCTACTTGTGTAGATTTGAAGATTGTAACCTCACTTGCGATTAAAATGCTGACATGATCAGAGCAAGTCGATTAGAATTGTGACTTGCGAAGTAAATGCCAATGAGACATAAGTTAACTTTAGCTTATCCAGAATTTCCTATTTTTTTTAGATAAATAAATTGATTTTCTGCTTTTTCAATACTCAGTCAGATTTATGATTAAGAAACCCAATAATTAACAAAAATGTTCTGAAGTAATATTATTAAACTCCAATTACTGTCTTTTGTCCTGAAAACATCTACACAAATATATCATTCCTTATTATTTTCCTCTTGTACATATAATCACAATTTATAATTTATATAAAACTGCATCAGAAGAAACGGTGACACAAAACAGTGTCTTCATCAAAACACTACTGAAAAGAATAACAATAATCTTAGTTTACTAAATTTCGGAGGTAAGTATTTTATCCTAGATTTAAGTCTTGTATACTTAAATATTCTTATCATTCTCAATTATATTGTAGGACTGCTTATGTGTTATTATTCTGACTTGTAAATCATCTTACCTGATTAATGCTAATATAATAAACTAAAACATTAAATTATTTATGAGAAAATTATACAATAATATTTAGAATACAAATATGAGGGATTTCTTTTTTGAGAAAATAGATTTCTATAGGGGAGTAAGATATAGTAATAATATATAAAGTAATAATATATAAAAAAAAACCAATACCAAATCGATTTCATACTTCAGGAGTACAATATCACTGTAACTAAGTGTGAGCATCTAAATACATACATGATCTTATGATCGTAGACGAAATGATAAAGGAAAAACGATATAAGTCCCTTTTACTCAAATTAGATTCGTTTGATTTTTTCATTGTTGTACTCGTATGAATAGTGACTATCTTTTGTTCGGTGTATATAGCATAATTATGCTGTTATCATTTCTTATGTGGAGATAGAAGTTAAGTTAAGAATTAATAAATTTGTCCAACAAAATATGAAACTTTGTAAGATACTCGTACAAAAAATACTTTTTTAATACTACAAATACGATACTTCATTTGATCTTAAATAATTTAATCAAAAGGATTCACTTTCGTATTTAATAAAATTTAAAAAATGAAATTAAATCATATTTATTATGATTATTGTTATATTTACTCTAGTGAAAACAGTATCTACATATTCCATACAAATACAGATATACAATTCTACAAATACTTTTGAATTAGTGAGCAACTTTGCTGGTTTTCAATATTGGATTCTTCTGCTGTGCTCCAAAATTGATTACCATATGTTTACACTGGTTTTATGATTGCATTGTAAAGTATCATTTTGTATTCAAGTCGAAATTTGGAATGGGAGCTACTTTATGGTTCAGGTTCAGGACGAGCGATCTAATATCCGGAGTATTGGTGCGGGAGTGCCTCAGGGCAGTGTTCTTGGCCCTGTTTTGTACACACTCTACACCGCTGATTTGCCAGCCCCAGATGCTGATAAGACATTGCTAGCCATATACGCTGATGACACAGCTTTTATTGCCAGTTCTTCCAATGCCAGTGAGGCTTCTGAAATAACTCTGGAGTTTCTGGATAGTTTCAGTATTTGGGCAGACCGTTGGAACATCGCTATTAACAGCGAAAAGTCGCAGCACTGCACGTTTGCGCTTAGGAGAGACTCCTGTCCAACCGTCTTGATGCATAACTCGGTTATACCTCAGGTGGGCTCAGCCCGATACCTGGGTATGATCTTTGACAATACACTTACCTGGCGCAAACACATTGTCAAAACTGCTGCAACTTGTCGTCAAAAACTGAAGAAGCTGAACTGGACCATTCGGACAAGGAGTTAACTTAGCGTGAGCAACAAGGTTATTATTTATAAGACAATAGTGGTCCCGTCCCCTCACGGGACTCTAATATATACCTTATGCAAAAGATTCAGAACTCTGCCTTCCGTTAGATAGTTAACGCTCCTTGGTATGTTCGTAATGATATGATATCCACGGAAATGAGAATCCTCTCTGTTCGTGAGCAAATAAGCTTGCACACTATAATGACCGGTTAAAGTCTCATGTCAACAGGCTAGCTGCTACTTTGGCTATAAATACCTCCAGGAGAAGGCTCAAACACCTTCACCCTCGCGTCAATCTCTCGTCTTTATCACACAAAGTTTTTAACTCCATTAAGTTCAAGTCGAAATTTAGAATGAGAGCCAATCAGCCAATGTATCCTAAATCCTTTTCTATTCGTTTTGACGTGATGATATTTACGGAAATGTAATAAAAAACCAATAAACCATCACCATGTTACAACATAGCATAATTTTATTGATGCTTCGTTAGGGCATTCATAGGTCAGTAGCTTATATATAAGCTTACATCCGCTTAAGTTTAGTTCAATTTGTTATATTTTGATACCCCAGGAGTTGTAGTCCAACCTATTAGAATGTACTATTGGATGACTGATTAAATATGACCATTAATTGAGACATTACTTTTTCTAAAGACTTCTCTAAAACTAATGGATTTACATTTGTTAGAAATTTCATTGCCTAAAATAAATGTTTTGCAGATTCAGCTGATATCTTTTGACAATATGGGTCACAAATAAGTATGGATCCCTTTTGCCATCTTCAAGATCACTTGAAACATCCATATAGGATTTATTATATTATTAAATAAATGCTAGTAGTAATCGTAACTTGTATTTGACATAGTCTTATGATTTCTTAAAGCATTCCCAATCAACTTCACTACTTTTTTAAATATTACACACAGTTTAATAGGATTAGGATCGATAAACTGCTTCTAATTAGACATTTTCTTTAATCAAATTGATCAAATAAAGAGTTTTCCAATAAGAATATCCTAACTTTTTTTTTTAAATAAAACAGCAGCGCTGGCAGATGTCTATAAGAATCCTGCATTTTTGGATGACTCGGACATATAATTCCGGTGTCACGGTCTGAATTTCGGAGCGAATGTTGTTCTTGAGGTTAAATAATCATTGAGCGCCAGCCAATTGACATCACCGTTTAGTGAGATCAATCGATCCGGAAACTGTTCACACCTCACAGTAACTTTTTCCGGATGGTTACGCACTTGCAATATCTGCTGTGGATTCTCGATCCCCCAAAAACAATAATTTTATTTATTAACAAAACCGTTGAACAGCGCTTCGTCGCTGAAGATGATTTAGTTAATATTTTGCAAATAAAGCGCGAAAGGTTGTTAAATTGTATACCTTTCCATTATGAAATTGACAAGTCCCCTGAACATTTCTTTGAAATCTGATGTGAATAAAGTTGCCAGATGACAGTATTTTGAAGTTACAAAACCTTTTCAAAAATATTCTCGAGAAGTTTAATTAAGAATCTTTCCGAATTGATCGTATATTCCTATTGTCTCATTTAACAGAGTATATAAAGTATTCAAAGATTTATTCAGATTAAATTTTATAGGGAAAAATTATTGCTGCAACATGTTCCTAGGATAGACAACAGAACTTTCAGAAGGTTTCTCAAACATCAATACTCTGAGGTACATTTCATGATGAATAATTGGTATTGTCTTTAAATTTATTCCATTTATTACAAAGTTGACTAAGACAAACTTCTTGAAGAACAGACCCCAACATTTGCAAGCCTTACAAGGCCATACAAGTAAGTATATACAATATTTGTTAAGCAAGTGCTACTTCACATTTAAATTTTCAAGCTTCCATAAACGAAGCATTCATTTTTACGCTTCAACTGAAACTGAAGATCATTAAAAACATTTGGTGATTTGCCTCATTAGAAAACAGTAGCCTGCCTGCCTTTCCAGACGGCATTAAATACTGTGACTGAGTATGAAATACTACATATATTTTCGAATAGAACGCAAAAAAATACGGGATCATAAAGAACAAAAAAAAAAAAAATAAATACTTGTGAGTTATAAACAAAAAAAGCAATTCAAAAAGCTATGAAGATACTTTGCCATAATATGAAATTAAAGTATCTGAATGGCGCATCAAAGAGTGTCATAAAATTATTTCAAGTTTTGAATAATCTCAGCGCGAAACCTAATGGCGCGTAATCAAGATCAGATCAGATCAGAACAGAATGAAGACGACACACTTTTGCTTTTAAAAAAAAATTAAAATACTTATGAAAATGATGATGATGATGTTGAAGATGATGGAGATGATGATAAAGTACAAAAACTAAAGATCGTGAGTGCGAAAACTTAAAGTTGCTTATTTGTAAGAAGAATAAGCTTTTGGGATTTAAACATCTTTTGGCATTCCTCAATTGAATTGTTTGAAAACCCTTGACCAAAACTAATGCGCATAATTCATGCTGTGGCGCATTCCTGTTGGATTTCTTGCTTCATTCTCGCATCGTCTGTCACTTGAGATAGTGGTGGGGTCTGGGATCATATGAATGCCAAATTGGGAACGAGAGCGCACCTCTTTCTTTCAAAGTGAATTTGGGTTTTTGGTATTGAGGTTGAGTATGTGTTTGAGTTTGAAATGGGGCCGGACCCATGAGGGAGCATACATAATTGCATGAATAACTGCGTAAATTTCTTAAATTGACAGCGGTCGCTGCTACTGTTTTGTTCATTCATTCATTCATTGTCTTCTGATCGCTTGAATGTTTCCTGAATTTTTGTTATAGGAAATTAAGAAATATGTATTATTGTACTCGTATTGTACTTTAAGCTTAAAGGGAGTGTCATTGCATAGAATGTCAACATAAACAACAAAAAGTATCTGCACTCCATAAACTACACGTTGTCATTTGACTTGCCTTTTATGCTTTTGTTAACTTAACTTTATTAAGGCTACAGATACAAAATGTGTGTATCTACTACATGTGAGTATATTAATGAAATTGTTTCACTGTTAACGTTAAAAACGTAATGAAACCTTTAAGTGCGTGCGTCGGATGCATGCACAAACGAACATGTTGTGCCTACTAAAGTTTTATTTTTTTTTTGTTTTAATTTTTGATATTGACTCTTCAATCTTCATACTATATAGTATTCATATCTATGTATTGTATATGTGTACGATCGGTGATATTTATATCTTTTTATCTATAACTAAATGCCATAAACTGGCAAGCAACCGTTTATGGTCAAATGCGATCGTTTCGTTCATTCGTTCATTCATTCAATTCTACTAAAGGCATATGGAAAAACTTTACTTGAATAACGAACAACCCAATACGAATTATAAGTATATTTGTATCTGTGAGTAGAAATGTTTGTAGGCAACAACACCCGCGCAATTTGTTTATAACTTTGTAAATATTTGCTGTTGTTGACAATCATCAATGTTGGCTTATATTTTTCATATTATATTGTATGTACATACATATATTGTTATATTGTAGTTAGTTACACATATTTGTATCTGGGTATCTTTGTATCTATGAGCGCAGCGGAAGCGAGTTGGCGTTACTTGTCGGTTGTTATTGTCGATTTGTCGTTAAGCGACTCGAAAATGCGATTTTTGTGTCATTCATTTTGGTAACGAACAGACACAAAAAATCGTAGGTTTGAAAACCGTTTTGGAAATCCAAATTGTTTTTCTTTTTGTGGTTAATTTATTTTCATGTGGTTGAAAAACAGAATTGCAATTGAAAACTAAAAAAAGTTATGGCAGCAACATAAAGTATATACTTCATGTGACTTTTGGGACAACAACAGTTGTGGTTGTGGTTGATGAACGTTGCTGCTTTTCACTTTGGAATTAAACTCGAAAAGGATCTAATATTATCAGTGAACAATGATCACCATTTCCTTGTGGTGAATACAATTTTGAGCCTTAATTTGGGTTTTATCATCTAATACATCTCACAGTAATGCAGGAGAGGTCGCTTCACTGAAACATCTGTAACTTTTAAAGTAAATGTCAGATTAACATACAATTTTCACACGTATCGTTTGAAAGTTGATAGAACCTAAAAATTATATGGATTTGTCATTAGCGACGCCATATAGTATATATGAATCTACGAACTTCTTGAGTGATGTGTTAGTTTCATGTTGTTTTTGCTCTTGCAAGTCTCCCTTTACTTTTGTCATCTCTTCCTCTTTTGATCTTTAAAGTACCGTTCATTTAGCTATTTTTAGAAAAATATGTAAAGCAAAACCGATTACCGTTATATTTTATTTTTAATTTCTTATCAACCTCCATAAAATAGGTGTTTTTTCATTTTTAAACTGAAATATTTTGAATATTAAAAACTTTTTGATGATCAAACTAAATTATTATGAATTTGTTGATATTTCTTTATATGAATTTGATATTTCAGATTTTCAATAACATAAACAACATTAGTAGTAGTGTAATTTTGTATCCAACCTCTATGTAAAGGTAAAAAACAAAAAAAGTAGCTATATCTTAAAAACTAGAGGACATAGAAAAAAAACTAAGGTCAGATTCGGAATCAGCGACCTTGAATTAGTAATAAATCATAACAATTATTCAAGCACCAAAAAAAAAAGGTCGATTTTGTCGGCCAGTGTAATTATAACAGCTTGAAATTGAAATAAGATTAATTAAATGCAATTGATTTTGCTAGGCTCGTCTTGTAAAATTTGTTAATGTGATGGTGATATTAGAATATTATTATTAGTCTATATGGCAACATACATTTGGCAGGTTGTATCATGAGTTTTTGCCTTTGAGTTGATATCGTATCATTGCTTGGAAAATACATATATCTCATCAAAATATTCCTGTTTAACTATCTTACCTTAAACAGTTGTTATATGACATAATTGTACATGATTCTTAATAGAATACATCTTAGCCTGAATGCATAGATACGTGTATGTATGTTGGCTTAGCCTTAGCAGTAGCGCCGTCGCAATTGCAACCATTAACTCCCAGAGATTAATTAGTATTAAGAACTAAACATAATGATAAAAGAGATTTATCTGGTCTCGTAAATGGCAATGTTCATATAAACAGTTTCACTTCACTTCATTAAAATATATCATTGGCAATAAGTCAAAACAGCTTAAGTCAAAAATATACATTTTGAGTAAAATTGTGTTAAATAATTTCTGTTTGATTTTATTTCAATGTTTTTAATATCAAATACACTGAAGTAAAATGATATAACTGTGTTTCTAAGACACATTTTTTTGAAAATTACACTGTGCGACAAAATATAATAATAATAATAATAATATAATTACACATATAAGTATATGTTATAAATCTAAGTACGTTAGGTTTAAATAATAAATTGAAGAAATGAGCCACATAACAGTCTGGGCATAGAATGCTAAGTGTTAAGATGAGTGACAAGATTTGATTTTAGATACAGTTAGATGCCCGGTGGTAGTATAGTTTGTAAGATTTACATTAGACACGAAATGCATTACGCTGCAAATAAGTAGTTTTACAACAAGGGACAATAAGTGAAAAATTCCTTGGAACCCGTAAAAAAAAACATGTTACCAAGCTAAGTTGGGTTAAGATATTGCCAGCAAATAGATTATTCAAGAACGTGAACGTGATTAACTTAGGGCGCCTTTGGTAGAATGAAAGGTTGGTACTAGGATCCCAATGTGAACTACGCATTAAAACATGTAACATAAAAGACGGGAAGTGTTGTAGTGCGGTACTATGTAATGTTATTTCTCAGGTTCGGAATCAGATTTTTTTAAAGCCCAGACTGTTATGTGTGTCATTTCATGTTTACTTATATTACTATTTTTTTTTTATAAATTCATAATAATAAAAAATAATTATGATTTTTGATTGATAAGTACCATTTTTTTGCTCTCTTTATTGATTTAATTTAGCATAACTTTTAAATAGTATGTGTTAGAAGAAAACCGTTAACTTTTTCGTGTTCAGCATGTCCAAATCAATAAAGAATAGGTGTTTTCATTTTTATTTTTTTGGCGCACAGTGTTATTTAGTCGATATATTTACGTGTTTTGAAGCGGTTAATAATGATAGCGTTGAAACTCAATTTTCGACTTATTTCTACAAATATATGTATAATAAATTTGTTTTTAAAAATTTGAGAAAATACTTTTCTTACTCTTAGCTCCAAATGACTGGAGATTGCCAATATTAATGCATTATTTCTATTTAAAATGTTGATATTTCTTGTTCGAAATAATAATTGCACATTTTTGAATATTTCACTGATTTTCTATTGAGGTTTTTTGATACAGATTCGTCGATTATGGTACATTACTTAATTGCTAATATTAGTAACATTTTAGATGTTTTAATTGCGGTAATTTACTAGTGCGGGACTTTAACATAATTCCCTACGTCCTATTGTAGTCTTTAAACTGTAGCTCGATACTTCGTTTTGCGGAAATGAAGACTATTGCTGCTCAAAGTCGTTGTGTCCCAAGTTATATGGATTACCCATTGTGCTTTGTAATGAAACTGTTTTCATTACCTATTCCAGATGGTTTATCAAAACACTCTTCGGTCTGTATCTTTTCACTAAATCGGGTGTAGCAGTAGAGAATATTTTAGATGGTATAAAATATACATTGAACTCCCATAAAAAGGATTTTGTTTAAAGGCTTAGAAATGATTGACAAAGCTTATTCCATTGCACACTGGTCGGAATCGACATATTTTAGCCAGCACAACAATTGTTTTACCTTTTTTTTTTGTTATTTTCAAATTCTAAATATCTCAGCCGCTATTAAAATACTAACCAACACTTTTGATTTGGCATCCCGCTGCTTATGCAGCTCTTCAAAGCCAGCTGTTTGTTAAAATCTTACTACCAGGAGTTTAGCTAAAACACATTTTTAATTTGTGAATCGGTCGTATTTAGATAATAGTAAAGCAATTGTTTATTGAAATAATGAAACACAAAGCTCAAGGTATTTTAATGAGAACTGTGCAGTGTTCGGAACCGTACGATATTTATCGTACATATTCGATAATTCATGCCTACGTACAATGTACGATAGCACAACATTATTGTACGCAGATTGTATGATAATTTTCATCATGATCCAAATTTTGATTTTGATTATATTCTTACTCTGATAGGCACAGAACGATAAGTCTTTCTTTCTTTTATATGTGTCGAATTCAGTCGTAAGAATAAGTCTACTGTCAAAAAAATTTGCGACTTGTATGTTGAAGCGAATGTGGATGAATTTAATAGCATTTTAATGCTTAAAGGCCTTTTAGACGGTCAGTTCAGTCTCAGTCCATGTTATTGCTTCAGAAATCGAAATGGACTGACAAATAAGCTGGGCCATTAATTCATTATTCTGTCATATTTTCGGTTATCGGTGCGATAACATGGACTGAGACTGAGACTGAACTAACCGCCTGAAAAGCCTTTAAATGATTTTTAAGCGAGAACAGAGAGATGACCTAATGTAAATACCACCAATAATATGTTTAATAGTCCCGACAATATAGAATATTGTCTATATACTACTACTCTTCATATCCTCTTTTTTTTTGTTATTCCGAAATAATAGCATGCTGGATTTTGGGAAGTTGGTGTAGTTTTTTCGAGCGAATTTAAAAACAAGACGGACATAGCTAAATCAACTGCATGAAGTGTTTATTAAAGGTTCTTTTAATATCAAAATGGTAGTTTACAAATGTTAAGTCATAAAGCATTTGGGAAAATATCAATATTACATTAAATATGTCTTATTTTTCACTATATATTTTACGCCGTAGGTACCATAATTGCCTTATTTTATGTTGGGAACCCTGAAACTGTGTAGAATATTTTATATGTGCCTTTGTTTTGTGATTGTTTTTAGTGTTTTCATTGTGGTGGCTTTTTAAGTAAAATCTTACACCAAAGTGAACGAAAATAGGTCACTTGGACTCATCAACAGAAGACGCTCGGATACCGCAAGGCTAACAGCGGTTTTTACTGGTCACTGGTGTGTTGGGACTCACGCGGAGAGACTGGGTATTCCGAAAACGAAGAAAAAGAGGAGTCGCTCACCCACTTTCTATGTTAATGCCCAGACCTGGCAAAAACTAGAAATAAATTTCTGGGCAAATACATCATCAACAACCTCTCGGATTGTTCAGTCTTATGTCCGGGTGATTTATTAAAATACCTAAATTCGACAGGTTGGATTAAGTAATACTGATTGCGTTCGGCGGGGAAGTGGTTTTAAAACGGCATTTTAATGCTAATTGTGGCTCGTAGAGGACTATACGGTTCAGCCAAGGAAACTAACCAACCAACCAATCTCAAAGTGATTGGCTTTTGTGGAGCAGAAAAAATGAATCCACTCAAATCCACTGCAGATTTAATTACGCTTTTGAAATCAACTGATGATAATGATGATTAATCAATAAATTTGTTTAATATTTATTTGCATTTCCATTTTTTTTTGAGGTGGGCAGAATTGCATAGGAGGTAGGTGATGGCGTTGTCCAATCAAGGAAAAACTTTATTTTAAAGTTATCTTTGCCTTTCTAAATAAATGTGTAAAATTTCAATACTGCTGCTTTATTTTTAAAGACTTTGGCTAAAAAATTATAATGCCGACCACTTTGCATTGGTAAAAAATACAAACAGCTAGAGATAAATGATTAAAAGGTTAAGAAACGATACGTAAAAACACACAACATATCGCTTATTATTAAAATTTTACAATTGTGAGATAAACTGCAATATTTTGTAGCTTTTTGTGTAGTGTAATGATGCTCAAAGAAGGTTTCAAAGATTCTCTTCAAAGAAATTCGCACCGACGGATATAATTTGAGACCTATGTATATGTACATATGATGCATTTAAATGTCTCACTTCTATAAATTTATATGCATGTTCCTGGCATATTTTATATGAAATTCATTCAATTAACTTTATCTAGATGAAAACTGAATTTATAATTCTTAAAGATATTGTTGCCGTCGGTTAATTTAGCTAAAAATAGTATTTTGAAACCCATTTTTATTCAAAAAAAAAATAAATCAAAATACAAGAGAAACTTGTAAATAATTAAATTATGTTTTAGTACAAAACAATTTCCATTCCAATTAAATAAACCTTAAAATCTGAATAGTTCGCTGATCTTTGCTGATGACAATAAGTTTACTCACATTGAACAGTTTTGATTTAGTAAGTTTGTACTAACTTACAAATTTTCCCTTTATAAATTGAAAATTGTAAAAAAAATCGACTCAAAATTAACCATTAAGCTATTTGTTTCCTGTTTTTATAATATCAAATTTTGACTTACCATATTCATCAAGTTTTGTAACAACATAAGCAAATTTGTAAGTCAATCACTAACCGACGGAGAGTATGTTTTTTTTTTTAATTTTTGATGGTCCCTGTCTAAAATTCTTTAAAATACAAAATATTGTTTGAATTTATTGGCCAACTAACTAGTTTCACTTCTCTATGTTTGGCCGATTATCAACAAAAAGCAGTAACTGTCACATATAATACTAAGTCAATGTTGCCTAGCCTCGTCTCTCCTGAGATACACTATATCATTATATGCATTAACATATCATACGATTTTACATAGATACACGTTTGTTGTAGTATGTTTGGATATTTCATTAAGAAATCGAAATAAACGAGCAACATATTTAAACGCCCACGCCCAAAAATAAAATTTGACTGACGAACAGAAACTGTTAAAAGACAAACAAAAACAAAAACAAAAATTGCTATTATATGCGTCTAAAGAAACCAAAAATCATTTATGCCAAATTGTCTGCGACCACAATAAAGAATAAATAATAATATGATAATAATAAAATATCAGTTTCATCGAAGATTATACACCTTTCACATAAAAAATAAAAACAAATTATAAAATGAGAAATCCCATTGATTTAAAGTTTCAAATCAACAAGTGAGAACTTAAAGAATTTGTTTATAAGTTTTTGGGAAAATGAAAGCATTGTAAAGTATTAATTTGTTATTTCAATTTGTTTATGTATTTTTTTTTAAAACTGAAGTAATTCAAAAGTCATTTTTGTATCATATGTTATCATACATATTTGTCCAATAAATCTATTGTATTTGTAGGAGTTTGTGGCAAATTTGTTTATGATAATTTGATACGATTAATATAATTTTGTGTTGGTCCCACTAATTTTTCTTTCTTTTGTATGACTTATTCAAGAAATATTATAGTTTCTCTTACAAATAATCATTTCTCTTCATATTAACTTCATACCCATTGTCCTATTAATCTAGTTTTATGTCTTTGTGTGGCAAATTTGATTTGTTCTCATGAAATGCGTAATTTTCCCATTGAAAACCTCCAATTTTTCTACCAAAACCCTTACAAAGTCAGTTGGTTAGATCTTCTTTCAAAAGTTTCTTTCGATAATGTCGAGAAATGAAAAAGTTTCCAGTACAAAAAGTTAATTTCCTACCATAGCAGCTTTACTTTTTGTCTGAACGTTCTAATTTAAGGATTTTGTGACAAATTTGATTAGTGAAAAGATCAAAAAGCGCATAAAATTCCATTAAATTATCAGATATTTCACTATAATATAGTCGGATAGGTATTATTTTTTATTATGTCATTTTAATGCTAAAGTTTCCTATGCAAAAATATGTTTTTCTACCATAATAACTAAATATTCGAATAGATGATGTTTTTCTTAAATATATGAATACTTAATTTTTCATCGCATACATTTTGGTCTTACAGATCCAATCTCTTGTCTTTCTCAAAAGTCCGTTTGTATTATACAAGAAATGTTAAAGTTTCCCAAGTCATTTCTCTGTCATTCAGACACTTTAATAGGTTGGATGCCCATGTCAACCACCTGACAATCAACCTACTGAGCCAATATGTTAAATTTGATTTGTAAAAAACTTATTGCAAAATGTTTTTATTAATTATTTATTTACTAGAACTAAGATTATATAAAATATTAGTATTAATATGAGAAAGTTAAGAAGGATAGGATAGGAAGAAAACAGTGCATGAGAATTGAACCTGTGACTCTGTCAATTTGGTGCTTCAGAATTGTGAATTGAGAGCTTTACTTATGGTAGAAATTGGAATGGATAAACGAAATACTTATGTATATTTAATCAGCTATTTTGATTATTCATATATTTGTTTTATATAACATTTCCCATGTCTTCTTCTTTGCGTTACAAACAGCACAACAAAATGTTAAAACATTTGTATTCACACTTTGCAGTAAATATGTGTTTGAAAGGTAAGTATAAAATAGTAATACCTTTTTCAGAAAATATACAATATAAAAATTACGTAGGCATTAAAAATCTTATATACGAGTTTATTTATTTATATACACAAACATTTCCATATATAATACATGTGTTTTTACACACATTTAGGTTTTTTTAAATTGTTATTTGCTTAATTCATAGATCAACTCAACTTAAACTCAACTCAATTCAATAAACGTTGATTTATGGCGGCGGTAAGTCTGTTGTATTTTGGAGTCTTGACTTGACTATCACTTCAGAAAATATAAAACAAAAACCTCAGAAATGAGAGATGAAAAAATGAAGTAAAATAATTGGATTTTTTTTAATGAAACGCAATAAGTAGAAATACTTCAATTTGATAACTGATAATTTATTAATATATAAGGATACAAAATCTTAAGTATTAATTAGTAAAAGAAGTTTGTATTTTTCAATGAAAGTTTTATAAGAAAAATATGTCTCTGTTAAGTCTCTGTTACTGTTACTGTTACAGTGCTATGAAAATGTTACAGTACTGTTAGCAACATAAAAAGGGTAAAATTTCTGAAATGAAAAGCAAATAACTTTTAAAAATTATTTAAAAAAATTCTTAAATGAAATTATGTATACGCATGGTATATTTTTACTTAAATAAATAAAATTTAATAAAAGTAAAATAAAAAATTTATTTAATTTATTTATTTATAATACATTGAATAAAATTTTTAATATATTAAAATTATTAATGAAATTTTTAATTTTTTTTTTTACATTTATTTTTGTAAATTTTCCATTTTTGCTTTTTATTTCGACAAAAAAAAAAAGAATATCAAGAACGAATGAAGGCAAGAAAATCAGCCAAACAACAGCAGCAACAGCAAAATCAACAACAACAACAACAACAACAGTAGCAGCAACAACAATAAAGGCGAATCACGTATACGAAAGACCTCCATTCATTATAAATTTTGCCTCTTGTGTTCTGGTGTTCGTGTATTTCATTCATAAAAACCAAGCACGCATACACACTCACTCACTCATGTATAGAAGCCAAAAACCGAAGCGAAACGAACGAATTACGTATAAAATGAATAAAGAGCAAGAGCAAATCAAGCAATTGAGTGAATTCAACTCATTCAATGAAAATGGAGAGAGAATGAAATAAATTCGCTTATACTCAATTTAATGGCGAATTCATTCATTGAATTTTGTTTTATCTAGGCTCTCTCACTAACTGAGAGCACATTATATATAACTCACTCATTTATTTATTTATTGAGTGGAAGAGTAATTTGTTTCGTTGTATTTATTCTCTTTTATTTTTCAATCATTTGAAGACAATTTCATTCTCTTTACAATTTTATATGTTGAAAATTGCGTTTTTCTATGTTGCTTCTTTAATTTTTTTATGATTTTTTTTCAAATTTTTTAATGTTAAGGGCCTGCAAGGCAAATATTTGATTATTGGGTTTTCTCACTAAAAAACTCATTTTTCTTGCACATGAAAAGTGGGAAAACTAATAGCAGCAAAAAAAGAATTGATTTGGACTTCTTATTTTTGAGAATTTTCCAAAATTTGCATATGAAATATTGAAGGAAATGGCAAGAGAAAGAAGAAGTGTTTTCCTAATTACAAGGTGGCATAATTGATTTGGAGATATGTATGTAGATTTTTAATTTTTCCTTCTTCTTTGTACATATTTGCAATCTGTCAGTCAATAACAACAGTAGGTGAATTTGAATGAAATTCAAAAATCAAATGTTATTCCATATTTTCATTTATTGGGAAACGGAACGGGCGATCCAGAGGGAGTTACCTTTCAGGTGTCTGCTGTTGTCTAGTAGGTTGATGGCAAATTGATTACCATGGTCCTCCAACCATAAGATGTGTTTATTGATATGCTTGAACAGCCCCGGGCAGAAACTTGATAGTGGCGCCCTCTCTCCAGCGTTTAAGATTAATTACTTAAAAAAACTCACAAAAATATATAACATACAATTGTATTTTCTTATAAGTCGACGCCCCATGAAACTGCCGCCCGGGGCGGGTGTCTTCGTAAAAGGGGAGTTTGGATTAATCTATAACAAAGTCGTTGGGACCAGTGCATTACTTCGCTAAAGAAAAGCCTTCGCTCGGAGAGCTCGTTATTAGAGGTTTCCGACTGTATACATGTATACATTGAAAAGGGAAACAATTATGTCATAGGAATATAATTTCTTTTAATAATAAGATATCCGTTGAATGTCCTTATATTTTGCTGATCATTACAATACTATATTATAGGGCTTATACAGGGTGTGTGGTGTATAATTTTTCATGTGGCAGGTGAAGCAATGAAAAAACTTGAAGCAAAGGATTTTCTCAATAAGATTTTTCCATTAAATTCAAAATAATAAGCAATTTAATAAATATGAATAAACTTAACTTAAGAATGAATGAAGAATTGATTTTGTTTTCTTAAGATAAGTGGAAACGTATCAAAAAGTAAAGCACTCAAATTCATTTCTTTGGTTTACATGAATTTATGCTCTTCATGTGTTTTATTTCATTTCTATTCTTTTTTTCTATGATTTGTTTACTTATTTTGGCTTATTAGACAAAAGCATAATATAAACAATATAGAATAATGCATAAATGAAAACAGAAACAACATAAAATGTATAAATCAAAAAAAAAAAAAACAGCAAAATTAATAAAATAAGAAGAAAAAAAAATGATTTTTCATGTAATCATTGTAGCTGTGGTTGTTGTTGCTGCGTTAAACGCATGTGCTTCTCTTTGGTGTTGTTGCTGTTGCAGTTGTTAAGCCCACCAAATGAAAGAAGAATAAAAAACAGTAGCTACTGGTTTTGAGATTTTTTTGTTGTTGTTTGAAGTGACACCTACTGAGTTGTCATGATATTTCATTTAAATGAATGATTTGATGCAAACATAATTTGGGAGTTTTCCTTATAAGATTTTATGAATTTTCTGATTTCCTTTTATAAATGGAAAACATTTGAAATAAATTTTCTTATTATTAAATCATCAAGGAAGAAAAACAATAAACTTTGAAGACACTCGACAGCCCTAAAAAGAGGCTAGCAACAACAACAAATAAGTTGACTTGTTTGCTTTTCATACACTCACACACACCACACAAACAAACACACGGAGAGACAAATATTAAAGCAGACAAAATCTTATGCCAACAATAGCAACAACACAAAATGAGTAACTCACACACTTAAATCTCTCACTAAATGTGTACGTATACATTTGATTGTTACTGTGTGTGAAATTTCATTCATATTGGCCAAAACAGCGTCTGTCTTCCGTCGTAAACTGACAGACAGACAGACTGAGCGAGTGAGTGAAGTGTTGACCTCATAGGGAAGAGAGAACGCAAGTAAGGAAAAAATTATATGTATTGAATCACAAAGAGAGTCTCACTGTGAACGTGCACTGCACAAACATTTGAGAGAGAGAGCGTCATCAAAGAGTGCAATAGACCGAACGACACTAATCAAAGCACACACATTCAACATTCATATGAGGAGATACCTTTGTATTGAAAAAATAGAAAGAAATAAATTTCATTGTGAAAAATATTTATAAGCAAAAACAAAAACACAAAATATTACAAAGATTTTTCTCAAAGAAAATTTATACAAAAATATAAAAAATTATGTAAAAAGTTAGCAATAATTTTATGTCACGTTGCACTTTCGTGTTTGCTTGCTAGCTAGCAATGCATACACACATATATATACACAGTGATTTAGTGCTGGGTGAATGTGGGGTGCCTGGTGTGTAGGGTGTATGGTGTTTTTGCTAAAGCGGGGAAGTGGGGGTAAAGAGTTGAGATGCAGCAGCATGCAGCTGCTGCAGTCTGAGAGACTCGTCTCACACCCAAAAAACACAAAAATCATTCGTGGAAAATTTGTTCGTTTATTCATTCGGTAGACACTTTAGTTTGTACGTTCCTTCGTTCGTTCGCTTGCTTGCTCATAAGTTAGCCAACAGTCTATCATTGTTGTTGTTGTTGTTGTTGCTCATTCAAAATATTTCTTAGAGTGAATTGCTTGCTTACTAAACTATGTCGGTGTGTGAAGTGGGGTGAGGTGGGCAGGGCATGCTTTGAAGACGGCCACTCGCCTTTATTTCTTTGTTTTTGGTATTTTGTGAAGGCAAAGCTAAGCAAAGCAAAGCATTGCTGCAGTGTTTTGTAGCAGCGCAAACATTTTTTAAATGAATGAAAAGCACAAAGCAGCAACAAAACTTATACTTAAATTCGCCGCATTTCATTCATGTGCTCGTTCGTTCGTTCATTGCTTGCTTCTATACGCAAACTGAAGGCCCTCTCTTTACTCTAACTGAATGGCTCGCCTAGCTCTTGGCCCCTTGACAGACAATAAACCAACAAACTGTTTATAATAAAAACAAAAACAACAAGACAGAATCATATGAACGCGCGCGCGCCTACAAGTTGGCATATTTTCAATTTCCGTTTTTTAAAAAACATACATATACTCACACACACACACATACTCAGTATACACTTACACATTCATACGTATATACATATGTGTGTACTATATAAATAAAAACAATTTTTAAGCTTTTGCTATTATTATTTGTTGGACTTTGGTGATTTGCTTGTGTTGTTTATTGGTGTATTGATATGTATGTATGTACTGATGAATACGCGCGCGGTTGATAGCAGCAACGTCCGGTTGGTTTTTGGATTAGTTTTCAACATACTACTTATATATTATTCATTCATTCATTTGTTGTTGTTGTTGTTACTGTTTTTGTTTTTACTATAAACTATTTAATCTTCCATTTTGGCGTCGCTTCTCCTTTCTCTATGAATGACAATGTTTCTCTTTCAATGAGTTAAACCGACCAACAACAACAACAACAACAAGATTTGGGGCCATTTATATCTAAAAACATGGCAATTCGCCTCATTCAACTCATTCAACTATACCAACCAAATAGTACACGCCGGAAGTATTTGAGTGTTTTTCGTAGTTTTCCTCTCTCTCACTCAGTTTTTGAGTTAATTTCTTGCGCCAAACTTATCTCAAGACAATTTACTCTCTCTCTGTCTCTTATTGAGTTGGCTGAATTCGCCGTCATTTTTATTGAATTCAACTCGAATGCGCGTGTATTCGTTTGTTTCATCAAGTCGTGCAAGTAAAGCAGACCTCGTCTGTCGTACGTTTGTCTCGTTTAAGTCACGTACAAAATTTCGTTAATTTTAACATAAAATTTTATTTAATTGAATATTTTATATTTTTATCATATAGTGTGCGGAATTTATTATTAAGCACCATACCGGTTATTTAAAGAATGAATGAATAAATGAAATGAATTTGACAATCGAAATTTTCTAATCAGCTGTTTTTTCTTTAATTCAAATACGTTAAAATTAATAATTTATAATAATTAACAACAGTAAAAATATAGCAAAACGACGAGAGAACATCAATAATAACAACAACAACAACAACAACAACAACAAAGTGTTGTTTTCTTAATAATTATTTAGTGCGCGAGAAAACAAAATTCGAATTGAAAAAGCAAAAATCAAAAGCAAATCGCCCATTCAGCAGCAACAAAATAAAAAGCAAGCAAGCAAAGTAAGCAAGCAAGCAAGCGAACGAACAAACGAATCGTGCGGATGATCATCATTTATCAATCTAAGCACACACACACACAAGCGCACATAAACTCAAATGAGATATAGAGAACAAGAGAGAGAGAGAGACCTAACATATGAGAGAGTAAAATATACTCAAATATATGTATGTATGCGTTGATAATTACGTTGATGGTCGTCGTCACAAGCATATACATAAATGAATTCAAATTTGAGAATGAAAAATTTGTTCAATTAAGAAACACACACGCACGTACACGAACATACTATAAGCATCATAGTATAGGCAACAACAAACATAACGTCATTGACACACACTACTCTCTGAAAAACTAAACGACAAGAGAGTGCTAGAGAGTGGAGCAACGATTGCCAACACACGATCACACTATTATCATATACAGCCGGCTTCTTCTTCTTCTAACGGCGAATTCATTGTCTTCCACCATCATCAACATTAACATCATCATCATCAATCAGCATATGAGTAAATGAGAGTGAGTTTACTTTTCATGCTCTCCCTCGAATTGAGTATTGAGTTGAGCGAGAGCATAAGCAAGCAGAGTTGGTCACAGCACAGCGCAACGCAGCGCACACAGCAGATAGAAAATTTTTCAATCATTTCAGTTGAAAAAGTTTAAGCATCAACAAAACTCTTCTGCAAAACGAGCTGCGGTCGTTTGTTTTGTATGGTTTTATGTCGTCGGGTTTATTTTTTGCTTCATTTTGGGATCGCAAAATAAATACAACAAACACAACACGAGAAATGAAAACGAAATGATGAAAAGAATTAATGATCTGATCTGATCCCCCGAAAGAGTGTGCATGTGTATGATGTATATTTGTGTTTAACTATGTGTGTACGTGAAGAATTTTTAATTTAAATATTTATTTATTTATTAATTAAAAAAAAAAAAAAAAGAAAGAAATAATGAAAAAAAACGAAAAACGAGTGAAAACATAAAAGCAACAAAAAAAAGTCCAAGCAAAAATATATGAATGAAAATCATGTGCCTCTAAATATGCAAAATTAAAATTAAAAATAAAGTGTGTAAAAATAATAAGAAAAATAAATTCTATTAAAATAGCATAACATAAAAGGAAAATAAATAAATTTTTTGAAAAGTGTAAAAACGCAATCAAACAACAAACGAACAAGAAATAGAAAATCAACCAAGAAACCAACGAACAAAAACTTAAATAAGCAAAAAGAAGCCGCTGCGCCGTCTGTCATATTCTTTATTCCATTTTTCCAACACCATCACCACTTCACCACCAACATTCGCTCTCATCTTCTAACAGCGATCATCAGCAACGACACGACGAAGAATATCACCAGCATCAACCAAATAACCCAGCACACATCCCCCACACCTCCCACGTGTCCCATGTTTATCAGAGATATTGAACACTAAAGTGTCAGCCGCCGCCGCCACCACTTCTTATTATTATTATTTCTCTCAATTTGCCGATCAACGACGACGTCGTTCAAGCAACCAAAAGCAAGCAAAGCAATCGACCAACCGATCAACCAACATCATCGTCACCGTCGTCACCATATCACCACCATTGCCGACATCGTCTTCACCAATGTTGTTGCCCGTCGTCGTCGTCGTCATTGAGTGTTAATTAAATTTACTTTTGTGAATGAAATGCGAAAAAAGCAAAAAAAACGACAAAAAAATAACAAACGCAAAAATACAAAAAGAATTTTTTATTTTTTTAATAAATGCTAAATAAATACAATAACAACATATAAATATTGTATGCATATGGCAATAATAGCAACCAACAGGAAACCTAAAGAGAGCGAGAGTAGAGAAGAAGAAAATGAATTTATCGTCAAAAATAAATAAATAAAATAAAAATCAATTCAAAATTTTTTTTCTGTGTGTAAAATAAGAAAATAACAAACGCCGCCAAGCAAGCAAATGACCAACAAACGACAACGAAGACGTTTGTAAACACAACAACAAAAAAAGGAAGAATCAAATCAAAGAAAGAAAAAAAAAAGAAGAAAAATATTGAAAAATAAATTTTGAAAAGAAGAAAAATAAAAAATTAAATTCTTATAAATCGCAGCGCATCGCGTGTGTTTGTGTTCGTTCACTTCCTGTCTGTGTTCAAACCAAAAGTGAGAGAGAGAAAGAGAGAGATTAAGAAATTATAACACACAAACACATACATACAGAGAGAAGAGAATCATTTAAGAGAGAGAGAGAGAGAGATCTTCATCGCATTGATCATCATCAATTAATGATTACGCGCGTTTTTATATCAATTCGTTTCAATTTCCAATCAATTGAATTATTTTAAAACAAAAATAAAATAAAAAACGACGAAAAATATTAATAAAGAAATATAAAAATAAATTCATTAACAAATAAACAAGCAAATCAAACGGCATTTGTTGTTGTTTTTTCTCTATAGAAAATATTATATTTTTTTTATTATTGTGAATTACGAAATCTATGTTAAATTACAACAAACAAGTCAACCAACGACAACAACGTGTGGAACTACTAAATTAATTATAATTATAATCATATTTATAATTTCAATTTCCTATATACACACTCACACACACCAATCAATTGGATTTCTTTCTTTATAAATAAAAAAAAAAGGATTACTACATACTACACAATTTTTACAATTGTTGGATTGCTTTTGAAAATCAATGTAAGTGATCAATCGATCGTTCGTTCGATAAATCGTGACTTGTTAAATAAATTAATCATTTATATACCTACAATATAATATACTAAATTTTATGTCTAGATACTTTAGGGAGGCATAACTATAAATGCACCTCTAAATTTGTATACATATAGTACCCTGTAATATTCAATAGAATAAATGCCTATAGGTTTAGGAAATTTCAATTCAACCATGTGGCCCTCAGACTTTGACATATTTATTTATTAATTAAATGCGTATATGCTATTAAAAATAGGATATACGGCAACGAAGCCTTAAGCTAACTTAGATCTATGAGGGAGTACTTATTCAGTAAGACTTTGAGATATTAAATTGAACATATCATACTCATATGTTGATTCAACCGAAATAGGTATTGAAATGATTATTGGATGAGGCTCCCTGCTTAAAAATTGTCTAGTCTTTCTAGCTATTTAAATTACTCTATTTCGAAGTACCTTAATTTTCCTCCTTTTTTTTAAATAATCTGAAAAACTCAATTCGGCATTGAACCACCTATATAGTTTTTAAGGGATATTCCTTTGTATTTTAAAGCTAAACTTCTATTATAGGATCTTCAATGATGAATGATCAAAGTACCTAAGATGGAAAATAAAATTCTTAAGACTTCCAATAGATAGTTCCGTAATACAAGGTTTCATATCATAATAAGGATAACATATAATACAAGCAAAGCAACTAATTCTATGGGGAGTGTTTTATAGAATGGACAATGATAATGTGTCCTTAATATAAGTCTCCTTTTTGGAATGTTAATCTTAACCAAACTTAAATTAAGACCCCTTGTTTTCCATAAGAATACAGATTGTTTTTGTTAAAATATTGTATAAAGGTGAAGGTATTCAATAGACATACATCCCATGTTATCAGAAATCTCCCCAGTAATAATTTTTCCCAATACTGTAGGAAGGCGTAATGGCCGAATGATATGGTATGGGACAATTTAGCAAACAACTGATCAAATATTGAACATGTTTTGATTTGCTAAGCTTCCTTAGTCTTCCTATAACATTGGTTATTTTAGTCTTAAACATCGACTCCAAGCGACAACTTTGTGTCGCTTGAAAATAATTCCATTTCCCATATTTTTTATTTTATACAATGCTGAATATATAAAGATCCTTACTCTTGCTTCGGCAGAACATAGTATACTCAAATTGGATTGATATAGAGATCCGATTTTTATGTCAAAATTCTTCAGTTAATCTTAAAAGAAAGTTTCAGTATTTTTTTAATGTAATCTACATTACAATTTCATTAAAAAATATTATCTAGAAATGAATAGAAAATTCGGATATTCATTCAATTCATGGCACATCAAACCTTTTTTCCAATTCGTTAAGCATTTTTAGTGAGTTGTGCACCATAGTGTGATGTTTGGGCCTTCAAAATCAATAAAAAATTAAAATAGTGGAAACCGGAAAAAAAGCATTATTATTTATTTATTTATTAATTTATTTATTTATTTATTTACTTCTTATGTTACTACTACTACTACTACTATTTACAACAACAAAAAGTAGAAAAAAGAAAAAAATAATATTTTAATTAAGTGCACAAACAATTTGTTGGTTAGATCAGATCACAGGGAGGAAGTGTGGGATAAGAATCTGTTAGAGAAACAGTCCAAGTCGATAGTACATAGTAGTAGTATGCTACTGTCAGATACTCGAACTTATGCCTTGTTAAATTTGTTGTGGTTGTTGATTGTTGATAGTTGTTGTTGTTAATGAACGTTACGGCTTTTTAATTGTTTTCATCAACTTTATTACTTCTCCTTGTTGTTGTTATTGTTTAATAAAATCAACAACAACAACAACAACAGATATATTAATTAAAATAAAGAGAAAAAAAAAATATATATGAAATGAAAAAAAATGTTTATTGCACTTGTGTGTCGTCGGCGTTGAAAGAGGTCAACGAGTTTTGTAATAATTTAAATATGCAATAAATAATAAATAAAATAAATAAATTACAACACATGAACGAACAATAACAACCACAACACATAACAATAAGAAAAAATTATAAAATAAAAAATTCTTTTGGAATTTACTTACACAAATTTTTATCATATTTTTTTTTTTTATAGTTTTTATCGGGGTTGCTTTATACTTAGTTCAATGATACCAAATAAATCTAGTTCAAGTTTTATGTTTTATTATCATTAAAATATTTTCTGAATTTTTTTTTTTTTTGTGGGTGGTTATCAAAAATCTTCAGAAAGTAGTGAAGATAAACACTAAACTTTACTCTTTGAACTAAAGGAATGAAAAGCCTCTATAATCCTCCTAAAACTTGAACATTATTTTTGGAAAATCACAGCTTTCAGCTTATATATTTAAATTTTTCTATAGGTTTTTGGTATAATTGGGTATCCATTTAAATTTCGAATTTATGTATGGAATTTTAATAAACATTTTTGTAAGATTTGTTGCTTGAGATATGCGTGAATGGGAATATGAATTTCTAAGTTATTTATATGCAGAATTTTATTAAACAATTTTCTAAGAATTGGCTTTAAAGACTTGCTTTCCTTCTGGTTTTATTAGAATTTTCTAGCTTAAATCAACTAACCACTTACCTTAGAATCAGTGTTAGGTATATTGTTATTATTATTATTAAGAAGTAGGATAAAAAATAAATTTTTGAACTACTTCGTATTAAGAGCACCAGTAGCCATGGCTTAGCAACATACATATATACTTTATGGGACTCTATGTAATAATCATCAATAAAATGGATGCGAAACCTTTGAAATCTATCTTGTTTTTGAATTCATCTTAAAAATTCTAATCAATTATGTAAAGAATGCTTCTAAGGGTTTGATAACATTTGCAGTTAGTTACTTAACTAAACAGAGAAAGATGGAATGAGTAATAAGTTTGATTTGTGTTCTTAAGGAATGCATCTATGACGTAGATCAAAAAGATTGGCATGCTCATTCAGTGCATCATTGTAACAACTGGTGTGGCTTTAGCCTTGAAATGAGTAAGCAAGCATTGATTACTTCTTCTTATTAAGACTGGTACTCAACAAAAAAAAAAAAGCAAAGAAATTGATTGATCAATATTAAGTATACGATTCAGTGAACTTTCAATGAAAAAAAATATACATAGTAAGTTCAATATACACATATTAACAGTATATATAGCAAAATTTGTGTCTTTATCCTTATCGCCATTTGGTAGAGATGATAGATCCCTCTACTGCTTTTTTATTTTAAATAATTTAAGAAACTTCTTTTTTGACATTCTCTGGATGGAGGCGAAGAATTTTTGTTTGCAAACTATGTACTATATATACTTACTATGTCTGTCTATGTATATTTCCTATGATGTGGCATCATTGTCTACTTACATTTGCATTGCAGTGCATTGAAATATTTATGCAAAATCTAAAAATAATTTCATTTCCACACACAACAACAACACGACACAAGGAAAAATATATAAAAAAAAAGAATCCCATCCCATTACAACTCGCCTCGTTTTTTCTTTTTCAAACATAATAAAAAAGAAGTAAAATTAACAACCAGAAAAAAAAAACATCAATTTTTTACTAAAAATAAATTTAAAAATAAAAATCTTACAATATTAATTTGTTGCATTAGGGGCCGCAAAGTGCGTGCAATTATTTATACACTCACACACACATGTATATAAGAATGTATGTATGTACATATATACTTTATATAAAAATAAAAACAAATTGTGTGTTTTTAAGTTTAAAATAAAAATAATTTTCTATTTATCACTTTTTCTTATTGCATTGTCCGTCGCTTGAGTTTTGTTTTGCTTTGCTTGATACGAGTACGAGTTGTATGTCTGGTTCTCTCTGTATTATTTGCTTTCTTTAAATTTCCTTTATTGAATTTTGTTCTTGTTGTTGTTGTTATTGTCAATCATCTTCTTCTTACTTATCTGTTGTTGTTTGCTGATAATAAATGATCGCTGCTATACAACAATTCAACTTCATTCACTAAATCAGACAGACAGTTTGACTTTGTTTCGTTGTTTTGCCTTTTTTCATTTCATTTCATTTCTTTTTTGGATTTCATTTTATTTTTATATTTGTTCTATTGTTCATCTCTCCTCTTCCTTTCTTTCTGTATGAACTAGTATCACATTATTTTGTTTTAAATTTTCTTGTCTAATTGTAATCAATTTTATTTTTTATTCTTTAAAAATCAAAAACTTTCTTAATAAACTTTACAAATTGTATAAATATTCATCAGGATCATAGCATACACAAGCAATCTAAGTCAGAAGTTACTATGTATGTAGAAAAATAAACTTTGTTGTGGTGAATTTATTGTACTATGCACCTCTTATTGTATATTTTGGAGACATGAACGAAGATCTTATAGTGAAGAAAAACCTTGTTGCTTAATTTATATCATTAAATAAAGACTATGTTGTGCTCCAAAAAAAGATTCTTGTGTTTCAGTAATTTGATTTTGAATGGAATGAGTGCATTTTAAGAGATACTTGTTTAAGCAAAAAACAAACAGACAAAGTCAAAGATTTTATTATATGTATAGATGAATGTATAAAGATCATTCCTAAATGATGAAAACTTTTGCTGAAAATTTGTATTATAATTTCTGTATTTAATGTGGAATATCAGCCAATTGAAGCAAAAGAATATAATATGTGAGAGATATTTCGCTCAGAATATGCATGCCAATCCTCTTGCTTCAGCTCTTACAAGAGAAGGTTAAAACGGCTGAACCTATTTAATTTTTAACATAATTTAACTCACTGCCAATTTATTAACTACTATCCCCTATAAGCGTTCTATAGCGTTCTACTAACGGTTGATTGTAATTGTAATTAAATGGTATAAAAAAAAAAACAAAAAATTAAAAACCTAAGTAGCAATGTGACCACTTGATTTACTATTAGAGCAAAGTTCTACCATGCGCTTTATGATGTAATTAGAAATATGGAAATATGTATATAGAACTTTGCGTCCGATCATGACATGAGTGCTTAACATACAAGGAAAGACTATTAAACATATCACAAGACAGTAAGTCTGAAGAGAGATTCAATAATTTTTGAGATCGAACACAATTTCGTGAGTCCATGTATTATATCTAAAGAGGCCCATACATTATGCGATCTATTGTACAAACAAAGATCAAAAATTACTGATTATTCATACAATCGAGCCATAACCATTGAGCGAGGACTTTGAGAGAGTCAACAAAAAATGCAAGCACAATGCCATAGTACAATAGATCGCATAATGTATGGGCCGCATAATAGTCTTTAATACAAGTGATTGACATTTTTCCTGCAACAGATTACTTGTTAAGTTGGCTTATATTGTACATATTAGCTTTCGTTTCGCAAGTGAAAGAGCTTTTGTTTGCTTATAAATTTTATTGACCTCGCTAATTGCACTTAGGTAAACTAAGCGTAATTCGAAATGGTGTTAATTGTCCTATGGTTCTTCTTACTGTTTTTACTAATTGTCTTATGTTCGCTTTATTATTGCTAACTAATCATTGACTTAGGTTGATTACAATCCTGCTGCGTACAATTCCAATTTATATATTTGACGTACAATAATTTCTTGGAAATAAATATCTTATTTAATTCTTCAAATGAGGGTCAGCAAAATAATAAAGAAACCCTTCATCAAATTAACAAAAGAAAATACTATACGTACATAGTACTTCATAATGAATTTCAGTTAAATCATACATCTTATACGAGTACTAGTTTCTCAGAAATCAGCAGGGCAACTCTTAGAATAAATAGAAAAAAAAATTCATATTAAACAAAAATGATTCAATTGCACATTTTGTTTCCTTGAAAGATTTTACATAGTGACTTACATACATACATATATTGGTGTGTGGGTGTGTGTATTTTTCTTTATTAAACTTCTTGATAAAAACAATTCAATTGAAACCTTAAACAAAAATCACATTTATTAAATTGAAAAATAATAAAAATTTCTTATCAAAGAAAAACTTAAACAGTCGAGTAAAAATGAAGAAAGAAATCTTTATATTCTTTTTAAAATAAAGTTAAGCAATATTCCTGCTTCGAAAGACATTATTATCATCATCACCATCATCATTATCGACAAAATATTGTATCATAAGTTTACAATATTTGTTATTCTTAAGTTTGTTTCTGTTTAGACACATAATAAGGCTTCAAACAACAACAATTCAACAATCAACCAGTCAGAGAGTCAAACAAATCAATAAGCAACCAGTTAGAGAGTCAAACAACTCAACCAGAGACAAAGAGTCAAACAGTCAGCCGATTAGACAGTCAGTCATTCAGTTAGAGTCATTCGTTTGCTCTACTCAACTCTACTCTACTATGTATTGTATTTATAATCGATCATTTCGATAAGGAGAAGTATACTTACAACAATATTGTGATATATTTTTGTTTTTTATACTTCTTCAATTTCTTTGGAAGTGATGAAGAACTTTGAAAAACTGACACGTGCTTAATATTTTTATAGCAGTAAAAAGAAGAAAAATTAAATAAATAAACAAGTTAAAAACAGCAACAGCAGCAGCAGCTTTTGTAGGAGGCAATAGTTCCAAAAGATCCCCTAAAGAATGTTCTTACTTTTTAGGATTTTGTTCTTATTATTATTATTTTTAGTCATAATGATAAACAAGAAATAATTGGAAGTCATAATGGAATCAGTTCATGTAGAGAACTTTTAAGTTTATTTACTTAAAATTGTTTGTTGTTCTTTCCAAATTTAAAGTCTTAAAAAAGTCTTTTTTTCTTACTTTCTGGAATAGTATAATATTTTCAAGAAAAAGAAGTGTAGAAATCAAATCGATAAGTCAGTTGTATTAAGAAGTAAATAAATAAATAAAAAATAAATAAACAAATAATGTGAAAATGTTAAAGATAGAAAAAAAAAGAGAACATTTGATCGATCGACCGATAAATAGAACGTTCATTGGGTTGTTCTTGTTTTACTACTACTTATTATAAGAAATCTTAATGTCAATAAATGTAACTTTCCAAAAAAAAAAATTATCAATCAGCACACATAAAACAAAAATTCTATTTAGAAAGCAACTACGAGTATACAAAAACTACAAACTACAGTAACTTACATTGATGTGGATAATGATGAATGTATTTACTTTTTAACCTAGAAATCAAAATTTAAGTAATCAATATATGTATTAGTAGTATTAAGCAATCATTTCTTTAAGTGAAAGACATACCATACTTCTACTATAATTGTACTTGTACTTTTTCATGTTCAGTTTAGTTTAGTTTAGTTTTGTTTATAAGCAACTCAAAGTATTTAATCAAAGAGACTCACAGTAAAACCAACCTACACGAGACAACGTCGACAACAACAACGACAACATGAAATCACGAAACCGGTTCGTCTAGTTAAGCTCAAATGATCTGCATTGAAGCTCTCCTAAAAAAAAAGGCAAATAGCATTAGGGGTTCTTTGTTTTTTGTGTTGTTCAGAAAACCCATTAAATTTGGTCTTATCAAAGTTTAGATACACTACTACTACACATAGTTATATAGTTTTTCATAGTTTCCTGAAGAGTTGATAGTTTGAAAATAAAAATGAAGACTTTGAGAACAAAGAAAAACTGTTTGATAGGTCTCCTTTTCCACTCACTAAGGCAGAATTTGTTGTCCGCAATCATGGTCTAAAAGGAAACGCAAGAAGCGGCATGATATTCTCATCAAGGCCGCCATAAGAATGACCAGATCCGTATCCAACTAACTGCCATAATAAAAAGAAGAACATCACACCTAAGTAAAGTCCGCTCAATATTTACAATGAGTTAGAATAAATTACGTAATGGACACACATAATATATTGTAAAAGAACATCACAGTAAATGGTGGCAGATTAGGGAGTGACTCCTCTTAAGTCTGCTGACTTTGTTACCAGTAACAAGTAGGTTTGTGAAGAGATCATTAGGGTGTGCTTCAAAGCGGGTTACGTATATTCTGGTGATCCAAGAGTTACTAGAGAAATCCTTTCTTTCATATAATTATAGTTTTTGAATAAATGAAGGTAGAAACCTTTAAAATCAGCAAATTCGAATTCCAGAAAGTTTGGATACTGATTACTTTTAAGCCACGCAACAGATTTTGATACGGTTTTCACTGTCATTTAAAGAATTTTCTCCCAAAGGTTTTCATGTACAATTTGAATTAATTGTAATTAAGACTAAGTAAGGAGGCATTTTTAAAAATCAATCAAGTCGTCTTTGTTAAACATATATTTTTGTTAATTGAAATTAAAATTGTTACATAAACACTGCCAAGAATGATTGGCTTCATATATAGGTCATTGAACAAGAAACGCAAACAAATATCGTTTGCTTCAGAATGATGAAACCGATGAAGAAATGGAAATGAGAAGGCACCCGTGCAAAGGACAGAATGGTCTATAGTATCTTATATTTGAATGATCGCTTCTTATTGCAGAATGATGGGAATTTGAGTAAAGAAATATAAAAAAATATTTTTCTTTTTTGAATAATGAGAGAAGAAATTAGAATGCAATTTTCTAGTTAATTTTATCATGATAATTGATCTTATTACAACATGTCCAGAAATTTCATCTAAAAGACTACAATTGCAATTTCTAAATGATTGGATCCTAATCAATATATATGTATGTCCAAAAATTTCATTTAAATGACTACAAATCAATTTTTCTAGATGATTGTATCCGGATAATTGATCTTCTTCTGTGTATAGTAACAGAAACACTATGCTCAAAATTTCTCTGTAATTGTATTCTCCTTGCATTGCTTAATCATGTCAATTTACCTATGCTTTATGGGGGTATCTGATGCAAACACCACTATAAACTCATAACATTCATTTAATAGTACATAGAAGTGTATAATAAAATACAATAATACAATACTACTTATAATAAAAACTACATGACTTCACTTAACTTGGCTTAAGACCAACTTCATGTAAGTCAAAAGACAATGAAATTTTTTCTACAAAAAAATAAAAGTCTCATTAAAATGTTTTGGGTTTTTTTTTAATTTAAAAGTTAAAGTTCTTTTGAATGCTGCAATAAACCTTTATTACATGTGTTGCTGTTGTTGTTGTTGTTGTGGTTAATGCTTTTTCAGAAAGACACATCATACCCACATATGTATACATATGTATGTATGTTATATTGTTTGATGATAATAATGAAAATGAAGTGGGAATTATAGCATAATAAATGCTTTTTTTTTAACAAAAGGAAATAACAATAAAAATGTGTTTTTTATATAAAAATAAATGGTTTTCTTCCTCGATTCGATTGGATTGGTTTTGGATTAAAATAATAAAGTAATCTGTCTATCGATAAAGGCATATAAAAATGTACTTGCATTGCATAATTAAGCAATTTTATGATTTTCTTAAGAGTCTTAGAAGTATGATAAGTTTATGGAACTCTCCTCTCCTATGTTGTGTTCAAAGAGATTACAATTTGTTGTTTTTTATTTTTTCTTTTACAAATAATAAACATTTTAATTGGGATTAAGATCTATTAATGAAGAAACATAAAATCTTATTTTTTGTTAAAAGTAAATTTAATGATTTGCATTGATGGTGATAATTATAAATTGAAATAACATCCACTACTGCATAATACCATAAATTCAAGAAATTGTTTTAATTTCATGTGACTCTATGTCAGGCAATTTTATCAGACTTTGCTTAGATTTAGGAAGGACTAATGTCTGCACATACAAATCACCTTTTTCAGGCATAATTAATTTTGGAAATATTATTACAATTTTAACTGTTTATCAATAATGGGTCTTGCGGCTTCTCAAAGGTTGCCCTGAACCTTTGAAATCAACCTGTAGTATCGACTGTGGAATTATAGGATGGTCCTCTATTAAAGTATTAAAATAATCATTATTTCCTCTTAAGTTTCAACAAGATGACACATTTTTTTTTAGAATATGTCATTTATTATGTGTATTTTAATTTCCCCTAAAAGTCTAATGACCCATTGTGTTGGCCTCAAAGGTTGCACTGCTCATTGAATCGACTGTGGAGTTATAAGTTGATCCTTCGATCAGGGTTTCCTCTTAAGTCGCAACATCTACAGTATTACATAGTATTAATATTATAGTATTACAAGCACTTCGTTGTGATACATAACAAATGCAGAATGAAATGTCAAAGTGACAAATCTAATATGGAATAATTTGACGAATCAATTAAGTATTAATATTGACATAATTATTCTGATTATTCTGATATATTTGACAAAGACTACTTGTTTGATATTAAAATTTGTCTCTGAAAATACAAAAATCGCGATTAAAAAGTGTGGGGTGGGGGTAGAAGGATAAAAAATACCTTACCACCTATTCTCATACCTACCAAATATATAAAAAAAATTTCATAAAAATCAGTCGAGCCGTTTCGGAGGAGTTTATACACGAACACTGTGACACGAGATTTTTATATATTCGATTTACAATATATTTATCATCGTGCATTCTACTCAGTTTACCATGTTTGGTGAATTCCTTTATCCATTTATTTATGGAGATAAAAAAAAAATTTTTGATGGGCTATTGAGTTGCCTGAAAGTAAAGGCCTTTAAGTTGATCTTAAAGGTTACCTTCGGAACCAACCTGTAGAATCGATACTTTAGGTATAAGTTGGTTCATGAAAATTGTGTTAAAGAATTTTAATAAATATAATTGGTATTTTATCTTGAGTCCCAACTTATATACCATGCAGCCTGAAGGAAGTCTGAATGCGACAGAAATTTCTTTCTAACCGAATATTTTTTTTTTTTTGATGTTTGCTTGTCAACTGATCGGTGAGAAGAAAAATTAAAGAAAAATATATTTTTTGCAACTGCGGCCCAACTTTTTAGGCATTCTTCCAATGCAGTCCAGGGAACCAAAAGGGTTGGACAGCCCTGATTTATTTTATTACAAATTATTCAGAATATATCATCGTGCTATCTAGTTAGTCTTCCATATATGATAACCTCCTCTATCCAAATTTATTATGTATATATATATTAAATTCTCATAAAAGTTTGATAACCCATTGTGATGCTTAGCTGGTCGTTCATTACAAAGCAGCCAAGATGAGTTTCATGTATGAACAAGAGGTCTGGATTAGTAGATTACCATACACGTACATAGTTACGTTTCCACAAAGAGCACTCTTCTTTTACTAGTAGTACTTGCAGATCTTTGTATGTGTCTGCATTCCTGATATACTATAGAGCGCGCTTTGATTATTTTAAAGATTTTTATATACTTATGTAAATTGGAGAATATCAATGTTTTTTCGTATAACCTGATACAAAATCACTACATCCTCTTTTGTGTCATATATAAATTTACAATATTTATTCCACTAATAAAATTTCATTTCTCCAATTTAAAATCTTTATGATTTTATTACTTTCTCCATCCATCATTCATTGTGATTAAATGATTAAGTCTTTAGATTATTGAATGAAATTTGCACTTGGAACTTAGTGGGGTAATGTGGAATTTATCAAAGAAAATACTAAGAAATATTAGTACTTATAATAATAAAATGTCATTTCCTTTTTGCCATAAACACGATTGCATTTAGCACTTGAGAAGAAGAACAACGACAACAAACTACGTAAACAATAAATAAAGAAAGACAATAAGAATAGAAAAAGAAATTACATTTTTAAAAATAAATTGAAAAATTTAAAATAAAATCGGAAAAGAAATCAAAGAAAGAAAAAAAAAATTAAAAGAAACTAAATTAAATAAAAATAATTAAAAATAAAATAAAACAAAGAAAAAAATTCAATAAAAATATATGTATATTAGGAAAATCTAAAAGAAGTGCAATGTTTGACCAATTTCTGTGCAAATACAAGAGATGGTTTTATTTTATTTTTGTTTTATAATTTTTCCCCAATTTTTATTTTATTTTTTCTTATAAGAAAAATAACAACACGAAAAAAAAAACCAACAATGACAGCAAATTAATTGCAATGCCTAAACTATATTTAGATATAGAAAAAACAACAACAAAATAAAGAATCAGTAGAAGATATAGAAATAGATAAAAATAAAAAAAATATGCAATGCAATGCAATGTGCAATGTTTTTGTTGCTTTTGCTGAAGCTTCTTTCAAAACTCTTTTGCATTGCATTGAATGCAAGATTTCTTACCCCAAAATTGAGACCTACAAGCAGCCAGCAATAATGGCAAAGCAAAAGATACAAAATACATAGAACTAAGGTGATGAAGAGAGTGAATGAAAACGAAGGTAAATGTAAATTTTCACGCATGTGACATTTACTTGCCACCATCAACATAGTATAGTGAATACTGAATGTTGAATGCTTGAATGAAGAAAATGCATATCTCTTCTTCAACATCATCACCATTATCATTAGATATATGCATTAATAGATTACATATATAAATGTACTATAGAATGGTGATGTTTGTTGATCAAAAACTATTTATTAAATGATATTGTTGTTGCTATTGCTGCTTGACGAAAGCAAATTCTCAAAACGATGCCATGAAAATGAGGAAAACCACACAAGAAAAATATAAATTTTATATTGTAAGAAAAGCAAAAAGAAAAGAAAAGAATAATGAAAAATAAAATAAAAAATATTTATTTATTTATTTTGTTATTTTATTTTTTTGCTTATTTTCTGTTATGATGATGATGATGCCGCAAGCACAGCAAACATGTGATTTTCATTATTTTTGGTACACGAAAAATACATTTTTTTTTTGTTTTAGCATTTTCGTTGTTGTTTGTTATTGATGATGGTGATAATGATGATGATGATGGCAATACTGATAATGATGATGATGTATGTATATATGCAAAATATTGGATATTTAAAAATAAACTCACTGCCCACAAATAATAAATACACATACTTAAATTGTGTAAGTGGCCAAGCAAGAAAACAAAAAAAAAAAAAACCAAATAAAAAATTATAAAAATAAAATAAAAGAAATCATCCTGTTGCGCATTACAAAATTTTCGATGTCATACTAAATACGCTCATTAATAGTCGTGCTGTGCAACATTAGATAGATAGATTCATACTAGATACATGAGAATTGTTTGTATCTAAGCACAACATTTTTTTTTTGCTACAAAACTAAACTAAGTAGCAATGACAATTTATAATATGAAATGAAAGAGAAATATGTCGTCAAAACTTGAATGACGTAGTCTATGATAATGATGATGATGATGATGATCATAATGAGTATGGCAATGACGATACATATATTTTGTATATCAAAAGCAATCAAATGCTAACGCTTGCGGTTATAATTCAAATGACGGCTGCTTCCGACATTTAGCTTTAGCATTTTGTCCATCTATACACTGTCCGTCCGTCCGACTCAGTCTTTATCTACGACATATCTCTATGGATATAGTATATACATACATTTGTTTTGTTTCAATGACGATCAAACGACGACAACAACGACAACGTTCGAATGTTGACAGCATTAAATATCCTTTGATTTATGCGGCATTCAAGCACATGATTGCGCATTAAGAAGATATGCAAGTTTTCAAACACAGAAATTTTATTAGAAAAGATAAAAAAAAAATCAAAATCAAAATAAATAAAAATTTTCCCCCTCTTCTTCGTTTGTTCTCTTTGAATCTATCTTCTACAAAACAATACATTAGATGTAGTATCATCATCATTATCAACACCATCATCTCATCCTCATCAAATTCATAATGGAAATATGCACAACGCCTACATAATAATAAATAAATAAATAAATGAAAATACAAAACAATAAAAGAATGAAAAGTGTCAAGTTTTTATGTTATTTTGACTTGAGTTGATATATAGATAGACATATATCTACATATATATAATTCTAGAGGAAAAAATGGTAGGAAACTCATGACATATGCAGCAGCAGTATTTATTTCAGTGTTCATCGTCATGATTGCACAACTACCTACTACTCGTAGCACAACAGTAGAAGTAGCAGGACGTTCTACATTTTATATCATTTTATTCTTTTCCAATTCACTCACTCATTCGCTCATTCATTCATTCATTTAGTCAAGTATCTGCATGCGTTCGTGTCAAGTTGAAAGGAACAAAAAAATGAAATGAAATGAAATGAAGAAATAGAAAATTGTTGTGGGTGTTTGTTTGAGCTGCAGTAGCAGCACCACCAGTGGGAAGGAAATGAAATTTTCAAGCACAAGGATTTTCAGTATTCTCTCTCTTCTTTTTCTCCATTTTTGCCAAAAATAGAATGGAAAAACTTAAATGTGGAAGAACACAAAATAAAATAAAATAAAAGCAAGGCAACTCAAGTCAACTGAGAGTTGAAGGCAGGAAGGCAGAGTCAATGTGGCAAGCTCTGGCAATTGTGTTGTAGGCGTACTAGCTTGTTGTTATGCATATCTAGATACATTCACATATTATGATGAAGCTATAGATACAACAACAACAATAATAATAATATGCATAAAGCTGCCTAGTCTATATGACTTTGGTTGATGCTACTTCTCTGATGCTATTGCTGCTATGCCAAGCACATTAAGTTCCTTAAGTTGGCATCATGTTCTTCTTCATGGTGGTGGTGGTGGTGGTGATGATGATGAAGTCGAAGTTTTTCAATGGATGTCTAGTGGGTGGGTGGGTGTGTTGTGTTGGTTTACATGTGTTCCTGGACAAAAGATGTCTTCATGTGTTTTCTTGTTGTTGGCCTTGTTTAAATAAAATTGAATGCAGACACTTTAAGCATTTTGTTAAGACACGACACGGCACGACAACAAAGTTCATGGTGTTTTGTTGGATTTTCAAAAGAATCTTTCCTTTTTCATCACTTCAATTGTAAGTTATTCTCTTCTTTTATACTAAGTACAATATATGAAAAGAAAACCAAGCAGCAAAAGACCAAAGATGATGGTGGTGGATTATGATGATCCTGATGTTGGTTGGTTATAAAACGGAAGAGTTACATTCTCTTGTTGTTAGTGATGATGATGGCGATGACGATGACCTTTTTATGTCATCAAGGCAAAAAATAAACTTATAAACACACACATCATCATCATCATCATCACTATTATTATTATGTATTATTATTAAAGAGAAGATATGAACATATAAGCCACCAATAACAATAACATCATGATCATTATTGTGATTATAATTATTAAGTTGTTGTTGTATCTTTATTTTTGGGTTTTTTCCTATTTTTAACAGTACATTTCCTTAAGGTTTTGCCTCCTTTATGCTTATGCTATGCCTCTAAACCAACCCACTACTATCTCATTGCTAAGCTCACATTTTGTATCTTTTTTAAGACCAAGACAACGGCAACGACGGCGTCATCTAAAAATAACTTTTTCTTGGCTGCCAAAAAAAAAAAAAAAAAAAAGGAAAATAACAACAACAACAACAATCATTTGTTGATAGCTTTGGCTTGACTTGGCTTGCTTATGCCCTTTGGGGCAAATTCAGACATGCGACAGACTAACGAGAGACAAGTAGTAGTAGTAGTAGTAGTGAATAGAGAATAGATGGTAAGGTTAGTGATGGTGGTGATGGTAACATCATCCAGGCTACTATTTTAGGCAGGCAGGCCTTTGGTGGCAGGCCTCCTTTGTTCTCAATCAAGACATTTCTCCAAGGTGTGCGCACACTCCCACACTCACTGTGAACGACAACAACAGCCTGATTTTGGTGCCTACGTGCCTTTCGACATGTTCATGAACATAATATACCCAAAATATAGAATCTACCTTTAGTACAAGAGACTGAGGCAGGTTTCATTTTTGGGGGTGCTAGCAATCTACTCAACCTTGAGTTCTCTTGCTTTACAACCTAACCTGACCCGCCTTAACTTTAATATATATTTTATTATTTCTGTTCTTGTTGTTGTTGTCTGAGGTGTAACACCAACAGCAGAAGCAGCAGCAGCAGCAGCTTTAATCTGATGATAAACGAACCCACCAACCCAAACCTAACCCAATGCTACCCAAATATTCCATCCTTGTTTCCCAGTCCTCAACACAATCAAGCCCAGCCCCGTCCAACGCAGCCCAGATCAGGCTTCAGCTTAGTCAGTAGTAGTAGCTTCATGTCTCATATCAACAGCAGCATTACCATCACCGCCATCACCACTAGCACCAGCATATCCATCCTATAAAATGCTCCAGTTTCAAACACTTTATTGTTGTTGATGATGATGATGTTTTTATTGTTGGTTGGTTGGTTGCTCTTTAATGTGTTCTTTTTGGCTAAAAATAGGTTCATCTCTTTCCACTTTCATCTTTATTGTTTGTATATCTATCTGTATCTCTGTGTATCTGTTTGTGTGTGTGTGTGTGTGCCATTGACGTCATCACCAACATGTCATGAATTTTCGGCAGAATAACTTTATTTATACTTGTTCTTCGTCGCACTCTGCTGTATGTTTTTGTGTATCTATGTAGTATTGTAGATACAGATTCAAATACATATACATTTCTGCACGTTTCTAACCGTTTATATGTATGTATGTATGTGTATTTATTGTACCACTTGTTCTTGTGATGTTCGTTCATTGTTGTGTGTTGTATCTGGAGCCTTTGCACAGAAACAGCTGTCGCCTGGTTTCTCAGTATTGGTTTTCATTCATTCACTTGACAAACCTCCCTGAGATACTCACACACACACATACACACACATAGGCACACATCTCCAATATACAATACATAAAATATAAATTACGTAGGCGTTTGTCTGTTTAAACATGCGTGTTTTTTAAGGATGTTCCAATGTCCAATGTCCGCCAACGACTCCACTGAATGAAAATGTAAAATATTTTCATTTATTATTTGAATTTGGAAACGTAAGAGATGAAAATGAGAAATATACTTACTTAACTTTAACAAGTGTGTGTTAAACAATTACTATTACTTTATTATATCAACATTTTTGTGGTTATACAATATTATTATCATCTTTATTATTAGAGAATCTTCAGAAGATGCGAAAATGTTGTCAGGAATAGTGAGAAGATATAACTATAAATTATTAAATTCTCTAAGTATTCCAAATTATTGGCTTACTTATAGTAGAATTTTTATATATTTAAGGATCTTGCATATAACAGTACATCATCATATTTGTTCAGCTGAAAACCACAGTTACTATGCTGGTAATTTACTGCATCTTAAGTGTAACCAATAAACACATGACCAAAATTTTCTCATCTGAAATCCAAGCAATGTGCCATCTCACTTTGGATTTTTCGGCTATTCCTTTTGGTTTTCCCGCATTTTATTTATTTTTAAACCACCTCAGTAATAAGGTGAACACAACAGAAGAAAATCAGCCAATTCGATAGAGTCGTTTCCGAAATATAAGGAAATATTAAATATTTAAAATAATCTCCTGACCTTAAAAACCTGATACGCACCTTACAAGAATTGTTTGTTTAAATGCACATACATATGGAATGGAACGTACCCATACTACGTGACCAATTTTTTAACCCCAACAAGATTCTGTAGGGACCTCAATTAAACTTTCCTTGTATCTTGTTAAGGAACATCACCACCATCAATTATCAAGAACTTAAATGCTATTGATAAAAAAAGAACTTGTCGGAAAATTGAACCAGACCTAGGGTTTCTTAAAAACTTAACAATATTTATAAAACTATTGTTATAAAGTTTCTGCAATCGGAAGATCTTCCAAATAAGTTACAATTCTTAACTAAAAAACCAACATTCATTGGATGATTCTTAGCCGAGCTCTCGCTGATTGATGATTTAAAGACCATAAATCATAAAGTGGCCCTAGTAAATTCAGCAGGTCTTTGAACAAAATTACCTACGATCCTTCAATGATAATAATCACATTTGAAAATTTAATGACAAAAAATATTAAGTCCCAACAATCTCAATATATCTTAGACCCCGTTTATGCGACAGCTGAATTGGTTTTCATAAGATCTGCTTGACTCAGAACGCATGCATAAACACTTTTTCAGTGCTCATGGACCAATCGAAGTTGATCTTCACGAAGTGCATGTTTCAAACCCGACATTATTTTCGTAAAATGCTTTATCGTTTTTGCAAGTTTACAGTTCTCAAAAGTGCGTCATGCCTGAGCTACAACAACAATATGCAAAAAATACTACTTGTGTGTTGTACAACAACAATAATAGAATGAAATGAAACGAGAAACTGAACCGACGACTGGATATGACCGCCCTTAAGTATACAATGACGTCTCAAGCATAAACACCTAAAAAAAAATTTATCTGAGTCAAATCAATTTCAGTGAAAAACCGGGATAATAATAACTGATGGATAGATAGATGACAGATAGAGATAGATGGATGGATAAATAGATGACTGTTAGATAGGTGGATGGATAGATGATGAATGGATAGATTTGCCAGAGTCGGCTCGTCGCCAAAACAACAAAACTCGGGCAATGCAGGGAGACGTGTTCAGCATTCTCGTTTTTGCCTCTACAAGTCGGACAGTAGGGATCATGATCATATCCCCGCTTATGCAGATATTCTTTAAATCATCCGTGACCGCTCAGAAACGCTCAGAAAATGACCCCTGTTCAAGGGCTAGGGCTAGCGCTGCTGCTTAACTAAGTTTTACTCTCACTAATTCTCTAAAGAATTCTTATTTTTTTTTAAAAATTGGTTGAAAAACTTAATTAAAATCTCAAAAATCTTCAAATAAACATACAATATAATAATTTGTTTGATCTATGATTCATTCATCATATTCCGAAATTCCTTTAATATTTTATTTGAATTTCAAAAATTTCTTTTTAAAAAATTTCCTTAGAATAAAGTGATATCTTTTTTTCATGATTGTTGATTTTGTTTGCCATTAAATCGAAAGAAAAATGTAACAGAAAATTTGTTGTTTTCTCTCAATCAAACAAAGAATTCCATAAAAAATAGAAAATTTTATTCGAAAATCAAAATGAAAATAAGAATAACATCAACAGCAACAACAAAAATAACAAGAAGGAATTTTACAAAAAAAAAATATTAGAGTAAGAAAGAATAAGAAAAGAAATTCGTTTGAATGAAAATTCTGCTGATGCCATGAGGCAATAAAATACAAAATACAAAAAAAAAACCAAAAAGATACACAAATTTTTTCACAATGAAATACAGAATGAAAAACATCTGTTGGATGATGGTGGATGTTGGATGGAAAGATAGACAGAAACGAAATGAAATCAACACAAACACACACACACACCTTAGCTGCAATATCTGTCTGCTTATTTTGGATATTTTTTTCTTTCTGTATTTCCAATTTTTGAAATCATGAAGAAACTCTGAAGAAACAAAAAAAAAAAAAGAAAAGGTTGCTGTTGTTACTGCTGCACCTAAGTGAAGTGGTGCAATAGTAACAATGATTTTATCTATAGTGAAGGGACGGAAAGAGGGAGAATTGAAGGAAGGAAAAGGTTACTTAACAAATATAGAAATCATAGCATAACAAGCAGTAGTACGACGAGTATTTTAGTTGCAAACAGAGAGAAGGGGAATAGGAAAAACTATCAACTATCAACTATCATATGTTGCAGTTTCCTTTTCTTTTTAATACTTATAATAGTAGAACAACAAAAACTCAAGAGTTGCCACTTTAGCATTAACACCAACAACAATAAAAGGTGAACACAATTGTTACTCTTCATCCTCCCATTCTTTATACTTAGGATAGGATAGGAGAAGGAAGCAGCAGATATACACTCAGCATGAAACTAGAAGTATGAATAACATATGTGTGCCTGTGCCTACTATGTATCTATCTATATATTTATCTCGTATTTTAACCTGGTATTCATACACACAACATTCATCTACAATCGTTCGCTTTCCCTCTACCTGTAAAAATGAATGCGTGAGTGAATGATCAAACTACCTACTACTTAACTCTCTACCACTTTTGTTTGTGTGTGTTGTTGTGAAGACATGAAAATGAGAAAATGGAAAAAAATAAAAAGAAATCTTCTAAATGATGAAAATAATATGCCAAGCATCCGTTCATAGTTCGTTCTATCAGACTTTCATTCTTCCTCTCTCTTAAAGGTCGATCACATTTTATTTTATGGGCTTCACTCGCAACTCAACTCAACTTAACTGAACCCATCATCAGCATCATCATCATCATACAGTCAGCAATATCAGAAGAGTCAGTAATATCAGCTGCATTAGTAGGTTGTAGTAATAATAGTAGATCTCTTATACAGCTTCTTCTTCTTCTTCGTCTTCATCTACTTGGTTTTGTTTTTTAAATAAATTTCATAGCCTCTTGTCAGCCTCTTGCCTTTTGGTTGGGTTTGATTTTAGTTCAGCTTAAGTTTTTTTATTTTATTTTATTTTTCTTAACATGTTTTTCACATTTGTTGGTGATTTCATCTTTTGCTGCTTTGCTTTTCTGTATTTTTTTGTTATTGTTCTTGTGCCTCGTCACCTTCTTTCTTCTTGTGTTATTACGAGTATTGTAGTATATTCTCCGTTTACTGCCAGTTTTCATTAACACATGGGGAATCGAATGAAAATGCTCATCACAGCAGAAGCCCAATCCCTTTAAGCTACAGGAACAGCAAAAGCATCGTCATCATCATCAACAACAACATTAAAATCAGCAGCAGCAGCAACAGCAACACAACTAGGAACATTCTGTTTGCCACATGTGTCTGAGATGTGTTGTGCTGTGCCTATGCTGCTTGCTGCTGCTGTGTTCATTTGTTGTCGTATGTTGGTTACTATTATACTTATTATGGTTCTTGCTGCATATACTTTTGTATCTACTGATGCTGCTGCTGCTGCTTTGAAAACTATTAGTTTTGACTGAATCTCCTATTGTTGTTTGTTGTTTAGTGTTGTATGTATGTAGATGTTGTTGCAACTTTTCAGAGCATACCATATGTTGTCATTCTGCCGCTGTTTGTGCATTTAGTTTAATGATCTTCACCCAACCAAGCATCAGTCGACATTGTAATATGGTGTATATCTATACTACTTTGCTTCTTTAATTGCTCTCTGTCTGTCTGTCTGTATGTCTATCTGTGGACTATCTTTCTACTTATTTCATTTCATGGCTTTTAGATGCATGCCTCTTTGTTGCATGCATTGACGCCTGCTGTTTTAGTGATATTTTGTTGCAGTGTTGCTCATCTTAATGTTTGTTGCTGCATTCATTAGCATTTCCTGAGATAAATTTCAGTTTTCCTTGCTCCTTCCTTTCCTCATATTTATTCCCTACAGATTTCTACACACACAGAGAAATATATTTACTTCACTTAACTTAATAGGTTCAAAACGCATATGGACAAGGACCCATTCTGATGTTGCTCTCGATCATTTGTTTCCATTCAAGGGTTTTTTTGTTTTCCTAATTTTAAGGTTTATTTTCTTTTCATATAATTACACTTACCCTTCTTGCCACCTATGCAGTCATGCGAAGGTATCCCAGATCAGATATACCCTTAATCGTAAATCGTAAATCCAAACCCTTATCATCTTTTCATACTGTTTCAAAAGCCAATATAGTAGTTAAGATGTTCTTCTTAGTAAATACTTGTTACCTCATGGATTTCAATTAAGACTAAGAGTGGAGGATTAATAACTAGAAGAGACACGATTAATCGAATAATCGATGTTTTGTTAAATTAATCTATCGATTTTGCCGAAAGGTAGCAACGAAGTGGTGGGTCCTGCGTTTCATTTCTCCCATCAACTGAAATGTTCAGTTTATTTACTAGAAAAATGTACACTTAAGGCCCTTTTAGATGGTCTGATCAGTCTCATTTTCGAATCGAAATCCGTACCAATAACAGAAACGATGACAGAGAAATGATCTTATTTGTCAATCCATTTCGATTTCTGAAGACATAACATCGACTGAGACTGAACTGACTGTCTAAAAGGCAATTAATTGGTGCATCGATTAATTAGTAAAAAATAAACGATGTCCTTATTTGAAGTTTTGTTGGTCGATACTCATACCTAGTAGCTAGTGCTTTAATGTTAATACATGGGATACAAATCAATAGTCTTCCTTGATAGTCAATCATTCCAAGACATCATGGCGTATAATAAATTTATGTTATCTTAAATTTTGTTTAGTTTATAAATAATCAAAAAGAAAATCATAATTATTTCACAGAAGATTGAAGGCAATTCAGGAAATCATTAACATAAAATTCTTCAATTATTATTGAGATAAAATTAAACAAAAATAAAAATGGAAATTGATTTTCTTAAATTACTTATAAATTTTCTAAAATAAAAAGAAATTTCTTTTTGTTTTAACAAAAATTTCTCAAGTGATTCGCATAAAACAATTAACACTTATACTTTTGTTTTTGCTTTTTTTTTGTTGCATGTGTGTGTGGAAATTAAAAGTAGAAAACAAAAGAAGAATTTAATAAAAACTAAATAAACAAATAAAATAAAAAATAAAGTAATTTCAATTGGATTTATTCAACGATATTATTTCATTTATTATTTGTTTTTGAATTGTGAAAAATTGAACACTCAAAAAATGCGAATCTAAACAATTAAATTGAAAATCTCTAAACAATAAATTTATATTTTTGGGGATTAAAATCAACAAAAAAATGAAATCTAAATAAAATTCTTTCATTTTGAATATATGTATGTATGTATTTTTTTTATATATGATTTCAATGATTCTTTGCAGAGTGGCAGTCATGCCACACCCTCTATTAACTTCACATACTATTTTCTACAGTTAACTATACTTTATCTATAAAATGTACTATGAAATGAAATATTTCACATTGCAAAACACAGCAACAGAAGATTTGTATTAAATTTATTACATATTCATTTTTGTTCATGTAAAAATTCACATGATTTTTTGATTAAAAAAAAAATTAAATTAAATTTAAAAACAAGAAAATTAAAAGTAGCAACAACAACAAACAAACAACTAGCGCCCAAAAGACCAAAAATGTATGAATCTATGAACGAATGAAATAAATAGAAAAAGAAGAAGAACAAAACTACATGCATACATACATAGATACAAATAGATAGAAGAAGATATATTTGTATCTATAAAATAAAATTAACACAAAACGCCCACTTATTGACGTCATGTCCGGTACTCAAAAACAATTTTCGAGGATGACCACAATTGAGCGAGAACATTCAGAATCACAAAACTCAAAAAACACACAGAAGCACAGAAACAATAACAACAAATTTATTTTATAGTATCTTGTGAATAGAATAGAAAATATAAGTAGACAACACACACACACACACACACAAAATACACAGAAAATATTAAGTAAGATACTTAAGATACTCATACGAATTACATACTAGTATTTACTTATTGTACAATACTACTATAAGACAAGCCAATTGTATATTCCGATCGATCGATGGATGGTTGATTGGTGGTGGTAGTGGTAGCAGTAGGAACAGCAGATACTTTGCTTCACCCAAGACATTTAACACATTGAACTGCTGTCTGTTGTCGTTGATATGCCATAAGTTTTTCTTTTAATTTTTATGACTTTTTTGATATGATTTAAAATTCTGAAGTCTAACATTTTGTGTAATCGACGTCATTTTATAAACAAAAAACATATCTTTTAATGATAACAAAATATTGAATAACTTATAAATTTGTACAAAGATAGAATAGAATAGAAAGGAATAGAATAGAATAGAATAGACAGATTTATCGAGAAGCCTTATGACCCATTATGAGATGATGCAACCTTGTTTGGGCTCTGCTCTTAACTTCAGTGATTGCTTTTGATTTTACCGGCTTAAAAGACTCTAACAATAGCCTAGACTATCACTGGCATTCTTAAACGAACTGAGTGAGCTTCCCTTAATATAACAAATTGTTGGCAATCCAGCAAGGAGAATAAATTAAGCACATGAGTGGCACGAATTGGTTAAGCTAAATGCCTTTGTTGCGTTAGTTGTATATGCTTACTAACTACCTTATGATTAAACTATCAGCTAATTGTGGCTAAGTAGATCTGGTCGCAAGATCACATGAGAGATGACGTTTGAGTCTCCTTGAGAACTCTTTGTGCATAAGCACCAATGCAAGTGGGTTTGAGTGAGCATTCAGCCTATCATTGTAGCGACTGCTGTGTAAATAAATTTCATTGTGAATTGCACAGGCAGTGCCCCAGTGTTGGATACCACAGGTCCAGGAGGGACGTACAATTGTACGATTGGGAGGATTCTCTTTGGATCTATAGCCACCGTTGTGTCTACGTGTGTGGTGTCTCTACTTCTGCCTACTCCGGAATTGCTTAGAGGTCATTCTTCTGATCTCCTATATCTAGATTCACCGCATTTGTTATCATGCGTCACGACTCAGGGAGAGCGGGGTCGACAGTCCCGTGACTATTGCCGGGAGTGCCCCTGCCCTTAAATTAGAAGGTATAGGTTGTTTTATGTTATAAATATTATATATTAAAAAGAGGAATTTGGAAAATGAAATGAAAGGCATTCAAAAAAAAATGTGGAATGTTAAATGTGTTCAAATTTGGGGTAACTTTTAAAATATTAGATAAAAGACAAAAATTGTGTGAAATCTTTATTTATTTTTATTGAAAATTAAAGTACTACATACATTGGTTCCGGTTAAAGAATGTCGTTCAAGAGACCTTCTCTGCTAGGTCGGCAAGCTGTCATTCTTTCAATATATATTTATTTCTTTATTATTTATTTTTATTTGTCTATTTGATTTATTTCTTTATTTTTTATGGATATATTTTATGATTTTTTGCTACTGTTTTTAAATATAATTTATTCATTTTTATTATGATTTTACTATTTTTTTTTAATCTTTTTGTGTTTTGGAAGTCAGTAGATTCTGAGAGAGACAAGGTTTCCCTACTATTTCTTGCAATTTTTATTTAATTTCATTTATAAATATTTTTTTTTTTATTATTATATTATATTTTCATTTTTTTTACAAAACAGTTTTCGTGCTTTAATTGTTAAAAATACATTTGTGAATATACAAACAAAAATGTAAAAATAAAAACCAAAATAAAATTAATATCAAAATGTAACGAAGCGTGCCCAAAAACTGCTAAACTTTGACCTTGTGTCGTTCTTCTACTATTCATTTGTGAATTGAATTTAAAATAAAATAAAAGCAAAACAAAACAATAAATTGATGTGTGATGTATAACGAGTATTCTAAGTGGAAAGGGGGGAATTGGTGATGTGAAGATCAGTGAAATTGGATTTTTTTTTTTGAGTAAAATAAAGAATGAATCTTTTTAAATTTATTTCCCTTAAATTTTGTTTGTAAATTGTTCTTATTATTTTTTTATTTTTAAAACTCACTCATTGCTTCGAAATGATTTTCATTAATAAGAATTTTTTGTTTATTTGCTTGTTTTTTATTTATTTTATTTTTTTTATACATACACATATTTCATGAATTTCATTTGATGAATCGAAATAACAACCAACAGAACAGAACAGAATTGAATTGAATAGAACTGAACCCCTCCATTGACAATTAAGTATTTTTATAATTCATTCAAGTATTTCGTTTATTTTTTTTGTATTTTGTTTTTGGCATTCATTATATTTTTTTTTTGTTGTTTTTATCGTTGTTTGTTGAAAAACAAGTGTCATTTGAGTGAAAAATAAAAAAAATTCAAAAAGAATCATCATTAAACAAAAAACGATTAAATGAAATTCAAACAATATATTCTAATAATAAATAATAATTTGTTTGACAAAAAAACAAAACAAAACAAAACAAAACAAGAAAATAAAACATGTTTGTTATGGCTTAAATACAAATATCAATAATAATTATTTATTTTATTGAATTTCTTGTCTTATCACAAATTTTATTTATTGCCAATTAATTAATTAAAATTATTACCTTGCTAAAATAAAAAATGAAAAAGAAAGCATTGAGAAAGATGTCAACGTGACCCAAATGACATTAAATAAATAATTATTAAGTATTATACAATACTATTGTATAATAATCATCATCATCATCATCATCAACATTTAGTATTTTATTTAATAAAAAAAAAAAAAGTAAAGAATATTATTTATTTAATTTAGAAGAAAATTTTAAATGTAGAAAAACTATAATATACCAACTTTATCCGAATATTGATTGGAAGGAATGGGGTATATTGCATTAAATCAAATTCTATAGAAAACCAGAGAGACGGTTAGTATTGGCTATGCCAAAGATGTAATACTCTTCACGCTTCTCTGGGTTGCATCCAACCGAACGGCGTAAAATGACCAGATATCAGACATGCCTCCTTCTTTCTGTTATAGTTTGAGTATCAACAAAGAAAGTTTGAGTATCAAATATGAGCACAGTTTGAGTGGTACTGTACTTTTATTGTACTTTTACTCTTTATAAGTTTGTCATTTAGTTTGTATGGGAGGTATCCCTCCTGGTCACCCTAGGATCTTGTTATTTACATGGTTGATGAATATTGATCAGAAACTTATATTGTCCAAATTTCAGTACGATTCGTCAAAAAAGAAAAGACTTTTTCTAATAAGAACATTTAGTTTGTATGGGAGGTACTCCCCCTTGTGGTCCGATTCAGTTGATTCCGACAAATGTGCAGCGTATGGTAAAAAGGAATCTATGTGCAAAATTTCAGCTATCTAGCTCTCTAAAAACTGAGTGACTTGGCTAAATCAACTCGATGAGAAGAGCGTTATCAGGGAAGGTGGGATGCCCATATGATGGCTGACTATTGTTGGAGCTTAGAAAGGGATCTACCCCACGTTATTCATTCACGAAAATCATATAAAAGAAGATTTCATAGCGTTTCATAAACCTTAAATGAAAAAATTTGAAGAAAAACGTGCATTTTCAAGGAAAATTTTAATTTTGAATAAAAAAAACAAAAAACACCAAGCTGTTTAGACAAAACTGTTATTTTTCCAGTAATCAGTGACTCGGATATTACCTAAAATTTTAAATATACAAATGTAGATAAAATTACTTGCAGGTTAAGGAAGGATAGTTGTATTAGATTAGTTCTCAATACCTGACCACGATAAAATGTTTAACGATCAAATGCAGTGTTAGATAATGTCAATTCCTTAATTCTTGTTCAAGAAGGACTAAAACAGAATGATTTAGAAATTGATTAATACAAAACTTAAAGTGTTCCGGTGGCGGGTGCTGATGCTGATTGTGTTTCTTCAATCCTTCTACAGCTAAGGCTTATGACTGATACTGAGACACAGTGTGATTTTGAATTGTTTTTCAATGGTTGTGGCACTGTGCCTTCATATCAGAACGATGGGATGCGATTACTAGCCTAAAATATATAAAGCTTCATTTAGCATCAGTCGATTTAATGACAAACTCCATAAAACGTCGAAATTACTTGACTTTGGTTGGTTTACCTTGTTATCCATATAATGATTTTGTTCTCACCATTTAACGACAACTTTCAATAACGCCGTATAAAGTACAGTATTAGTATTATATAAACTCTACATAGCGACACTTAAGGGACTGCGTATTTTATGTGTTATGAAGTTTAAAATCTTTTCTAACCTATAATCTATGTGGAAGATCCAACACATGAAATTTATTATATTTGCTTTTCTCATATCTTTTTCTTTATCATTAGCAATTCTATCATATGTGTTTTCTTTACTATTCCAATTCATTCTTTACATTTTTCATTAATAAATGAAACAATATTTAATTTTATTCTCCTTATATTCTCTATGAAGAATACATGGTTTTAAAATTTGTTACCAACCAAATTGTTGTGAATCTATGATTTTTTGTGCTGCCTTTTTAATTCTCTAAATGATGACGACATAAATAAGATTTGTTGAAAAAGAAAGAAGACACAACAACATCATAAAGTGGTGGAGAATCATTAAAAACAAATTTATACTTTGACTTCTTAAGTTATTCCAAAATCCATAGAATTCAAAATCTTAGAAGAAGAAAAAAAAATAAAAAACACGTTAGTTGGTTGTTTTCTTTGAGCCGGCAAATTAAATAAGCAAAAGCAAATGAAAGAAAAACTTGCTTTTGGCAGAAAACAAACAAATATGTGAAGAATAATTATGTACGCAAAAACAAAACAAAAAATTCTGTTGAAATTTGTTGTGTTTTCTTTAATGTCATCATCAAAAATATCTTTTGTGTTTTTAGTATCTATCAAGTTCTCGCTTGTATGTTGTAATCATGTAATAAGCAAGATGAGACCATGTGGTTTAAATATCTTTTAATGGTCACAAGATCTTTGAATAGAAATAGTAAAAAATATCATTGATTGTAAAAGTCTTTTGTGGATCCTTTATTTATTTATGAATACATTTCTATAAACTTTAATGATTTAATTTCTTTTAACAAACATTTGATTAACCAAACATTTTTCCCCAATTCTTATCTTTATAGAGAGCAATCTACAAGGAATCAAGAAGAACAAAAATAAGGAATACAACAAGATTATTAAGTCTTCTTAAATAAAGTGTGTTTAAGTTTGCAAAAAATATCTAAAGCTGCTATAGATAAATCATATATTAGAGAGAAGAAGTCAAGGATGACGGAAACTGATAGTCCAAGGCAACTTATGTACCGAGGGCATTGAGGTTTCATTGCGATAAAAAGGGTCTAAACACTACATGGATCGCAGAAATGGCGGCGATCCCTTGGCGCCACCCCGGCCCCCTAAGCTATTACCGCGTGTGCATCGACCTAGGGCGCCGGAGCCAACGGTGATGAGCAGCAATAGAAGCAACAGTAGCAGCGAATCAGTTGCAGCAACAACAACACCAGCAACATTAACATCATCAACAACACCACAATGTACAAACAACTTAAGTAGTAGCAGCAGCAGTAATAATCGCAACATCAATACAAACACCAACAACAGCAACAACAACTATAATATTAATCATTCGAGTCAGCAGCAAACGCAGCAACAGCAGCAGCAACAACAACAATTGCTTCATAGTATTACAACAACGACGACGACAACAACAACAACAGGGGCGACAACGACAAATATTAGTAATAACAGCAACAACAACAACAATATTGCTGTTATCTCACCATCAACAACAACAACAGCAGCAGTAGCAGCAGCAACATCTTCAAATATATTAGCAGCAACAATAACAAATCCAATAGTGAATCTGGCAACAGCGACCGAATTTGACGACTATCAGATTCATCATCTTACCTTCCTGCCGCAACGTCCCAGCAGTCTTAGTCGCAACAGCAGTCACGTGAGCAGTGCATCATCATCTTCTGCCTCTGCATCGATTACAGCGGCGAATAGTTTTACACGCCGACGACCGTTACCACCAACACCGGGTAGCGCTGTACCACTGTTGACCATTACTGGCAACAGCAGCAGCAACAACAACTTCCTTAGTCATTTCCAAAGCGTCGAACCAGCACCGCCTGCATCTCCAGTCACACTGGCGCAACCGCGACCAGAATCCGAAAGGCTCACCAATGAGTATGTGGATACGCCGCTGCGCAATGCGCAAACGACGCAACAGCAACAGCAGATACAGTTGCAACATGCGACGCGTGCCCAGCATCCTGCAGGACAGCAGGATAATGGACAAACGACGACGCATCATCTGTTGTTGCTGCCACAAAGAGAGCTATTGCGACAACAACATCAACAGCATCAACACCAAATACATTCTTCAACGGCGTCTATGGGCATCGGCTTGGGTCTGGGCTTGGGATTGGGAGGAGGAACGACGCAAGGAGGGTCAGCGACGACGACGACGGCGAACCGACTGGCAGCAGCTGCGGGTTCAGCTGCAATTGCTCAGACGGCAGCGACGTTAGCGACAGCTGGAACAGGTGGCATCGATGGCACAGATGGCTTCTTACATTCGCACAACCCACACAACCATGCACAACACCATCATCTTCATCATCAGCAGCAGCATCATCACCTATTGCAACAACAACACACCCACGCAGCAATAAATGGCCAAATAACCACACCAACGTTGGCGACCAAGTGTCCACAACATACTGGCAGTGTTCTTGGTGATAAATTTACACCACCACCACCGCCACGTGGCACGGGTTTTGCAACAGCTGCCGCAGCCGCTGCAGCAAATGCACAACCCATCACACAGCCAATAACTAAACAACCTGCCTCGTCTACACAACAGCAGCATCTTCCAACAAAGGATCTGCATTCGCTCGATGAACTACTCGATTTGCATCACACTTCGCAAACGGGCGCTGGCTCTCTTAACGGTCAACTGGGTGCTCCCATCATCATTGGCGGTGATCCATCGCTACTAAGTCCTATAGTGTGCCCACGTTGTGGTCGTTGCCGTTGTGAACAATGTCAGAGTCCTCGACCGCTGCCCCAGACATGGGTCTGTAACAAGACCTGCCTCTGCAGCGCCGAATCGATTATCGACTATGCAACCTGTCTGTGTTGCGCCAAGGCATTGTTCTATCATTGCGCTCGCGACAATGACATGGATTGCGACGATGGTAGTGGCACACCATGCGTTGATAATCCCTGTTCCTGTGGACCATACAAACGAACACAGCGTTGGTGTTGGCTGGGCGCTTTATCTTTGGTATTGCCCTGCCTTTGGTGTTACTGGCCCATGCGTGGATGCGTCAAACTCTGTGAGCTTTGTTATGCCCGCTTTGCCGGTCGCGGCTGTCGTTGTCAGGGTATCGGTTCGACTTCAAGTATGTTACCCATTGTTCCAGTCGGTGTCAATGGCAGTGGCGGCATGGGTGGCGGTGGTAATGGCATGCAAAATGGCAGCACCGATGGTGTAGGAACTGGCAAGAAAATCGATGGTGGCCATGGACGCAGTGAATGCAGTGCAGCAAGTAGAATATTACGTAAAGGTGATCTGACGCCTGAAAAACGCTTGCTTGATTCAAGCCCAGACTACTAAATACAAAGAAGTGTGTGCGAACTTGGAAGATGATGAAGATGCAGGGGAATGAATGAAAGAATTTTCAGTGTAGTAGGACCAAGGTCTGTGCGCCATTCAGGGACTGTCACATAATTAGGTACAGTTAATGTCTTTTATTTTTATCATTATTAATTTTTATTTTTTCATTTTGAAACAATTAAACAAACCAAGAATGAATGAAAATGAAAATAGGGAAAGCATACAATTTTATTAAAAAAAAAAAAAATAAAATAAAAATCATAATCAATAAAAAAAAAAGAAAATATTAAAAAATTAAAAATAAAATTCAGCGAAAATTTGTTAATACATTTTTTCATTAAATTGAGAAAAATTAAATTGACAAAACAGGAAAAGAAAAAGTCCCCTAAAAATAAAAAAATATAGCAAAAGAGCGCAAAATATAAAATAAATAAATAAAAAATAAACAAATATGAGACACTTAAAAATTTCTTATTATTATTTTTGTTTATATAAAACAAAAAAAAAAAAATTATATTTAAAACAAAAAGAAAGAAAAAAAAAAAACGGAAAAACAAAATCTGAAAACAAATTAACTTTAAAAAATATTTTATGTATAAAAATATGATAAAAATAAAAAAACAAAAAATTGAATAACCAAAGACTGCAAACAGATAATTATTAATTATTAGTAAAGTTATTTCAAAAATAATTCTTTTTTTTTTCGATTAAATATTTTTATTTTTTATTTCATATTTTTATTTAATTTTTTTTTTATTGTTTTTATTCAATTTTTTATTTCCTTCGATTATTACACTTTTTGTTATTTTTTTATTTGTTTTTAAGGGTTCCATATCCGAAGGGAATGTATTACTAAGCCTACGAATACTCTCTGTCAAGGTTATCACACCTATCCCTTACCCAAAGTGACTCTATTACTAAGCCCACGAATACTCTCTGTCAAGGTTATCAAACCTATCCCTGTTCTTTTAACACATGATTGGAAAAATCAAAAAAAAAAAAAAAAAATAAGCCTACACTGTCCGTCCGTCCGTCAGTCAGAGAGCTCCATCTCAGGAACCGTAATAGAATAAAAGAAAATTGAAAAATAGAGAGGTCGCCATATAAACCCAAATTGAAATCAATGTTCTTATTAGCAAAACTTTTTTGTTCTTTGCCTTATCGAACTGAAATTTGTGTGATTTATTTTCACCAACCTTGTAAATTTCAATATCCTAGAATAACTAGGACAAACCATACAAACCCAAATTCAAATTAATGTCTTTATCTTTTGTGTCTCATTACAAATTAATTTTATATAACTTCAGACAGAGGTACAAGCTTTACGTAAAACAAATTTGCATACATAATGTTAAAACCTTGTGAGGTGGTACGGAACCCTTTGTGTGCGAGTCCGACTCACACTTGATCGATTTTCTTATTTTTTTCCATTATTAACTTCTTAATTAAATTTTTTATTTTTAATTTATGTAATTTATAATTTTATTTTTTCTTCATTTTTATTTATCATTTTATTTTTTTAACAAATTGTTTTTATATACATATATGAAAAGAAAAGTGGAAAGGAAAAGAGAAAAAGTTAATTAACTTCATGTTCAATGTCTAAGTCAAATTTTATAGTTTTTTGTTTAATAAATAAATAAAAATATAAATAAAATAAAATAAAATAATAAATTATATATATAAAAAAAAAATAAATAAATAAAATATACAAAAATAAATTCCAAAACAGTTTTCCAAAAAAAAAACAGAAAAACATCTGTAGAGAAAAGATCTGAAATGTCAAAGTAAAGTAAACTGAATTTTTCGATAATTTATTGTTTTTTTTAAATAAAATAAAATAAATATATCTAAAGTAAAGTAAATGAAAATTGGCACTATATATTTATATATACATATGGTAAAATATATCTAAATAACCTTATTAGATAATCTCTAATGCTTTTGTAAGAAACTATATAGAAGAAAAACTTAAAATAGTATTTCTGATTCATTATACAAATTGAAGCTTAATTGATTGATGTCTATTCTATATAGAGGCCCAACAATATTATATTCTATATGTCTATCTATATACTTATAGAAAGAAAAGAGTTTTATAAAAAAAAATTTAAAACATAGAACAACAGTCCATTAAAATTAGTAATTTACAAATTTTGAAGGCGTTCCAAAAAATCTATTACAATTCAACAAATCACATTCAGATATTCCAGTCTCAGGAACGCAAATGTAAGAAGATTTGATCACAATATTTTTTTCTTAAAATTAAATAAATAATAATAAATGTCCAAGTAGTGAAAATATATAAAATAAAATATAAAAAATATAAAGATTTTTAAGAAAAAAAAAAAAAATATATCGAATTTAAAGGAAAACATTTTTTAAAAAATTTATTCAAAATATCTAAATGTCCACAAATAAAAAAACGAGAAACAAAAAATTGAGAAAATAAGTTTACTTTACAACAACAAAAAACTATTAATAATTACAACAACATGTAGAGAAAAATTCACACTAAATAAACAAAAAAAAAAAACACTTTCAATTTTATACTACAAAAAATCATAAAAATTATAAAACTGAAGATCTTTTATGTCTTACTATAAAATAAATCTGAAAAATTTATAAAATTTATTAAAAAATAAATAAATTAAATTGTATATAAAAACAATAAGGCATCCATTTCCAATTACAGACATATATATATATATGTGACATTTAAAAAAAATAAGATTCCTAAGACTTATGACTGATTGACTTACACTGATTCGGTAACATGAAATGACTGAAACTGATTTGGTCTTGTAAAGTGTAACTGAGTTTGACTCGGTATCATGAAGTATCAAGACATTTCTATATAGTATGCATAATTTGAAATCATACCCACAGTATAAACAATAACAACTGTTTGATAGAAGAAGACGGTATTGGCTCTAAATGTAAACAATTCTATATCAAACATGATCAGATTAGATTCCATGTACAGATTTTCTGCCCTCACATGTTATTTACCAAATTGATCAAATTCAAACTTCCTTCTTAACCCCCATTCTACACGTTTAAATGTTACATTTATATATATATATACAAATTATTGGAAATCTTGGGCCTTAAAGATTTTTGACTAAAATATTATAGATGTCAACTGAATGAAAACTGAAAACTTGAAACTTGATAACAAACAACTTACTTTATTTATTAAAAACTTAAAGCTCTAAATTCAAAAGCTTAAAACTAACCTACAAATTATATGCATATATGGTAAAAAGAAAAAAAAAATCATATAATTCCAAATATTAGTGACGAAAATTAAATAAAGGAAATAAATATTGAATGAATGTTAAATGTATTAAATAAATAAAATATATAAAATTAATTAGAAATGTTAAAGGAATTTTTTCTATAAAAATAAATGTAAAAGAGTCAAAATTATTATGATTATTTTTTATTATTTTATTTCTTTTATAATTTATGTTCTTTTTTTATTTTGTTATATAAAAAAAAAAATATATAAGAATGAAAATAATAATATATTTTTTAAAAAGGAAATTATTGAAAATTGAACAAAAATATGTCAAGAATGCAGAGATAAGTAAGGAGAAGCTTAACTATATAGAAATAAATAATTATTACATATAAAATTAAAAAAAAAAAAAAACAAAAAAATAAAAAGAATTAATTATAATTTTATCGTTATGTTAAATATTCGATATAAATATTAATTAATTAATTAAATAAATTAAATATAAGAAAAGATAATGGATGATTGAGTAAAATGAATAAAAAAATGGAAGAGAATAAGAAAAAGGAGAATACTAAAACTAAAACCCACTTTAATATATCGATAAATCTATATATATATATAAATGTACTATATCTTTAAGTATAATCTAAATTAAATATACAACACTATACATACATATATCTTTATATATATATATATATAAAATATATAAATATACTATAAATCATCTATATGTATTTATGTATAAAAAAATTATAAAAATAATCTATAAATAAAAAATCATACAAAAAAAATTCTATAAAAAAAGGAATACACACGCATAAATAAATAAATAAATAACTAAAAACAAACTCCTTAATTTTAGGCTGCGCATGCGCAGAAAAACAACAAACATTATACGATTAAAAACAAAAAAAAATATTTATTTTATTTGTACATTTTACTTTATTAAAACAAAAAACACAAAAAGAATGAATTGATGAAATGATTTATATTATGGAGTATGAGAGAATGATCATTATTATCATGATGATGATGATGAAGAAAAGAACTTTATGTAATGTTTTTAGAATGTATGTTCCGTTAAAAAACTACAAAATAATAAAAAAAACATATAATACTAAAAAAAAAAAATACTTTGGTGTTCTTATTTCTTGCCTAGGTAAATTCTAGGAACTAGGAGATTGAACTGAGAAAAAATTAAGTATCAAGAGGTATCGTTTCTTGCGCACAATATGAAGTTATCCACCTATCTACTTATAAGGAACAAGCTTCTGCTTTAGAATATACTGACATATGATTGTGGAATCAATTCTGGATAAAAACTAAAAAAAGAGGTTCACTTCAAAAGCCAGCAACTTACTAAATAGTAGAAGAATATCTACATACGCTCTGGGCAGCGTATATACAAGTTTTACACATTTTGAAGATATCTATCCATCTATATGGTATAGATTTCTGCTATACTGAAATATGAATGTGTGGACAATCCTGGATAAGAATTGATGATGCAGGCTCACTTCAAGATCAAGCAACTTACTAGTAGAAGAATGTCTAAGCTTTGTATTTTATTTTTATTTGTAGGGCTAATCCTCAGTACTAGAAGATTTAGCTGAAAACATATTCGGTACCAAATTGACACAATTTAAAGATATATGGAACAAACTTCTGCTATATCACATATGATTGTGTGGTCATTCTTGGATAATGACTGATAAAGCAGGCTCACTTACTAGTAAAATAATGTCTAGGCTCTGGGCAGTGATCTTATAGAAAATATAGGTTCATAGCTTGAAGTTATCTGTCTATCTACAATACATATATGGAACAAACTTCTATTTTAGACTGTACAGAAATCTTTACATATAAGCTACCATCCCTCCTGTATACCAGAAACAAATTTAGTACCGAGACAAGGAGGTCGTCTTCGCTAATTGGACACAATTTGAAGATAGCATATGTATATCTATCTATGTGGAACAAGCTTTTGCTATATGACATATGATTGTGGGATCAATCCTGAATAAAAACTAGAGATGAGCTAAACAGTGACACAGTGATTCTAAACTGTGATTGAGTCACAGTCATTTGTAGGGAGAGACACAGTTTACTTTGTTTAAAGTGTGATTACCAATCACAACTTAATCAAAGTGAGTCACAATCAATCAAGTATACTGTGTCTCTCCCTTCAAATGACTGTGACTCAATCACTGTGTCCCTGTTTAGCTCATCTCTAATAAAAACTAATAAGCAGCCAACTAGTAGAATATTGTCTAAGCTTTGCGCAGTAACCTTGTTTCTTATACTTTAAAAATTAATCTTGAAACATTTTTAGATATACAATTGTTGGGCGTATCCTAAATAGAAGTCTGAATTAGCAATAAGTGCAAATCTCATCAACTAACACTATCAAAAGAAAAAAAAAAAGTTGTTGGCTCTGCTTAACATAACTGTGTTATAAGGACCGAAGGATATAGCTGCCAGTGCTCTACATAAGTTAATATTGATTTATAATCTTTATTATCATTAATATAGAAATAAATAAGAGCATTTATGGACGTATTTATGGAATACAGTTCTTGGTGGGGGCTATTGAAGACCTGAACGTGAACCATGTAAGAAATCTGTGGGACTCGGCTTTGCAATTAAACATTCCTCCTAAAATTAAAGAGTTCGCCAAATATATGCAGTTAGACTTGAGAACCAATATAAAGAAATTGTATTAAGCCCTAATAGACTCTCGTATTTAAACCTGCCGTCTCAAGAGATCACACCCTTTAACAAGTCTGTCATTAAGATTTCCTGAACTTTGAATTGTAGTCACTAATTCTTCAGTTTATTATCACTGCCGTCAATCATACATATTTACCCATTGACATTAGAATTAGGAATTCCCAGATCATTTCCAATAAGAAAATAATTACTTAATATGTTCAAAAATCCCAAAAAAATTTGAATCGAACAATCTTCAATACAAACGATATAAAACAAAAAAATTCATTGAATTTTTTACACTCAATTCAATTGGATGAACAAACATTTTTTCTATAAATAACCAAAATTATTTCGTATTTTTGAGTACTGAAATCAATTAAATTTTGTGAAAAAAGGAAAAATTGAAATTACTTGGAATTAAAGAATAGATAACTTCCTATTTCTATCATATAGCACATATATGGTGTGTCTGTCTGGATCATAAATATATAAGTTCACCTGTCCATATTTACCTTTTTTAACCAATTCGCTTGTCTCTCCCTTGTCTTATCTCTCCCTTCTTCTTATCTATGCATAATTTTCATTAAAAAGAAAAACATCAAATCAAAATCTCAATGTATTGCACCTTACAACTGAAATACTGAATGCATCTTTGTTGAACCTGTTTCCAATGTGTGTGTGTGTGTGTGTGTTTGTGTTTGTTTGTATATATATATAGCAATGACTATGAAACAACAATAAAGAAATACGATCAGCGTGCTACTCAATGAAGTCAATGGCTGCCTTGGGTCTTGCTTTGCCTTGCTATACTACTACAATATACGATACTCTAGCTAGCAAGGAAGCACACACAGATACTCGTACACAACAAACACATTATTGCACATAATCAGAACAAACTATAAAATCAACAAACTAATATTATACAAATACACATACATATGAATGTCTATCTATATAAAGAGAGAAAGATCTATCTCTGATGGTATGAATGTGTGCTGCCACGCATTGAGCATTGAGACTCGAGGCAGGCAAATGGAGGCAGCAGCAACAGCAACAGCAAAATAAAACTAAAGCAGCTGTTTCCGGTATTTGATTGATAGTGAACTGGCAGTTTGTTTATCTCTCGGATTCAAAAACAAAAAAAAAAAAAACTACAACAAAAACCAACAGATACAGTGTAGAAGTAGTATACGGGCAACAGAACAACGACGTTCTACAATCTTTTGTACACTTCTGGCGACGATGACGACGGCAGCAGCGGCCTCTCGTGCTGCTTTCGTTTCGTTTGTTCATCTGTTTGTCCAGCCAAGTAACCAACCAACCAACCAACCAATCAGCCAAGCCAAGCCATGCCAAGCAGCCAGTCATTCTTTCATACTATAAGCAAGCATTTGTATCTACTATATTTATATTGTATATTGGTGTATGTGTGTAGAGATCTGTCTGACAGTCGGTTGGTCGGTCGGTCGGTCGGCAGTGTCGATTTGTCTGTCTATTTGTCCAAGCATCCATCCGCCGCTCGATTGCTTGTTCGCTTGTTTAGTTGCTACTGTGCACTGGGTTAAATTTGAAAGTCAGCGACGTGTAGATGATGATGCTGCTGCTGCCTATCTGACTTGCATGTCTTCCTACCCTGTATGCCTCAATCCCCTGCCCGCTTGCTAGTGTTCCCTGTCCGCCTGCCTGCCAGTCATCTGCACATGCTACTTTGTGGTTTGTTGCATTTTGCAGTTACGTTACTATTTGGGGCCGGCGACTACAACGATGATGTCGATGTGGAGATACTCGTACTTATTTTTAAATTACTACCTCAAACAGCTCCCCCTGTTGGCGTCTGTCACTCACGATGCAATTGCTTGCTTGCTTGCATAGTGTGCGTTCTATGCGTATTTGCGGGCGTCGGCGAACTATTCGCGCTATACCAACAACAACAACAACAACAAATACAGAAACACCAACAAGCAGAAGAAGAAGAGTAAGAACGAGAGCATGAAAATTACCACAGACGCGCAACGCATTAAGCTTATGTACGTATGTACCCATATGCATATGAAGTAGATACAATATACTTTTTTTATACTATTCGCTTTTACTTAATTTAAAAATAAATGGAGGGAAAAATAAAACATTGTACCCCAAAATGCTGGAAATGTATGAATCTGTTCTTCTATCGATTTGTGTTATGTTGAGTAGTGTAGAAGAAACCACAAACACAATCACAATAATACAATAAAAACAAAAAAAACAATGAAAATCACATGCAAAAACAGAATACAAAAAAAATTATTATTATTATTAAAAACAACGGCAAACAAGTTACATAATCAACCACAAAGCAAAACTGATTCGGTGCGATCAGTTTAGCTTAGTTCAAACACACACACACACACAGAGAGATACACCACCATACATCAAATTGAGATTCAGGTTCGGTTCGGCTCTGCTCAGCTCAGATACATTTTGATTCTATCTAACACAATCAACTAGCAACAACTACAACAATAATAATGAAAAGTATTTAAATATTATCATCATCAACAACAAGTGCCGCCACCGCACACACACACACACACATGTCCGTCAATTGTCTAAGTTCCATCACCATCATCATTATCATTATGATTGTCATTGTCCATTCCATCATTTCATTTCATCTCATTCAATCCAAACCAATCGTTCATCAACCGAATAATGCATTTCATTTGAAGTCATTTTATTTCATTATTTAAACATTTTCGCTATTTGTTCGAGATACATACATTATAAAGTACATAGATCAGTTCAGTTCAGTTTAGTTTAGCTTAAGTAGCTTTGACAACAAACTATTGTACTATGTTTCGACTGGTCTCCTCTTCCTCCACCTCTACCCGCCTCATCATTGTTCTATCATCAGTTTCTTTCATTCGCTTGATTGCTTTATTCAAAAAAAAAAAAAAAAAGGAGGAAAGAGATGGAATAAAATAAAATTGCCGTTGATGATGATAACCTCACATTTCGTTTGGGTCACCTTTATAGCATCTCATAGATACATACTACATACATACAAATATACTATGCAAAAAAAAAAAAAATCTGTGTATGTTTCAAAAAGCCGGCACAAAGCACACTCACATCCACACAGACACTGTGGTACACCACTATCATCTCAAGAGTCTTAAAATAAGCCAGACATGCCAATTCGTCTCAACTGTCTACTTCAAGTTGTAAATAAATAAAAAAATATAAAAAGACACAAAAATTAAGTAACAAAAAATTCAAGAAAAAGGAAAAAATATTGTGCATACTGACACACTTTGGCCTTTCAATGCATATGGCAATATGTACAGTACAGATGTATTGATGAATGGATTGATGGATGACTGGCTGGTTGGCTGGCTGGCTGGCTGGCTGGCTAGTTGACTGGCTGGCAGATTGTTTTGTTAGTCGTCGATCGGTAGATCGCTTAGAGAACTGCCAAGACAAGACGGACTAGGGACAACGGACGTTGGACGACAGATGAATGGCTCGGTTGACTGTCCGTTCAATTGTCATGTTGTCGAGCTCATCTTCATCTTCATCATCAAGATAATGATCATCATCTCGAACATTATCATTATTTAAGCATGATCATCATTATTCTTACTTGACATTTTTATTATATGTATATAGATAGATTCATTTATATATTGTATTTCTTTTTTTTTTTGATTGAAGTGTTCTATTTTTATATTATTTTTAAATTTTTTTTTTTGTATTTAAAGTCTGGTTGGATCTTTCAATGAATGAAGTTGATAAGCGTGTGTTGTGTTTTTTTCATCTGTTCTTTACAATACAACCAATCTATTATCATCAGAGAGAGATATAATATGCATTAAGCCTATAGCCATAATGTATTGTATTTATAGATCAGATCAGTATCCCAATGTTTATTGTTTTCGGGATGAGATATTTTGAATATTGTACATAACATATGTTATAATAAGAATAGAAGATTGCATCATTATATAATATGTATGTACGTGCATGTAATCAAAATAATTAAATTGAAATAAATATACACAATCAAAGTCATAGACCCAGAATGGAAGTCATCACTGGGTCGCAGCTTCAAGTCAATTTATGGGGCAATGCAATCCGATTGACTGGAAAGTTGAAAAGGTGAGCAATATCATCATGATCGCCATAATATTGAAGAATTACCCTACCTTAGCTGAGCTTAGACAGCAGTGATAACAAGACGATCATTGTAGTATGTACTATGAAAGCAATACATAAGCTACACGTATTAATACTGCGGTTGTCAGTTTCATAATGAATAAAACAGCATCACTGGTATATTCTGCGCTCATCAACATGACTCTTAATTCTAATTCTAACAGCCTACAGGCACACTAAAGCTACTCAGCTTGACGAAGTACCAACTCCAACTTACAAAGTGTCGTATTGAAGGATAAGGGACTTAAAAAAATAGGATACACGTGTGGACAGCTCTTTGATAAAAATATATGTCATAGAAATATGGTTCTTGTAATAGATATAATATAAAAAGTTGTCATATTACTTATATGGTCATCGATATGATGGAAGAGTTTGTCAGGTTTTTCTTTTCCATCCAAGACGGAAAATAAAATAATATGATGAAAGTAGCAGGATTACCAACCGACTTTCGATTATACCCGTAAGTTGACAAGCCTGTATCATAGTTTCTTGATTGGTCTGTGTATGTTGAAATTAAAAATAAAACTCAATAAAAGATCAATGAAAATTTGAATTAAAAATCAAAATGATTGCTACATATGAGAATAACAAAAATTTGCAGATCTTGTATGTGCAAGTATTTTAAAGAGACGGGAAAGAAAAGAAAGGGATAGAAAAGTATGGCTTAAAGACATAATATCCTTTCAATAGCATAGCCCCGGATCTACGATTTTTTGAACCGCGACAGAAACTTAATAGTGGCGCCCTCTCTCCAGCGTTTAAGATAAATTACCAAAAAAAAAAAAAAAAATCACAAATATTGGGTCATATAAAGTCTCCTCGTTTTTTGGGTACATTTTTATAAAAAAATTTTCTTTTTTTACAATTCAATTTCAATCAAGTACATACTGGCCATTATTATCTATGACCTTTAGCATTTTCTGGGTAGCTTCATAATTCCATCGGTGTAGAACTTTTGTGGTTTATCAGCGAAAAACTAGGCCAAATGATTAGCAGATCCAATTTTTTACCATTAAGACAATTTTGCAGAGACAGAAACAAATGGAAGTCAGAGGATGCAAGGTCCGGGCTATACGGTGGATGCATCAAAACTTCCCACCAAGCTCCGTCAATTTGTTCCGGGCTATCAAAGATGTGTGTGGCCTAGCATTGTCATGATGGAAGACAACTCCCTTTCTGTTGGCCAATACTGGTCGCTCTTTTTTAATTGCTTCTTTCAAACGGTTGATTTGTGCACAATAGAGCACCGAATTGACCGTTTCGCTACGTTCTAGCAGCCCAATCCCACCAAACACTCAGTATAACCTTGTTTGCCGTCAATCCAGGCTTTGAAGTCGTTTGTGGAAAGTCATCGGCCTTTGACCATGATCGCTTGCATTAGATATTCTCGTATTTAATCCATTTTCCAACGCCCGTAATGATTCGCTTTAAAAATGGTTCCATTTCGTTAAGTTTCAGCAGCGTTTCACTGATGGTCAATTAAATTTCTTTGAGTTAATTCATGTGGCACCCAAACATCGAGCTTTTTTGAGTAGCCTGCTCTTTTTCGATATCATATGGTTGATGTTTAGAGCCTCCGCTATCGCCTGACAGCTTCCGTGCCGGGTTTGCTCAATCAGTTTCAAAATTGCATTGACTTTTTCAGTGACAGGCCTACCAGTGCGAGGTGAATTTTTTATATCGAAATTTCCGAAATGGAATCGAGCAAACCACACCTGGATCCGGCGTTCGCTCATAGCATTCTCACCGTAAACAACAACTTTTAAGAAAAGACTTCACATAAAATGACATCGTTTAGTCAGCAAAAAAGGCTATGTCACATTTTTCTCTCAAACAAAACTCATATCATATTTTTCGTCATAGTTTTCAAAACGTGTGTGGACATTTTATCATACTATACTATATTCTATATTAAATGTCATATATTTCTATGATCGTGGGACAGCACCCTTAGACCTTACACTATCTAAGTTCAGCTTAAGAAAACCTAGTGCTACAAAAAATGCTCAGATCACTGTTATCAACAGGCTAAATTTGACAGTCCAACCACTACATTGCCTTTAAAGGAGCCATCAGAAATGACCTTTCAGAGGACTGTCTTATAAAGTGGCAATGCTTGCCCCATGTTATGATGGATATGCCAATTTGGAAAAGCTTCTATTATAGTGTTAAGGTTAAGATGTTCACTCATGTGAAACTGCATTCAAATCATCACAGTATGATTCAGAAATAATATGGTAAAATATTTACTTAATGGTCAAGTTATTGTAGTATAGAATATCATTCTCTAGAGAGAGATTAGGATTAGAAAGTTTAGACAGAATACAACCAAGAATATTCATAAAACTACTACTACTACTACTGATATATAAGTTAAAGTTTTGATTATTGATACATTCTTTCCAGATTGTAAAATTTCATAGCAAAATATTACAGGAGGAAACTATTTATCAGAAATCTATCTGTGTAATTCAATCTAAAAATCTATTTGAATTCCAATACACGTTCTCGAAAGAAAAATAGCAAATAATGTGATGATAAGCTTTTGATATTACATAGCTGTTTATATAAAAAAATATAAAAGATTTGCTAAATTTTAATCTATCAAATAATTGAAAATAAAATATAAAATAAGGCAGACGTGCTTTGAAAACCACAACAACATTTAATTGATTTAATTTTTTTAATTTATTTTATTATTTTTTATTTATTTGTATTTTTATGTGTGTGCATAATGACAGTCATAATATGAGGCAGCTTTAGACATGCTGGAAGCTACAAAAATGACAGATCAATGAAATCATTAACAAAATTTATACAATATACAATTATTATTGTTATGAGTATGAGTTAATTGAATTTCTGTTCACCTTTTCACCAAGATAATGCAATCTGAAGTACAATTAAATCAAAGCCAATCAAATTTACTTGTACTCGTATGTTTGTATATGGCAGACATGAATGCATATTTATGTTAAGTTTACAAGTGCCACGCATATCCTGTTGCGCATGTCCTTAACATCTTTAATAACACGAACGGAAATCATTTTGTGGTTTTCATTTTATGAGTATCTGCTGCTACTTACTTCTCTACCTACGAGACATAAATATATATTTGCTTGATCACCTTTTTGTGGTAAGTATTTAATATATTTCTTTTTGTCAAGGGTCCAACAGGTGTAAACATGATTTTTATGCATTCATACCCTATTTCGTTTGTTGTAAAGTGTAAATTTCATTCTTCACTTCACTTTTATTTTCTTTTCTTGTTCCTTTATGAGAACTTAACATGCATTTTTCTCTCTAAGTACAATAGTATCTTAGTGTCTGTTCTTGTTGTAGTTGGTCGTCACCGGAAACACTTTAACAACATGCAAGAAATATGTATGAGTATGGTACTGTGTCTAGTAAAATATTTGTATATCCGTTCATTGATATCCTGTTGTACTGTAGATAGATAGATAGAAAGATAGAAAGATACTTTATATGTAGATACTATTTTCTGTCATTAAACACTTTACACTTTACGAATAAAGTAATGAAGTATGTAATAATAATGAGATTTGTTTGTTGTTTGTTGGCCTAACAAATTCATTTGACACTTCAAGTTCTTAACATAAGTTCTCTTATCGCAGACAACAACTTGTTGTTATTCTCTCATTGTTGTTGTTGGTGTTGGTGTAGTTGTGTCTTTTTATATTTTAGTTGATTTTTGTCTTTTTGTCTTTAAGATATTTATTTTTGTATTTTTCATTATTATGTGTACGAGTATTTTGTTTTTGCTTGTACACAACAAAACTTGTTTTCTTGCTATTATTTTTGTTTCTGCTGTTGCTTTTGCTTTTTTTTAATGTTTTGTTGTTGTTGGTTTCTGGTTTGCTTTGAAAGCATAATTACAAGAACGCGTGTTTTTAATGCTTCGACAAATGATTTCAACCTTATTTGAACTTTTTTTTCTTCAGTTTCTTTGTTATTTATTTTTTTTTTCACTTACTACAACTACTATTTCCAATGAAAGACTGATCGACCCTAAGCTGGAGTGGTTTTTTGTTGTAACTTTGACAGTTGTTAATTGTCATTTTGGAGTACTCCATGGTCTTGGATTATATTAGAATGAACAAGCAGTAGAAGAAGGGTAGAAAATAAACTTTGAGAGAGAATCATAGTCGAAATAATAGTTGTTCTACATTATATTTCCCGATCTGATAACATCTAATGAGTTTTGGCCATAGTACCTACGAGTAAAAGTACTTGCATTGATGGAGCCACACTAATCTAAGCCCTTTCCAGGCGAATAAAGAACATTCGCTCAGAATGTGTTTCAACATTTGAACTTCTCAGTGTCTGATAAACACATAAAATACCAAGGCCAAAATCAATTGTATCCAGCTGAGCTGAGATCCAAAAGTACCCCACACTTCTCACAATCCCCCAACCGATTCACTATTTAACAAGGAACACAATGGGCATTCTGGGTGAACTCACGTATAATCGCGAGAATCATTGTTGCTTAGGTGATGATATTATTGTTACTTGCATAATCCCCAGTCTGATTTTAGGAAACACTTTGCTTGTCCCCTGGTCATTGCAGCTATTTCCATAGCTTACAAATTTGCTGTTGTACCAGTTTCTTTAAACCTCCATTAAGTAGTTTGAGCATAGAAGGGATCATAGCAAGTGCTCATGTTCTTTATGCCCTGGTATTCACTGTAGAGTATAAGGTCATTGTGACATCATAATTCCTTCAAAAAAGATCCTGGGAGGTGATTTTTAAAGAGGTAAAGGCTTTAAGAACTGCTTGTCTGTTTGAGTATACTCGTATACAGTGAGAATCAAAAATTTGTAAATGATCGCGACTTTTAGATATTTTGGATAGTAGGAGGCAAATGGCTCACTAGAAAATTATGAAAAAAATTGAGTAAATAAATCCTAAATTCACTTTAGCGAAAAATGAGATAGAAGAGATAAGAAAATATAAACAAGTTTGAGCATAGAAGGGATCACAACAAATATTCAAGTCCTTTATGCCTTGCGATCCACAGTCATTGTGGCACCATAATTCCTATAAAATTCAAAGGATTTGGAAGAGGTAAGGGCTCTAAGATAGGCTTGACTATTTGAGTGTACTCTTATACAGTGGGGAACAAAAATGAGTAAATGATCTTGACTTTTACACATTTTGGTTTGTGGGAAGCAAACGGCTCACTAGAAAATTATGAAAAAAATATCAGATATTCCTTAGATCGTAGGTCAAAGATTCCTCAAGTCATTTTAGCGAAAAATAAAATGGAAGAGGTAATAAAAAATATAATCTTGGGCTACCTGCGTTTACTCATTTTTATTTATTTAATTAACATAATTAAGTCTAATATATGATACTAAACATAATTCTAAAACCAGTGACTAGCTGTTGGGGCCTTTGACTCTCAATTTAATGACTTGAGTGGTCTTAATTTTTATATTAGATTGTTTAATGTAACTTTATAGATTGGTTGGAAATGTTTAAGGTTGAGGGAGTTTATAAAAGATGTAATGGAACTTGGGAGCCTAAAAACGAAGACCCTAATTCGCTCTTAAGGTGTTGACAGGAGTCTAAAAATGGTTTGCGGTGAGGTCATCCCCGCAAAGATGGCATGGTGGAAAAGCCGATTCTTTGAGGAGGTGTAAAAACACTGAGTAAGCGAACAAAATTTTATTTTTTTTTAAATTTTGGTCCAAAATCCCTTGTTTTTTATAGCAGCACAGTTTCTGAGGAATATACTTTTATCAAATTGTGAACAGTACCCATGTTTATTCCATTTATGCTACACTGTACCCCAAAATTAATCTTCCATAGTGGGCTCTCTATTGGATTTTGGAAGCCTCCCTTTCTTCAATGGCACAAGATTTTTCGCGTGGTCTGATATGGTAACTCTGTGTTTTACGAGCAATATGCTCTGGCTAGATAATGTTTCCTTGCTTGGGAATCAGAATAGCTCCACGAAGTCGTTTAAAACCTGCGCTTTTGGCCTTTCGTTATGATGGGACCCTATATCCTAACTAGGGGAACAACTTATTACTCTACCAAGTGTGAAAAACTAATTATCTGGCTTTACATTGTTTTGAAACTCTATATCTCAACTTTTGGAGGGTAAAGTATTCTCACGCTAATAAAGTCGCCATTACACCTGGAATTTTCCTTTTTTCCTTCTAGATTCTTTGGATTAAGACTTATTACCATATTATTTCTTTGGCATTTCTGTATTCAACATTCTTAATACGAGTACAATCATAAACTTCTTAACCGAAATCCAATGAAATATGAATTTGTATCTTTGAGAAAAACATCATTACCATTAAAATTAAAGTAAATACTTACAGATAGATATATACGAATAGATACTATCAGAAACACCCACCGAAAATCAAAAAAATCAAATATCAAAAGCAATATTCTATGCCGCATTATAGTGTAGAATGTATGTAGTAGTACCTACTACTCGTACTATGCCAAATGTGCAGCCATACGTCGCGTCGATAAATAAAGTAAAGTGCATTTCCGTCAAAACAAGTTTGTTCTATTAATATAATTTTTCAATACTTTGAATTCAGACGAAGATGATGTTGACGACGACGACGACGACGACGGACGTGAATTTGGACGGCAATGGTGATGGCAACGTCGATGATGCCGCTGCTGTTGCTGACGATGATGTTGATGATGGCTTTGAACCGACAACTTTCACTTCATTACACTCTTCTTCTAGAGGAAAATTATGCGCCCGCTCGCAATGAAAGAAGAAGAAAAATGTTCCATAAGAAAAAAAAGATCACTAGAATTATGCTGCTCAACGCGTGGCGTGGCGTGGCATGGCATCATCAGCAACATTAACATCAGAATGAAGTGTATTGAGATCGGGTTAGCGGGTTGTGGAGCAGCAGTACAACCAACATATGCATAATTCCCCCTACTATGGCCATGATGATGTTGATCATGATGATGATGATGATGATGGAACATTAAAGTAGAATTTGTATCAATGGAAAGGGGTAGAGATACGAACAGTGGAGGAAGGAAAAAACAAACGCATCTTGATTTTAATTTAGCTTCTCTCATTCCTGTTCATTGCGTTCGTTTGTTGGTTTGTTCGTTTGGTTTGTTCAGACGATGTTCGATCTTTTGGGTCGTGTCCCCCTAAATGAGTTGAGTGTGTAGTGTGTGCAGCCTGACAAGAACTACGAAAGATGCACATCAGTGTATATATAATTTTTTTTTCTGTTTGGTTCTTCCTCTCTGTTTTTTTTTTATTGGAGCCAAGCAGCGCGACAATTCATCCATCATTTTCTGTTATGATTTTAAATATGTTGAGCACAGCGCGAACGCTTTTAGCATGCGTATACACCATCAATGGGGACGAACTATGACTAAGAGAAGTGACCAAGTCATCGGAAAGCGAAAGAGAGGGGGGTCTCAGTCATCATTCAGTTGCAGCAGCGGCAGCAACAGTGCAGCATCCGGTAATTATGCGACACGCTGATTAAAATGCGTTAAACGTGCACTCAAAAGAGGCACAGATACATTCATACTATATAGTACTTGTACATACAAAGATAGATATTTATTCTCTGATGTCTTGTTACATTAATGTTCGTCATTCCTCTTACACTCACTCTCTTGTCTATCTATCTTTTTTCGGTCTGTGCTGTGCTGTGTTTTGTAAAGAAAATCTCGCCAAAAAAAAAAAATGAATCTAGCTATACTATTGTACTAAGTTCTCAATGCCGGTCGCAGAGCTTAGCTTTGTGCTACAATTTTATTGTAGCTTGAGCCTCTAAGCTCAGCTTGCCGCGCTTTAGTTTGTTTGTATCTATGGCAATCGTACAAGTTCTAGAAAACCTCTTAACGAACATTCATCCATATGTTTGTCTGTCGGTTTGTTCGTCGCTTAGTTCGTTCGTTCATTCGTTCATTGCCGGGTGCATGGGGTTTCTTTCCTTCTTTCTGTCTTTCTTATTATTATTATATTTTTTCTGATTTTTTTTTATATTTTTTTATCTGAGTTGAAACGATCGTTGAAAAGTCTTTTTCTTTTGCTTCTCCACTATATTCTGTTTTCTTGTTTCTTATCTGTATTCTTTCATTCGTTTGTCTGTCGTTCACTTACTTACTTTTATAACGCATTCGTCCTCCACACTACACACACAGATACATCCATAGATACATACTTATACACACAATCAGTATGGATGGAGACAGACGACTTTGACTACGACAAAACTCCAAGGCAGGCGACGACGTCAGTTCGTTTGCTTGTTCTTTTGTTCATTTGTTCGTTCGTTCATTGAATTCTCCAAGTCTCCAAGTCTTCTTGATATTGTTCTTGTGGTTGTTGGCTGTTGGCTGCACGTTCTTTGCTTGCCGTCCGCCCCAACATATCGTCATCGGGCTTGGCCCCGCTTGCTTTACCTCTTTTGCTCCAAATGCTTGGCGTGTATCTCGTGCTGCATTTCTTGCTGCATTCATCGTTTCGTCGTTGTGCTGTCGTTGTCGCTGTTGTTGGTTTCTGTTCTTAGTTTTTATCGTTTTCTTCTTGCATTTTGTGTCTTATTCCTTTTATATTGTTGCTGTTATTGTTGTTATTGTTGTTTTTCTAACTCGTTGTGCGTTGGTTGTTGGTTTAACTTTGCTTTGCTTTCCTTTACTTGTCTCTTTCATTTGTTGATCGTGCAACAACACACACACACTATACAGATACATAGATACAACTAAAGTTCTACAGATACAAATGTATTGTACGCAGTAAGTTACAGATACATAGATACACTTGCAGTTACATACGCAATTCAATGAAAATGGAAAAGAAGCAACTGCAGCAGCAGCAGCAGCAACAGAAGAAGCGACAGCAAGTCAATGACCCGGAAATTGTGTCTAAAAAATTGACGACAACTACAACAACAACAACAACAACAACTACATGGAGAAACAGCATGAATAGTGTATCTGCTTGTTGTTTTTATAGAACTTTTACCTAGGCAATAATATTATTGTATTATTGTAGTTTGCAGTCAGTCATTCAGTCAGTTGCCGGTTTAGTTTGGTCATTCGATTCACTCGATTCACGAATACAAATAATAATTCCAATTGGAATTGTCATTGGTGCCCCGTAGCTTTTTAAAATGAGCGCAAAAAAAGAAACCAAATACATACACACACACAGATATATTCAACAACAAGAGTTGATGCGACAATTGCATACGACAATCAACGCAATTAATGCTCATCCGGTCGGTCAGTCGCTCGCTTGTAGTCGGCAATATTATGAACCTCATGGACGACGACGACAACGACAACGACAACGACGATCATTTGTCGCTACTTAGTTAGGCTTGTAGCAGCCCCAATTCCCCCATCCTCCCATACTAAATGTGTATCTGTGCATCTATTCTACAATTTTCACATAAACTTCATTAACAACAATACAAGGAGGACCTCATCATATGCGTGCGAATGCCCATAAAAAACTAATCAAATAAGAAGAAAAAAAAAACCAATAAAACATGGTAAAATAATGATGAGTATCTGCACTGAAAGTAACTAATAAACATTCAATAGATGTGATGGTAAACCCTATGAATAGCATTCAATTGACATCGATTTGATTGGCGAACATATTATGAAATTGGCACAGTGTGTAATGAAAATTTATGCACGCCAAGTTAAATGATAATAAAATACAAAACTTTAGTCAGATAGCAATAGATACAATATCACTGCATGTGCATCATCATCATCATCATCATCATCATCATCATCATCATCACAATCATGATCATCATGTTCAGCATTATGCATTGAACTCGCATTTATAAAAGGTCAAAGTTGTTATTGTCTCATGACACAATTAAATTTCATTCAAAATATTTTTGAAAAAAATTACAGCCAACCTAAAAGATACTAATTTTAGATACAATTCTTTCTTAATGGAAAAAATAGCAATAAAAGTTTCATAAAGAAACCCAAAAAAAAAAACAAAAAATATGAGACCACAAGTATATTTTTTTATTTGTAAATTGTAACTGGGGGTAAAGTGTCAGTGAAGTGAGTGCAATGTGCATAGTGTGCTGGCGTTAATGATGACAATGATGATAATGATTATGATGATTGTAATGATGATGATGATGATGATGACAATGGCACAATGAGAGAGCGCACACGCCCATTTAATGCAATTAACCTCAAAATAAATGGCAATCACTTTAATTTGCTTTAATTAAGCTTGTGCCTACTTTGTGCATATAAAGCTGCCGCTATGGCAATGGTCAGCACTTCTACCTCCTTCCTCCTTCTTCCTCCTATCAACATCTTTTCCTTCTTCACTTAAACAAAACACAAAAAAAAGCAAATAACGCCAATCACCACCCACGTTTTGTGTGTGTGTTTAAACATACAATAACAGAAAAGAAAAAACTATGTACTACATCGAAACACTTTACACTATTCTACTTTACAATTACACTGCACTACAAGTGAATGTGTAAGTTTTATGCTCCAAGTTTTGAGTTCAGCCAGATGTGTTACATAGATATGTTATAGCTCGGGCTCTTATTATACACAACTCTTGAGATGCTCAGGTTGAAATACACTCACTATTTCGGGACTAGTTTAAAGTGTCAATATATTAAAACCCAGAAATACTAACCCTAGTGAGAATATCATTCTTAGCATTATTTCTTATGGAGAACTATAACAGCAGAACCCAAGGCTTCTGGAAAGTCAATATAGTAATCACAAACTAAATTTGATACTTTATAATAACATTAATCTAAAATCAATTCAAAGTCGATTGTACAATGTATAAGAACAGTTACTGGACAATCCCAAACATGGGTAAATATGAATGAATAAAATTGATAAAAATCATTAAATCTCATTAAAAGAAAGTGTGAATTGATATATATATGCATTTATAGTGCCGCAAGGTGGCTAAGTTTATCGTCACCAAAGAGCTGAACTTAATATATTTTTCTCATGGACCAAAGAGCTCATAGATGGCGACAGGTCCATTGCCTATATTATATATATGCATAATCTTGCCTCACTTGAATATCTATGCTTTTATATACATGTTATTATTTAAGATAACGTGACACATTAGTAGTAATGCAAAGTCTGGCAAAGCTGGTAGCATCTGCATCAGACACAATGACCAAAGGGAGTATGCAGGTAGGTGAGACTACATTATCCATATTTCTTGGGCAAAAATTGCTATTTCGCAGTACCAACGATTTCAAAACGCAGTATTTTGCACAGTTTGCAACAATAAAGCCATAACGCAGTAAAAAACAGCATTGTTCTCTTATGTGGCATTTTTAACTGATGAAAAAACCAGTGAAAACAGAATACACCAAAACAGGCAAGACAAAATTCATGTTTTTGTCCGAATCGTTTTAAGACTGATTGTTGACAAATATACGTGTTTGCACACGACCAGCACTCATCACAACCAGCATCGATAATTGTGAAGTTTCTAGTGGCGCAACCCACACCGCGTAAGTCAAAACAAAAAGACAAGACAAAACATAAAACCAAGTCTCATTGTTAATAGCTGGCTTTTCGTCTTTCGTCAAGAGAGAATTTCGACATACACAAACGAAACAAGAAGAAGGAACTCTTATTTTTTTTTTTGTTTTATTGAGTTTCGCTTGGAGTGTGTTGGGATAGAAAACGTTTTCATGTCTTATTATTCAAAAACGTTTGAAAATTGAAAAAAAATGTAGTTTTCGGATCTTAAATGCAGTACGGATACATACATTATCCATATAGGAAGTAGTGGGCAAGCGGATTATGGTATACCATGAATTAAAAATTTGAATTCCAGGGAGAGTGTCATTCCTCTGGCATGAAGGATTCAGAATTTTGAAACAAAAGGGTTTGAATGGAAAAGTTTTCGCTTTATCTTATAATATCTAATATTGAATCATAAAACTTAAATAGATTTTATAAAAGTGCTGAACGAATTTAAAAGTGTTACAAGTGATCTTAAGCTAATAATAAAGGAAAATAAAATAAAAAAAATATCCTTCAAATGTTGTATAAAACATGCGATTTTTGATTTAAAGAATAAATTTCTGGACCATTCTTAAGACAAGTGTCAGTTACACGAAAAGTAGACCATATAAAAAATAGAAAGAAATTCCATTAGAATTTTACAATTCACATAATTATAAACATTTCCTGCTGATGCTGCTGTTCCTCCTTTGCTGGTGCTGCTGCCATTAATCTAAGATGTTTTCAAGTACAGAAGATTGTTTCGAAGTATGTTAAGTGTTGAACACACTTGTAGAATTCAAAGAAATTCGCCTTCGCCCTAAATAGTATTAAGAATAGATGAGATGAGAAGGGCAGGGAAGAGAATAGAAACAGATTGGAGTGGAGTGGAAGATGAAAGAGAGAAACCAATATAAAAAACAGCTGCAAATGCGCAGTATCAAACAAAGCAACCATCAATGAAGAACAAAAAAGAATCTGAACTGAACTGATCTGATGTGATGCGCCTGCGCAACACTTCAAAAATGCTTAACGGATGTTTAACGTTACAAAGTACAATAACAACAATAACAATATAAAAAAAAGGAAAATAAAGAAATGTATTATGTATGTGCATATGTGGTGGTGGTGGCATAAAAGCAAGGAACCAAGGAAGCATACATATTAATAGTGAGTACACGTAGGAGAAGAGCAAAAGAACAGAAAATGGAAAAAAAAATCATCATTAGTAGGTTGGCACTTGTAATGCAAAACGCTCTAAAATTTGTTTCCTTTGCCTACGTCAGCAAGATGAATGTTGTTGCTGTTGTTGGTGGATATGGTGGATGGAGGACGCCGGTGTAGACGCCCCATACTCATTTGAAGCGTTGGCAAGAGGCACTTAAACGACGCGTACGTGCCCAAACGCGTGGGAATGACAGCAGCACTGGCAATGGATATGGACAAAAAGACAAACTGACAGACAGAACGGATGAGTGGTAAGCAGCAGCAACAACAGCAGGGTTAAGATACAAAGATACAAATGTGTAGTGAAGTTGTTGGCGTAGATACTTGTACCTTTTTTTTATAAGGTATGATTTCTTGTAAGCATAATTTATGTTTTGAAGTTCCTAACACAAAAAAAAAATATAAAAATGGGAAATTAAAAAAGAAGAGAAGTTTGCCTGCAAAAGATACATAATTTAAGGCATTATAACAAACTGAGCCAAAAGAAAGCACAGCACTCGGTCGGACACTGTAAATGAATTGACAGAAATTTGAGACTTGTTAAGGCCAACAAAGAAGAATTATGAAGAAGTAGAAAAGAGTGAATGAAATAAGAACACGCGAGTATTAAAAAAAAAAACACAAGGAAATGGCACACAAAATTGAAAACTTCAACAAAACTGACAGTAACAAACAATAAAAGATACAATAACAACAGCAGTAACAACAACAACAACAACAACAACCAGAAGAATCTGAATCTGAATCAGAATCAACAACAATAAAAACTAAATGGCTAAAAACACGCAGCAAACGAAAGATACTCCACTCACTCAGGATCTTCTGTTGATGTTGCGGATGATGATGATGATGATTCTACTGAATAAGATAATGATGTTAAGAATAACGATCATGATCATGATGATGTTGGTGATGCTGCCGTGCGATAAGAATTTATGAATGTATCTCAAGACACAAGCAAGCAACCAAACTACCAAAGCAACCAACATTAAATACCATACGCAGCGAAGCACACGCGATGCAATCTGAGCGCGTCTGGAATGTGGCTTAAATTATGACTTAAATGGCGTTGGCAGTTCATGTAGTTTTTTGTGATAAATACTACAACAAGAAATACAACAGAAAAAAAAGAGAAACTCAAATAAAATGAAATGAAAACAAAGCTAACGAAGTTAGATAAAAAAAAAACAAAAAGATATTCATTATGATAATGATGATGGTGACGGAAGAAGAAGATCCTTCACAAGGTCATAACGTTTGCACAGCAAGTAAAACATACAATCGAACTAAGACAACAACCTTTTTCATCAGTTAGCAGATACTTTTCATATATTCAAAATGTGCTCGCTCGTATGTAGATAGTCTAGCAACTAAGCGCTAAACAAATAAGCCTATCTATCTACATACTTACATACAACATTCAACGCTTCATCATCATTTACTATGTTTACATGTACATACATATCTATCTTCACGTATCTACGTACATATGCATGTATGTATCTCTGGTGTATTGGCTGCATGCCACAGCATTTTTCTTATTGTTGTATGTAGTATTTATTTGCACAAAATATTAGCACATTCTCGAAGTCAAAGTCAAAGCCTATGGAAGCAATACCCTAACACCAAAAAAAAAAAATCTTAACCAAATAATGTAGAATAGTATCTACGATTGAGTACACAAACACACACACATCACACATTTGATAGTTTTGATACGTAGAGCACGACAACGTCATCGTCATAATCGTTTTGTTGTCCATTCAGTGTTAATATGCTAAGCAAATATTGTATTAGAAATCCTGCATCCATATGCATTTATTGTACTCGTATAAGTAAGTTCCTCCATTAAATAAGAAAATATACTAACTAAACTTTGGTCGATCGGGAGATTCTTTGGTCCCTAGTATGAATGTTTGTATGCTCCTTTGTTGGTTTCAGTTCATATTATGCAGCAAATCTAATGTACTAAATAGTATATTGTACTAAAAGTCATATAGTAGTAAGAAATATAAGCAGACTTGTGTCATATGCCTTCAAATACTCATAAGCTTCTTTCTTTTATTATTATATTTTTTATTTTTGCTAATTTTGTTTTTTCATTTTATTTTCTTAATAATTTTTTTTCTTTTATTTTTTATCTTGAAGATTTTTATTTATTTTTCTTTTTCAGTTTTATTTCTTTTTGTTTATTTATTTTTACTTATTTTTGTTTTCTTTTCTTTATTATTTTTTTTTGAAAAGCTCAAATGCGCGAGCTGCTGCTAAACGCGTGCGCAACAAATAATTTGTATACACTTAGAAAAAAATAATGAACTAATTGGAGAGGAGAAAATAATTAATGAAAATATTGTCAAAAGTCAAAGTTTAGAAAACAACTCATGGTAATAGTATGAATATTAAAAGTTGAGTAAATAATTCATTATTCTTATCTTAAGGCCCCTTTATATGGTCAGAAAGCAGTATCAATCTTTATCATAGGTTAGGCTAGGTTAAACATGCCACTCGCGTTTGCACGCTACGGCTCATTGTGATGCCTGTTAAATTTGAAATTGTAAATAGGAGGTCAAAGGTCAGCTCCAGAGGTCTCCCTCACCCTCTAAACTGAGCCAAGTCCTCCAATGGACATTTTGCTAGCTACTCAACTCATCGAAGAACGGTTTCCCGAGATGACGGTCTCGTCTATCAAGAAGAGCAGTTTCAGTCACATAGGAGTTGTTGGATACTCTCCGATTCCTCCTCATCTTTATCATAGTGTTTGTGAAATATTTATGTATACATCTCATATAGTACAATGCTTAAAGGTATATCAGAATCGTTTTTATTTTTCTTTCAGCATAAGATTTTTGTAAAGATTAATCTGCTTTGCAGTTTTCATCTTCATGCATACGTTCACAAATGATTGATACTGCTTTTTGACCATGTAAAGGTCTCTTTAGACCTGGTTAGTCTGAAAAACTTGATATTGGGGAACTGGTTGTGTTGTTTGTTGGTTGTGAAGAATTGTTTCAGGCATTCCAATGATTCTCCATCAGATATCAAGTAGTCTGTCTAATCCAGCGCTGTCCTGCGGCCCAACTCATCACGGATTCTTCTAATGCAGCCTAGGGAATCATAAGGGTTGGACAGCCTTGGTGTAATCTATCCTAAGGCAGAAATAAACTACTGAAAAACTAGACTTATGACATGATAATCATAATAATAAGTAGTAATATTCGAGCTTTCTTTGCAAAATTCTTATACATATTTTTTCACATATCACTAATGACTCGCTCCAATAATTGGGTGGCCTGCACTCTGACCTTCTAATACACATAACCCAATATTTTGATAAGATAAAGCTAAGATATATTTTTTTTTTTTTATTGTACATTTACTATTTTTGCTACTGTCGACAGCGAATTTTATCAAATTTGGTAAGTCACATTAGCAAGTTACCAAACTCAGCCAAAGTCACATTAGCAAGTTTGGATGAGTTGGTCGCTAGTCCGGGATGCGAAATGGGAGATCTAAAGGGTGTTGGCTTTTCCGGCGTTGAGTTTGCCTGCTGTTGTCTAATAGGTTTATTACCAGGAGATTGGCATTGTCCTCCAACCTGTTAAGGGGTCTGTTACTGTGCTTGACGATTTCTTCTTTCATCGTTGAAATTTTCAGATATCTTTCCCATTTTTTTGACGTACCACAACGCATCGACAATCCTTCGCAACAGTTTGGAATGAAAGCTCTGAAGAGTTTCCAGGTTTTAAATGGCTGCAGTGCCTCAAATCTGTATGGCGTATCGGTTATAGTATGGCCTTGTAGAATAACATCTTATTTCGAGTTTGACATAAAGAGCCAATTCACTCTTCAAAGTTTCAGGTCCAACTGCTTTCTTTTGGTTGCCAGGTGATTCCCCTGGCCATCGTTACAGTTGCTCTTCTTGCAATGGCTTCGCTGTTCATGAAAACGATAGGGCATGTCGAGTGGCTTAGGGTGAAGGGAGCAATTGAAGATTTCTCTGCATTGACGCAGATGTTCCACCTCTTCAGTCAAGGCTCCAAGTGGCTCAACTGGTCTTGAAGGAGAGCTGAGGTTACAACCGGATCTGTGCCGTTCAGCAACACGGAATATGTTTCAATTGAGAATTTTCCGTCTCTCAAGATAAGGAGGTCTTACGTATAGCAATTTCTTGTAAATTTTGCTAAAAAAAATCAAAAGAAAAATTGATTTCAATCTTGAAAGAAATAGTAGTATTCATATTATTATTATTTTACTCTTAAGGGAGGCTTAACTGAGGGTGACGATTGGGCTTGGTATTATTCATACTGTCTGTCTGCTTTTATGATACGAACCAATACGACACGTGGTGCACCCTGCTGAGACAAACGTGTCTCTTGTGAAGAAACAAGTTTACAAATACCATTCTTAAAAAATATAAACATAAGTATTTGTATCAACGCCTTCGTTTATTTGCCAGAAACTTTTAAGATATAACCTAAAAGGCTACTAGGCCACATTAGACTTTGAGCGAATGATTTTGTGGATTATATACAAAAAGTTCTCTTAGTTTGATATACATTTTTGGCAGCTACTTAGCCCAACCTAAAGACCTAATTTGCTAAGCTTCTGTGTAACAACCTCTCTCTTAATTTTTTTCAGTGTGTCTCTGCGTAGCACGGTAGCTACAGACTTCATAACATGCTTTTGTGTTTGCTGCCAAACAGTCCAAGTTGCCATCATTGCCGCCTGCCTCCCTGACAACAACAACAATAACAACAACAGCAAGAGAATGACTGCGCGCATGTGCAACAACAACAATAACAAAAGCAACTAATGGCGATGTCGACGACGATGACGTTGTGAAAAGAAGTGAAAAAAAAGAATACAAATAAATAAAAAAAAAAGATAAAAGTAATCATGAATAAAAGAAAACCTGTACACAAAAAACCACGAACTAAACCAACCGATCGAAACACAGAACAGAAAGCGAGTGGAGTGGAGTAGATTGGAGTAGAGTGGAGTGGAGTGAAATGGAGTGAGGACTGAATAAACGAATGAAGTAAAGAACGAATATAAGTAGAGAAGAAGAAAAAGAAAAAGAATAAAACAACAGATAAACAAAAATAAACCATGCTATAAAGAAAACGGGTGCCATGGGGGAACAACACAACAACAACAACACAAGACAACACAACATCAGCAGTAACAACTCCACACCATCACCATCGCCATCACCATCATCATCATCATGCTTATGCTGCCACTCAAGAGTCTCTCTGGCTGAGTTTCGAGTCGAAATCGCATTGAAATCGAGTTGAGTTGAGCTGAGTCGGAATCTGTTATGATGATGGTTGCTGGAGTAGAGTGGAGTGGAGTGAAGTGGTGATGGCGGTGGAGGCTATGTTAGCTACGACGTTGCAGTAAAAGCGCGCGTACTCCAACTCCAATCCAAAGAAACTGGTATATAACATACGATGTATAAATGTGTTTATGTATGTATGTATGTATATAGTATCTGTGTTGCTGTTATTATGCTTCGCAAGAAAAAACAACAAAATAACACAGAAAGAAAAAAAAAGATAAAAGAAAACAATCTTTTGCTGTGCACAGTAGCACTAAACGAAAGTCTTACTACACACACACACACACACACATACACACAGATACTACATACATACATATGTGCATACAAATGTAGTGGATTGAAGTGTATCTACTGCGTACAACTTTTGTTTGCAACTAACTGAGTTTATTTTTGTTTCTTTCACCAAGGAACATTTTGTGCGCAAACGTGGCCAATACTACACTGATACTCAGATACACAGATACATTTACACACTTACACTAACAGTCTACATATTCTAAGAGGCCTTCAACTATTGTATTAATGGCAATACCATACTGTTGCTGCTATTACGAGTACTAATGATGATAGTCCGAGTCAAGTCAAGCCAAGTCGAGTCGAGTCGAGAGGAGTGCAAAAGGCCTTCATAGTTACGGCACATTATGATGGCTAATAGTTAATATTTTTGTGTAACTGGCAGTTAGTGGCAACACAACAGCTCTCCTTCATCTCCTTATCCACATTCACATCCTCATAATATTCATGATTATACCATACCATACATACATCTCTTTGGCATGATGTGGCTGCTATTCGTTAGGTGCGTCCTTTAAGGTCATTAAACGTTGAGTTCGTTTACTTCTTGCTAGTGAGTGAGAGTTAAAATTGCATCATATCAGTATTTTACTACAATATCTTTCTGTTCCTTTACACTTTCAGCATCTAATTCTTATCTAATTTACTCTGTTCTCTAAAGCATATAATGTGAAGGGTATGGATATATGTACAGTAAATTCTCTTGTGGGCTGACACTCACGGTTCCAGTGAAATTGTCAGGGAGATGCCTGCGACTAAAGTTTTTACTCTAATGTTATGTGAGTTTTTTTATCAGAAGGAAACCTTCCGCCCCATGTCCTTTTGTCCCCCCAAAAGTTAGATACTACGTCGGGATGAAAGGAGGAGCATAGCTGCTCAAAATTCAATCAGTCCAATTCAATGGGTTACCTATTGTGCTATTTTGGTACGTAGGTCTTGACTACACATTAACATTCTACAATGCCCTGTCCGGCAATACAGCTAAACGATAAGCTTTCGTCCTTTCAGCTGATCTCCTGCGTTCAGCATCTCTGAGGGCACTCATTATTACTGCTGTAGCTGTCTTTACCGTTGCAATTTAGGGGTCAACTGTGATAGATGAGAATAGCTATAGAGATATGTTTTATAGCATCCCCTTTTTTCAAGCTTAAAGTCATGATTAACTAGTATATCAGAAAATGTACTGAAGGTTATGAGGAGGAGACCTTGGAACATTTCATTTGCTTCTGCCTGCACTCAAAAGAAAACGCATGACGTACTAAGCCTCCGATATGTCTAAACTAGGAGACAGCATAACTTCTAAAACTTCTCTCTCTCTCTTAGGTCCACATTCCAGTACAGTAAAATGTTCAGGGTCTATGCAGTACTTCGGCCAACCTACATAAACTAACCAATATTTCTCTTTTTGATGAATAAATTCTTTAAGATTGTTCCGATTATTAAAAATGGAGCGCTACATTAAAGAAGAAAGCGTTATCATTGTAAATATAATAATAAGTGGCGCTACAACCGTGTGTCGGTTTTGGCCGAGTCCAAAAGAGCCCGCCAACTAGTTCTGTGCTTTGCACACTGGCACCAATTGGAGATTCCCAAGGTCGACAGGTCCTTCGTAGCTTGGTCTCTCCAACGGAGATGTGGACGTCCCCTTCCTCGTTTTCCACCCTGAGGTACCGTCTCGAAGGTCTGCCATGCTGGAGCTCGCTGTTTCATCGAATACGGTACACACCGTCTACGCGGAGAGTACCGAAGATTTTACGGAGTATTTTTCTCTCGAACGTTCTCAATGAATTCTCATCGCTGTTGGTCAACGTCTAGGCTTCGGCGCCATACATCAGGACGGGGATGATGAGTGCCTTGTAGAGCGTGAGTTTGGTTTGTCGAGAGAGGGCTCTGCTTTTCAATTGCCTAGCGAGCCCAAAGTAGCACCTGTTGGCAAGAGTGATCTTCCGCTTGATCTCTAGGCTGACGTCGTTCTTGCTTTTGATGCTGGTGCCAAGATAGACAAAGTCCTTCACCACTTCAAAGGTGCGGTCGCCAACAGTGACGTTTTGTCCAAGCCACGAAGACTCTTTGTTTGTTGACAGAAGATACTTTGTCTTGCCCTCATTCACCGCGAGACCCATTTTGGCCGCTTCTCTCTCTAGACTGGAGTACGCTGAACATACAGCACGGCTGTTATGACCGACGATGTCTATGTCGCCGGCATATGCCAGCAACATGACACTTTTGTAGAAAATAGTGCCTTGTCGGTTCAGCTCGGCGGCCCGAATAATTATTGCAGGAGGAGTTTGAAGAAATCACAAGAAAGGGAATCGCATTGTCTGAAACCTCGTTTTGAATGAAACGGATCGGAGAGGTTCTGACGGAGCTTGTGGTGGCGCTTAACGTCATACTGCATTACCGGATTAGTTTAGCGGGGATATCAATCTCAGACATAGAGGCAGTTCCTATCCGTGCTATCAAAAGCAGCCTTTAAATCGACGAAGATGTTCTTTTCGAGGGCTATTGTGAAAAGCCATTACAAAAATAGGGAAAGTTACGCCGAGACCGCATAAAATTGAAAATACCACAAATCGCTCAAAAATACATGGTTGTATTATACTCTTCACGCAGAAGAAGTTATTTAACACACAGAAGGAGACATCAGACACCCTATAAAGTATATATATTCTTGTTCAGATCGACATATGACTATTGGTGTATTAAAATTAGTATGAATACTTGCTCTTCCCTAAACGTAAGGCAAATCAATAATATGCTATTGTGATTCAGGTAGTGCATCAACGTTAATAACTTATCTAGTTTTCTGTCTTTTCCTGATCATACATAATTTTATTGTGGAATAAATATCATTCCATTTTATTTAAAATCTTTTCTTAAAGGCCCTTATGTCTTACGATAATTAAATGTGACTCACATCCAATGGCGGTGTTTGTTCAAAAAACATTTCCCCAGAAATGTCAAAAAGGGCGTTTTTTCTTAATTGATTAATCAAATAAGTAAGAGTATCTGATCTGCTCATGCTACTATTCAAGATGACGACGTTGACAATGATGATGAAGATCATGAAGTGTAAGTAAGATGCCATTGACTGACAATGACTTAAATTACAAGTTCGCGCTTTTGACTCATTAACCAGAGGTCAATAAAAAAGGTTAATTCATACAAAATTATGTGTAATTTTTGTTTTTTTTTTTTTGGTTTGTCTCATTCCAAGGAAAAAATATTGTATTTAGTGAGTAAAATTTACAATTGTTGCAAGGTTTGCTAGGATGGAGGCAACAACAACAAACACAAAATATTGAAACTTCAAAAAGTTGCACATGCGCTGCCGCAATGTTAAAATACTCGTAAGTCATGCTGAGCCATGCCATGCCATGCCATGTTGTGGTATGCTAAGATACGCCGGAAGCGACGCGTTGCGCATATCAACGTAATCAAATACAATAACAACAATAAAATTATTCATATATGTAGTATGTATATAATTATATGACAGAATATTCATAACAGGAAATCCCTTTTATACCGCAAAGCAACTGCGTAACTATAATTATCAGTAAGCACACACAACACTATAAAAAAACAAAAAAAAAAAAAAAACACAATCCAACACAGAAGAAGATACGCCTTCACAACAATATATATGTACTACCATACTTACATACAATAATATAATATTATACTATTATCAACACACAATTTCTTCTATCTCCTTGTACTCCTACACCTCTCTGGTATTCCATAGACGCGCGCAAACTCAGTGTATGCGAAAAATGCAAATGTATCTCGAAATCATCATCATCATCATCATGCTGAGCTGAATATCAAATAGTAAAAACGATCAAGCGACAATTGTTGTTGCTGCTTTTACTATCTATATCTTTATATACTATACATATACGATTTATTTATTAACACCCCCTACAATTTCATTTGAAATATAAAAATGATGACAAAGAGTGAGAGAGACCCAGACCCTACTTACTAAACAAAAAAAAAACACCAAAAGCAACCCATAGCAATGGGCGACAAGCATTCAAAGTATCTTTATACTATTGCTTACATTCAAACTCAAACCCATTGAAATCTGCTACTATTCCAACTGTTTGTTGGTTCGTTCCTTCGTTCGCTCATTTGTTTGTTCACTCGTTCATTTGTTCGTTTGTCATTTATTCATTCATTCTGTTCATCATTGCCATTTGACTATTTTTGTATGCGTAACGCAATCTATTCATAAAAATGAAATGAAATTAAATAAAATAAAATATCTACACATATTTTCATTTACAAGACCGGAAGAGCACTTCCTCTACCGACAAATAATAACAACTACAACAGCAACAACAACAACACAAATGCGACCACCGACAATAATGACTGCTAACTAACTCAGACCTACAACAGCGTTTGGGATCCATGTTTCGAGATCCAAATATTGTCAACTATTATTTGAGTATAGTAAATATTATAATGCGAGTACACTTAATTTCATATACCATATATTGTAGTATAGAGTACAGTGTAGACTAACTTAGATCAATTGCAATGCAATGAAGTGTCCATGAATTCGTGTTGTATTTGTTATCTTTGAATACGAACTTATACAGATTGATTGTTGTGATACACTTTACTTCAACACTAGTAAGTGATATTACATATCACTTTAACATGTTATTTGTTCTGATTAAAACTTTGCATTGGAAATCCTTTAATGTATGGTGTATGGATATGATCAACATGACTCGTTTATTCTCATTCAGAACATTTGGCCACAATCAACACCTTCCATCTACTATCTTCATCAGAAGTCCATCCCTCCATACCATTCACATAGTATTGATATACAATTAAATTTTAAAGGATTGACAACCAATGGCACCAGTAATGTTTAAGTATACCGGACCATGTTGGAAACAATTTTATATAAAAGCTTCATCATTTTACTACATTTTAGAATAAATTTCACTCCATCCATGTGTCAACAACATATACCTGTTGTTTTATGCCTACAAACGCCATTGCGGGAAGCCCTGGTTTTTTGCTTCCATCTGAAGAAAAGTGCACCAGACAGTCATCGGCTGCTGTGTGAGGCATACGGAGAGCATGCTCCATCAATTTCAACTTGCGAGTACTGGTTTCGATGACTGACATGGAGCGCGAAGGAAGGCCATCAACGTTTGTAGACGCCGAATTGTAAGAAATTTTGTATGAAGACCCTTGCCAAACCAAAGAAGAACTTGCGGCAACGTTTGGTTTGACTGAACAAGCCGTTTTATTGCGGTTGATAGCCATTGGTATGTTCCAGAAAGTCGGAAACTAGGTGCCTTACGAACTGAAACCAAGAGAAATCAAACGGAATGTCACTGCTTCCGAAATGATTTTTCAACGGTACAAAGGGAAGACGTCACCGGCATGAAAAATCGATTCATTCCGATAATCCAAAAACTAAATGTGGCATATGGCCAAAAGGCATATGTTAAGCATGGCGAACTCGCACCATTGATGCCAAAGCCAAACATCAATGGCAGCAAGGATATGAAACTGATCTTCAACTCAGCCCTTTTGAGATGTTTGGAAAAGGGCTCAAACAGTAATGTTACACAAGTCAGGAAAAAATCCAGACCTTTTGGACTCATACAGGCCAATAAGCCTGCTTACATTGTTTGGTAAAAAATTGAAAAGATTCTGAGTTGCTCAATGATCATGAACGCCATTGCAAAATTCCAGTTTGGCTTCCACAAGAAACACGGCACTCCGTAGCTGGTCAACTTTATTCTGGAAAGTTTTGAGGTCAAAATATTCACAGTCGCTGTCTTCGTAGATGTCAAACAAGCTTTTGACAGGTTTAGCCACGAGGTCCTGCTTTTCAAATTGAAAACCTTCTTTCCCTACAATTGTTTGAAATATCAAAACTTTTTGTCCAACAGATTCTTTTGTGTGGTACAGGATGGTGTCTGCCCATCGAAATGGTCAATCATGGCTGGAGCTCCCTAAGGTACCTACCTATATCCAACTCTATAGTGATGGGTAAAGAACCCATGATATGCCAATAACCACACCAAGTAATATAATCGAGTCAGACTTTATGAAAGCATCGTTTGCGGATGATACGGCCATTTTCACGAAGGATTGCTGTATATCGAGTGCGACAAATGCTATGCAGGAATATCTTCATCAGTTCGCAGAATGAACTGATAAGTGGAACATTGCCTTAAACGTCACAAAATGCCTTTGAGTTACATTTATTTTGCAGAGGGAGTTTTCCCAGGCTTAGCTCTTAATGGACAACCACTCGGGTGGACAAGCGTCGAACTTTTAGATCGCACATCACAGGGCCAATGTTGCCAAGTTGAGTTGGTTATTGCATCCCAGAAATAAGCTGTCTCTTCGGAACAAGGTGATCTTCTATAAATGTGTCTTAGCACCCAGTTGGAGATATGGTATCCAGAAGTATGACATCTCGAACTTAAGAAGTTTAGATTTTTCCAGGCGAAAACACTTAGAAGCAAAGACCGTAACGGTTATAAGTTTTTAGCTTTTTAAGAATTATTTCTTCAGTTTTATCTTTTATTTGACTATCATTATCACTTTCAGAGTATCCACTTTCAATTGTGCTTTGACTGACGTCCAAGTATCGTGTACTCCAGCAAATACTCGTTCCACCGATGCTGAAGTTCCTAGCAAGCATTACATATATTCAAAGATTTGTGCCAATTCTTTGTACTCGCAATCGGCATTTTTCAGATGGGAGAATATTTCTACCCAGCGATCAGATATTAACATATCTGAATTGCAAGTGGAAATCTGCCGCATTTTCATTGGCAATATACAAATTGTTTGCACTTTGTAGTCAGCCAAATATTTTTGTTGCTATTACTACTGCTGATGATGATCATGATGATGACGGTAATGACATTTGACGTCTGTGTCGTTTGATGATGTTTCTGTAGTCTTGTTATTGTTTAAAGCTTTGCTCTTTTTTCACACATGACTATTTCTAAAAATTGATAACACAAATGTTTAGGAACTTTTTTGTTGTTTCTTTGAAGTTTCCAAAAATAAATGAAAATTATTTTTTCTTACACAGTATTTTAAGCGATTGTAAAGTCTAATAAACAGTATAATCCGCTCCTTATTCATGCATCACGCATTGTCATAGTGTTAGTGAAATATATATCTCATGTGCAATGCATGATGAAACATTGAATCTAAACGATTCAATCATAATATCGCTAGTCAATTTTTTGGGAATTAAATG
>JBAMAV010001278.1:0-180271 GCA_037043315.1 Amiota communis
ACTCAAACGGGGCACAGAGCAGAGTACGGCGGACTATCAGACAATGGTGGAACAAACGCTAGGCGATGCTGTAAAAGTTTTGGTGTAAACGAACGTGGTCACTATTAAGCTCAGGGATCTGGATGAGATTACATCTCCCGGCGAAGTGTGCGACGCCTTGCATGAGCAGTGCAAAATACACCGTCCGAATGAGGCGCTGGTTCGAAACATGGGGAAGATACGTCGCGGCACACAGACTGCATACATCACGTTGCCAGTCGCTGACGCAAAGAAGGTGCTGAGCTCCCAACGAGTCCGCATCGGCTGGGTATCTTGCAGAGTGCGGGATTGTGCATCTCCAACAAGATGCTTCAAGTGCTGGGGCTACAACCACAGAGCGCAGGACTGCAAAGAGGAAGCAGACCGCAGTAATCTCTGTAGGAGGTGTGGGCAAGAGGGTCATCAAGCAGCACAATTCAAAAATGACCCAAAATGTGTGCTATGCAGTGGTGTCCGGTTCTTAAAAGGGCAGTTAAGGTTAAGGAAGTAAGAGGGCGATGAAAATCGCCCAATTAGACCTTAACCACTGTGCCGCAGCTCAAAACCTGCTGCACCAAACGGTGCTGGAGCAACACTTAGACCTGGTCCTTCTAAGTGAACAGTACCGCAACGTGGAGGGACACAAATGGATTTCGGATGCATCCTGCAAATCCGCCATATGGGTTACGGACGGGAAGATGCCGCAAAGTAGGCCAGTTACTCCTCATGCCGGTTTCACATGGGCTAAAGTAAATAGTATTTACTTCTTCTCATGTTACGCGCCGCCAAGCCTGGAGCTTATTCAGTTTGAATGGCTAATCGCGGAACTGGTGACGGAAGCAAGAACGAGGACGCCTTTCATCATCGCAGGAGACTTCAATGCGTGGTCCACAATGTGGGGTAGCAGGTTCACGAATCAGCGAGGCAGAGTCTTGATGGAGTGCCTAGCCACACTCAACGTCGAACTTTTGAACGATGGGCAGTTCACTTTCCAGGCAGGTGATAGACGTTCAGCCATAGACCTTACGTTTGCGCATTGTTCCATTGCGCGCCACACAACATGGAGCTTCGGTGATTTTTATACAAACAGTGATCACCGAGCCATCATGATTAAGATTGCGCTGTATCCCGCAACCAAATGTCAGTTGGATGGAGAGATCGACTTTTCGATGAGGACATCTTTCTACAAATCTGGGAAAGCACCTCAACTGTGACTGATGACGCGAACGGTATGGTAGAAAGCATCACTAAGCGGATTTCCATAGCTTGTGATGCCTCGATGCCTGGGAAAGCTCGGGTTCCTGCGCGAAAGGCAGCCTACTGGTGGAACGACGAAATCGCCGAGCTTAGGAGTCGCTGCATCCGGGCGCGCAGGTTGGCGCAACGTACCAGAACATCTCCTGGTTGGGAAGAACTGCAAGGGAAATTTAAAAGGCTAAGGCATCTCCTGAGGAAGCCCATACGGACCAGCAAAGATTCCTGCTTCAAAGCACTGCGAGACAGCTCCGATACTGATCCGTGGGGAAAGGCCTACAAAATCGTGATGAGCTCGGTAAAGGGACCACAGCCCCCACAGCCATCAGACCCAGCACTGATGGACAACGTGGTCGCGGCACTTTTCCCTGAGGGGGATACACTGGAGCCCACTGAATTGTCCACAGGCGTTGCTGAATTCCCGTCGGTTACCACGGAGGAGGTGCTGCAAGCTCTGAACAAGTTGGGAGATAAAAAAGCCCCGGGACCTGATGGTATCCCAAATGTAGCGCTAACGGCAGCAATGAAAGCAGATGTTGCGACCTTCGCAAAAATGTACTCCGCATGTTTTTTCGAAGGCATCTTTCCGACCATCTGGAAAAGACAGAGGCTAGTCTTGTTGCTAAAGCCAAAAAAACAACCGGACTGTCCATCTGCGTACCGGCCACTCCGCATGCTTGACTCGCAGGGCAAGATACTGGAAAGCATCATCGTCGGACGACTGCAGGACACGCCAGATAGGCCGAACGCCTTATCCGACTTCCAGTTTAGATTCCGCCGTGGAAAATCCACGGTTGATGCAATCCAAGCAGTGATGGATATCGCACGCAGAGCAACGAGTGGAACCAGATGGAGAGGCGGCGACAAAGAATACTGCGCGGTAGTGACCCTGGACGTCAAAAATGCCTTCAACATGGCGAGCTGGCCGCGGATCATGCAAGCACTTAGGGCGCTTGGCACGCCGAGGTACCTAATGCGGATCATCGAAAACTACTTCGCTGATAGAGTACTGCTGTATGACACCGATGATGGCCGGAAAGAGTAAAGGGTCACAAGGGGCGTGCCACAAGGTTCGGTCTTTGGTCCCACCTTGTGGAACGTAATGTATGACGGCGTTCTCAAGATAAACCTCCCCACAGGCGCAACGCCGATTGGATATGCTGACGACATTGCCCTGGTAGTCGTGGGTAAAACGATCGAGCGAATACAGACTAGTTGCTGTGAAGCCATGGCCAGTGTCATGAGCTGGCTCAGGGAAGCCCACTTGGAATTAGCAGTTGAGAAAACAGAAGCTGTTCTCCTGTCTACCCGGAAAGTGAGGGAAACATTCTCGTTTCGGATAGGTGACTGCCTCATAACCTCCCAGTCATCCCTCAAGTACCTGGGAGTGCTTATTGACACTCGGCTGTCCTTCAAGGAGCATCTAGTAGCCATTAACGATAAAGCGGTGAAAGTTAATGGAGCCCTATCCCGTATAATGACAAACATAGGTGGACCACGAGCAAGCACGCGGAAGCTGCTGGCTAGAGTTGTTGCCTCCATTATCTTATACGCGGCGCCAGTATGGGCGGATGCAACACGGAAGAGCTCATACATGGCGGGTATTCGCTCGACGTACCGTTTAAGTGCGCTACGGGTAGCAAGCGGTCTTCGCACTACATCGGATGTTGCGATTGAGGTAATCGCCTCTATGCCACCAATCGATATAATGGCGCGTGAACTGGAACATAGGTTCACCACGGGGTCATCTACAGAAGACGAACGGCGATACAGCATCCAAGAATGGCAGAGGAAATGGGGAGCGTCTAGGAAAGGACGATGGACGTACTCTCAATTCCTAGCCTGGATGTATGGATAACGCGGAAACATGGAGACGGAGTGGACACGGCTGCTTTAAGTTCTACCTGCACCGGTTCAAGAACGAGGAGGACACGTTCTGTCCAGTCTGCGTCGGTATCGCCGAAGATGCCCAACACGTACTTTTCTGTTGTCCCCGATTCAGTGATGAGAGGACACAGATACAGGAGTGTTTTGGTGAACCGCCTACTGTGGTTAACCTGGTGCCATACATATGCCAATCAGAAGAGAAGTGGCAATTGGTAAAAACCACTATTGCAATGATTATGCGGACCCTCCGTACAACAGAGCGCAGCGGAGCAGCTGAACGATCGCGAATGCAGGCCGATCTAGCTGCACAAACGGACAGGTGAATGTAGATTGTTGACGTGTAGTTGCGACCTACGAACACATACAGTACAAATGCATTAGGTGACCCACTTACTTGGGACAGACTGACGATTGAGCAATTATGCTCCTCCTCTCCTCCCGACAGAATATATAGCGACAGTTCCGGGGGGACAATAGGACATGGGGCGGAAGTTTTTAGCGGGTTAAGGCCCCGCACCTCGGTTGTAGACCGACCAAGTTTTCGATGCTTTTCTTCCGATTACAAAAAAAAAAAAAAAAAATTCCCTTATTCTACTGCGCGCGCACACGTACACATCACCAGCTTTGTATTGTTTTTGTTGTTTAAAAGCGGTTATTATACTCTTCACGGGAGTGAATACTATTATAAGGTTGTCATGATGTAACACACAGAAGGAGACTTCGCAGACCATATAAAGTAGATATATTTGTGATCAGCTCGATGAGACGAGTTGATTTAGCCATGTCCGTCTTTCTTTTCTTTTTACCATACGCAGCACATTTGTCGGAATCAGCTGAATCGGACCACTAGGGAGGGTACCATCCATACAAACCCCCTTTAAATTAATGTTCTTGTTAGAAAAAGTTTTTTGTTTTTAAACGTATCGAAATTTGAAATTTGAACTCTATAAGTTTCTGATCTATAGTCATTAACCATATAAATTTCATGATCCTGGGGTTACCAGGAGTGGTACCTCCCATACAAACCCAAATTAAATGGCAAACTTCTTTACATAGTATAAAGCAAGTCGAAATTTCAAGAAGTATAATACTGATTACTTCTAAACCACGCAACGTATTTTGATCTATTCCCGAAATATAAATAGCAGCCCTCGTGTGTTTTAGTTTATGAAATGGTAATAATCATTTTCCATCGCAAAAAAACAATAAAAACAACGCTGACCCTAACAATAAGATGGGATTCAATGTTTGGAGGGCTACAAAATGCTTCAAAGTGCAACTGCATAGACACGTTCCTGTGAGAGATGCATCCAACAATTAGTGTCGTTCTAAAAGTGATAAAGCAAAAGACTTTGCAGATGAGCTTGAGAACCGCTTCACACCTTTCTCCTCCTAGCTGATGACAATGATAACAACGAAACAGCTCTAGCCTTAGCGAGATAGGATCCTGATTTGAGTCTCATGAAGCATATCACTCCTAGTAAGGTAAAAACCATAGTTAAAAAATGAAAATCAAGAAGTGTCCTGGACATGATGAGATTGATGCTAAAGTTGCAAAATATGATAATCAATACTATGCTGTGTTTTTGCCATTTTTTTTCACTAACTACTAAACCATTCCACGCCACTTTCCCCCCAGAGCCCGAGCGAACATTGAAAACCCAACATGACTGGGTATGGACCACAAGTCACTTCGGTACTGAACTACTGGGGTTAATAGACATGCAATCTTATTGAACTACTTTGCGGCTGTAGACCTAACGTCATCATCCATATATATGTGAAAGCATGCACTATAAAGATAAATTTAAGATGTGAAACATAGGGTTGTATAATAAAGACACTTTAGCTTCAACTTTTTACTAGTAACATAAAGTAAAATTACCAAAAATGAGAACAAATGAATCAGTCGATTCAATATCGACTATCATGTATGTCAATATTCATATTTGATTCATCTGATTTTTTTTTTTTTTTTTTTTTAACAGAATCTGCTACACAATTTTTCTGTTATACTACTCTATTGCGATTGTGATATTTGTTATTGTTATTTATATAAAAATTTATTTACGTACATTGAATTAATACCGAGCTTTGCACGTTGTTCGAGCATACATTGAGAAGCACGCCACACTTTTACTGGCCACACTGGAAACTGACTGTTCCTTTTGTATTTTCTAAAAACTGGTTGACCCATTTCCGAGATACATATTTTATATATTGTACTAGTAAACCCGGCGGACGTTGCCAAGCCACTGACGTAGGAGCCACACAATTCTAGTACTATTGGTATGGGAATTTGGCGAAGAAATAAAATGTTCTGCGACACAATTAATTACGTGAAAGACAGTCTCAGTTTTTGTGTGAGCATATAAATAAAATAAATTTACAAGGAATCAAAAAATAAAAAATTATATACAAAATTAATGAGAAAGAAAAACATTATAAAAACAATTTTCAATAGAAAAAAAAAAACTATGAATTTTACTGTTCAAATAAAAAACAATTTAATTCAAAATAATTTCTATATTATTTATATATTTTTGACCAAATAAAAGGTAAATTTCATTTAAACGTGGTCAACAAAAGTGCTCAAAACTCGATGCCATAAAAGTTTTGTAACGAAAAAAGAAGATTTTGTTAAGATACAACACAATAATGAAAGCAACTCAAAAAGAAATTAATAACAAAAAAAAAAAAACTAAATATAAAGTATTAATAAAGTGAATTGGTAATAATTAGGAAATTAAAACATTACTCTTATTTTTTGGTGGCTAGAACTCACTAGACTAACGAAGAATTCTTCACTAATACATCAAATGGTTAAAAAAAAATGATGAACCAACAAAGAAATACGAGACCCCAACTAAAATTGAAATAATCACATGAAAATTTAAAAGAAATAAAAACAGCAACAAAAAAATATTTTCTTATCGAAATAAAAAATTTAATAAATAAGAATCACATTGTCTATTCCGAAATGGTATCTCTAGATCGAAGAAAAAAAAAATTTAAAAAAAAAAGAAAAAAAAAAGATAGAGAAAAATTATATTTAAAAATATTATTTATTTATTTATAAGATTTAGATATAATATTTAATACTAAACCTAAAATTATGAAAGACTACTTAGCTAACAGGGCCTACATAATTAAGTCTTATATCTATTACTAAATTAAATACTAAAAAAAGACGTGTGACTTGCTGCTGGGGCCTTCCACTCGCGTTTTAATATGATCCAAATCTGCTCTAAATTTTTAAGTTGAAAAAAAATTATAATAACAATTTAGGAATTGGAAAAAACATTTTCTCTCCAACAAAATTCATAATAAGCTCATTTTGGATAAGGGGTTCTTGTACTAAATATTTATTTTATTTGTTAACTAGTAGACCCGGCGCACGTTGCTACGCCCCTGACGTAAGAGCCACACAATTCTAGTCAAGGTTGTAGATGGTGGTTGAAGAGCTCGTTGTAAAGCTTTCTATGCCGTGAAATCATGTGTACCATATATGATATTTTCTTTACAATACTGTTTGGTACACGACATCTTTTGTTTGATTACCAGGCGCGTAAACAACCAAATTTGAAGGTTTTCCAACACGGGAACAGGCAACATACAATTAACAATGCGAGAAACATGGATTTCAAGATTATTTTCACAAACAATGAATGACTGCCCCTTGTGATTTATTTACGTCAATACCAAATTCATAAAGCAGTAAAGTATAATAACGTAGAAGTAAGCGAAGAACCTAATACTAAAAAAATGTATATTTACCTTTCAAAAATTAAAAAAATAAGTATGCAACTCAATGCATTAGGAACTTTTGTCATAAAAAAAAAGATTAAAATTGATTCAGTATATTTTGTAATGTGAAAAAATATCTGTATCTCTAAAACTACGCCACCTACTGGGTCCAAATGTGTTTAATAACTATTCACTTGACCCCATAAGTACAACAATTTCATCAATTTATATAGATGTATATATGTATATATATACATATATAACGGGTGATTTTTTAAGAGCTTGCTAATTTGATTCTCAAAAAAAAAAACACATAAAATTCAGAAAAATGTATGAAATCTTTATTTGAGTCGATAGAACGAACTAGGGTCCATTGAAAACCCAACACGACTGCGTATCGACCACAAGTCAATTTGGTACTGAACTACTGGGGTTAGTAGACATGCAAACTTAGTAAACTACTTTGCGGCTACAGACGTAACGTCATCAGCCATGTATAGAAGCATGCACTATAAAGTTAAATTTAAGATTTAAAACATAGGGTTGTACAATAAAGATACTTTAGCTTCAACTTTTTATTAGTAACATAAATTAAAATTACCGAAAATGAGAACAAATGAAATTAAGTTAATAGGTTAATAGAAATCTAAGTGTTAAGATGAGTTAAAAGATTAAATTTTAGCTGTTCGGAAGAAATAGAGTTAGATAAAACACGAAATGAGTCGTGCTGTAAATAAATGGTCTTACAGGTCCCAATAAATATAGTGGAGAAAGTCCTTGTAACCCGAGAAGGAACATTAAAATTTATGTTACCAAGCAAAGATGGGGAAGATTATTTTTAGGAAAAATGCGGGATGCCCGGAAGGTATTCAGAATGTCATCCCAAACCACCAATTTGGATTCAGGCCTCAGCATGGCACCCTGTTTTGTCAAACATATTCTCACTGCATTCGAAATTAAACAATATTGTTCGGCTGTATTCCTGGAAGTCAAACAAGCCTTCGATAGGGTATGGATTGACGGTTTACTTCTACAAACTTAAACAACTATTCCCAAGCAAGCAATTTCTCCTACTCAAGAGCTATTTGTCAGATAGAACATTTTTCGTCAAGATGGGCGACGATAACTCGTCAATTAGAGGCAGGGACCGTAAGAATTAAAACTTAAGAATAATTTTTATTTTTAATATTTTTTGGATATACCTTACAAAATAAAAATTAATTCAGTTTTGGATGTAATGACGATCACATTGGAGTACTCATTTTCCGTGTAACATTTCTCCTTTACTGTAATTTTTTTAGTTTTAAAATTGACCAATAATCATTATTTGCGGTCCTTGCTTAGAAGAATAACTGGTGCTAATTGGTACATGTGGACCAGTGATGATATGTGATCTTATTCAGGCACAATCAAAAGCATATAGTGGCAGGCTACCGGTTTATCCAAACTATTTGTAGCATTTGTCTCGATGGGGCAGAGTCAGTCAAGCTATTGCTTTGTTTGATAGATATTTTTTCCCATTATAAATCAATGTTTTATCAACACCCGAAATTCAGACTTTTCCATTGTTTTCAAAAGGAGAAAAGTTGCTTCACTAAAACATCTGTTACTTTTAAATTGAATGCCGGATAGACATAAAATTTTGACACATATCGTTTGTAAGTTGCTAGTTCCTAAATATCATATGGATTTCTCAATAGTGGCGCACTCTATATGTCATACTACAAACTTATTGAGTGATATGTTATGAAGAAGGCAATCTTTTAAATATACAAAATACCAAAAACAGAAAAACCAATCAAAATAAATCTTATCTTTTGTACAAAAATTTAACAATAAATAAAATAAAGATTATAAGGAATGGTGAGATAAAAGTTATTTTTCTTCTCTGATTTTTTTACTTTTTCCTCAACAACTTTTGCTATTTGGAAAAACAATGCTATTAGCATAATAATATATAATTGTATCTAAATAAAATATCGCATACATCTATTTATTCATCATCCAAAACTTCATTATGATTTTTTTTTCAAAAATTTAGCAATGAAAAAAAAAATAAATTTTATTAAATAAACAAATTTATCGATATATTGAATTTTCATTTAACATAAACCTAGATTATCCCAGTGATTGAAGATCTACGTTCTGTTTAGTACACTTACTCATATAGAGTATATACCTATTCACTTATATCTATCTATCTATCTCTCTATCTATCCATAAGTTGATTAGTATACGGAAGTGTAATAAAAAACTGTAAATTATTTTGCTTCCAAAATTTTCTATTTTCTATTTACAGAATGAAAGCAAGGGAATGAAAAAGAGATTATATTTTGTATGGCGTCAGGAAAAACCTTGTATATACAATATTAAAATAGATCATCATGATGATCATCATAGTGATAATGATGATCATCATTATCATAATAATAATAAGAATAATGTTGTTGAAATTTATTTAAATAAAGTGAGACTATTCATACAACACAAGTTGAACTGGGAACAGGTGTAAACTATAAAATGGCAAAACATTGTTTAAATTATTTCATTCATTGTAAACTTTAAGCGCAAAATTTGTTGCAGTAATAAGTGTAGAAACAACAGCAAAAGCAGAAGTCATCACGGATTCTTATTTTGTTTAAGATTTCAAAGAAAAGATGTATGAGTAAAAATAAATTTAGAATTTAGTAAGAAATGCAAACTGTATTTAGTTTTTGCAAAGTGGTTCCTCTGAAGGCCACAAATATTTCACACGTCAACTGATCAATTTGCTCATGTTGATAAATAAGATTTACGGAAATTTATATGGTTATTAATTAATCAATTAATTTGGTCGAACGGTTCAATTTTTGGATTAACAAAATTTTAAACATAACAAAATACATAATCAAATTTCTTTGAATAATTTGAATGATTAAACATCGACGTACTTAGTTTGAAGAAAGAAGACTACCCTCTTTCATTAATCGGGAAAGATCCCATTAATATTAAGATCAGGCCTATACCAATACATATACAAGTTATTAGCAGTTGCCTAAAATATAAATTTCAAACAAACTGCTGAAACAAATGTCTGCACTAGATCCGGGAACTCTGAAAATACAATACCACACACTAGGCGCCTGGGCAGCACTGGACTTGACGCTACTCAGCAATGATAAGCATTGGTACTTAGTCTTAATTAAAGAAAAAAAGGGATATACCTTTATACCAATAAAAATAATAAAACGTACAAATACAAACATTCATAATTTACATAAGCCCTGTAGTTTAACAACAGAAAGATAAGTTTTCATAAAGATGGCCATAGAAACAGATCTCGAAGACGCATACTTATACTAGTGATACTGCGAAATCCAGACTTCCACCTAAAATATTGTATATAACGAGAACTTTATATGACTACAGCGGCAACATTACCACATATCCTAACAAAAATATTACTGACAAAAGGAACTCTTTGGCACGCTCTGGACTATATGCAAAATTTTAGGATACACTTAACAAACGGTTTGACCCGGACGGTATGGTCAAATAATTGTGTGAAGCTGTTAGTGATAATAAAACATCAACAGTACAATATTGTTTAAACCAGCAATAAGCAGTGAAAGTTGTATATACAAAGGCCTAGACTTAACAAAAGTGGAGTGACATATTGTATCAATAGTCAAACGCAAGGATAATGAAAGCACGAGGTAATCTCCTGTGGTTAATGGGAGTCCACATCAGCAAAGCAGAACGCGATTGGGCACATTATGCAATATGAAAGAAGAAGAAAATGCTTAGAGAATTGACATGTAGATCCTTGGAGAAATCTCAACTATCAAAAAAAGAAATTATAGATGCTTTAACGGTGTAGGAGATAATAATTGGACGAATCTATCAAATTATGTAAAAATACCTATAAAATATAGGAAAATAATGATAAACGAATTTAAGATTTAAGTATAATTTTTACAATAATATTTAGGTCATTTATACATTGTATTATACCCTGAGAAAATGCGAATCATTGAACGATCTGCTATCTCGCTAAAACGGGTGGGTGTAGTAAATGTTAAGAGGGTTGTCAAAAAATCAATAATTGTAAACTATAAATAATTATAAAGTTATATAAAGAACGAATCTATCTAGAGATGGGTTGCACAAACCTTCCAAACTCTAAATGGTGAAATGCAGATCACCATGCAGAAATAATATTTTTTTTATGGGCCTATAAGTTACATATAATATACAGAAGTTATAAGCTAGCTAAAAGCCTTGGCAGCCGGGGCTACTTAATGACTTTTGTTAACTTTTAGTTTTAACCTTAGGTTTGCATTATATCTATCTATTTCTATTCTATATACTTATATTATATACTACCTGACCTACCTATAACCATACATTTGACCCAATAAGTACAACATAAAAAAAATTTCATCAAAATCGGTCCAGCCGTTCTCGAGTTTGGCGCTTAGCAACACTTTTAGAGATTCATTTATTTATATATAACGGGTGAATTTTTAGCAACTTTTTTTTGGCAACACTGTTTTTAACAGCTGATGCAGTTTACATGTCAAACACGTTCAGTTTGGTCCATAATTTTACAATGAATCGACTTACAAACGAACAGCGTTTACAAATTAATGAATTCTATTATCAAAATACATGCTCGGTAAGGCAAGTGTATCGTGCACTTCTTCCCTTTTATGGTCAGTTTGGTCGACCTTCTGAGACGGCTATTCGGAATGTTGTGACTAATTTTCGCACCCAATTTACATTATTTGACATTAAACCACCAACACGCATACGTAGATTACGGACAGAGGAAAAAATTGCAGCCTTATCCTGAATTATCGATTCGGCGCCGTTCGCAGCAATTGGGCCTCTGTTACTCCACTACGTGGAAAATTTTGCGAAAGGATTTGGGTGTAAAACCTTTTAAAATACAACTGGTGCAAGAATTGAAGCCGTGCGACCTACCACAACGGCTAACTTTTGCTGAATGGGAGCTGGCAAAGTTCAATGAAGGTCAAATTTTTTATCGAAAAATTGTGTTCAGCGACGAAGCTCCTTTCTGGTTGAATGGATACGTGAATAAGCAAAATTGCCGCATTTGGACTGAAGAGCAACCAGAAGCATTGCAAGAACTACCAATGCATCCCGAAAAAGTCACTGTTTGGTGTGCATTATGGGCCGGCGGCATCATTGATCACCATTGCTTACAAACTTGAAAGAGCTTAGCTTGGCTAACATGTGGTTTCAACAAGATGGTGCCAAATGCCACACAGCACGCGAAACAATGGCCCAATTGAGAAGCAAGTTCGGTGAGCAGTTTATTTCACGTTTGGAGCCGGTCAATTGGCCGCCTAGATCATGTGATTTAACGCCTCTAGACTATTTTTTGTGGGGCTTTGTTGAGGTTCATGTCTATAACGACAAACCCGCAGCGATTGACGCACTGGAAGCCAATATTGATCAATTTATTCCTGAGATACCGGCCGATATGTTGGAGAGAGTATGCCAAAATTAGACCCAGCGTATGGACTATTTGAAGAGCAGCCGCGGACATTTACATGAAATTATCTTTAAACATTAAATTATATCGATCGTTCTATCGACTTAAATAAAGATTTCATACATTTTTCTGAATTTTATGTGTTTCTTTTGAGAATCAAATTAGCAAGCTCTTAAGAAAATCACCCGTTATATATATATATATACATATATACATCTATATATGATATTAAAATGCGAGTGGAAGGCCCCACCAGCTAGTCACACGTCTTTTTTTAGTATTTAATTTAGTATTAGATATAAGACTTAATTATGTAGGCCCTGTTAGCTAAGTAGTCTTTCATAATTTTAGGTTTACTATTAAATATTATATCTAAATCTTATAAATAAATAAATAAATAATTTTGTTAAATATAATTTTTTTCTTTCTTTTTCTTTTTTTATTTTTGATTAAAATTTTTTTTTTCGATCTGGTGATACCATTTCGGAATAGATAATTTGATTCTTATTTATTAAATTTTTTATTTCAATAAGAAAATATTTTTTTTTTCTTTTTTTATTTCTTTTATATTTTTGTGTGATTATTTCAATTTTAGTTGGGGTCTCGTATTTCTTTGTTGGTTCATCATTTTTTTTTTAAACCATTTGATATATTTGTGAAGAATTCTTCGTTAGTCTAGTGAGTTCTAGCCACCAAAAAATAAGATTAGTATTTTAATTTCCTAATTATTACCAATTCACTTTATTAATACTTTATATTTAGTTTTTTTTTTGTTATTAATTTCTTTTTGAGTTGCTTTCATTATTGTGTTGTATCTTAAAAAAATCTTTTTTTTTTCGTTACAAAACTTTTATGGCATCACATTTTGAGCACTTTTGCTGACCACGTCTAAATGATATTTACCTTTTATTTGGTCAAAAATATATAAATAATATAGAAATTTAATCTAAATCTTATAAATAAATAAATAAATAAATAATTTTGTTTCTTTCTTTTTCTTTTTTTATTTTTTATTTAAATTTTTTTTTTTCGATCTAGTGATACCATTTCGGAATAGATAATGTGAATCTTATTTATTAAATTTTTTATTTCAATAAGAAAATATTTTTTTTTTTTCTTTTTTTATTTCTTTTAAATTTTCATGTGATTATTTCAATTTTAGTTGGGGTATCGTTTTTTGTTCTTCGATCATCATTTTTTTTTTTAAACCATTTGATGTATTAGTGAAGAATTCTTCGTTAGTCTAGTGAGTTTTAGCCACCAAAAAAAAAGAGTAATGTTTTAATTTCCTAATTATTACCAATTCACTTTATTAATACTTTATTTTTAGTTTTTTTTTTTTTGTTATTAATTTCTTTTTGAGTTGCTTTCATTATTGTGTTGTATCTTAAAAAAATCTTCTTTTTTCGTTACAAAACTTTTATGGCATCGAGTTTTGAGCACTTTTGTTGACCACGTTTAAATGAAATTTACCTTTTATTTGGTCAAAAATATATAAATAATATAGAAATTATTTTGAATGAAATTGTTTTTTATTTGAACAGTAAAATTCATAGTTTTTTTTTCTATTGAAAATTGTTTTTGTTATGTTTTTCTTTCTCATTAATTTTTTATATATTTTTTTATTTTTTGATTCCTTGTAAATTTATTTTATTTATATGCTCACACAAAAACTGAGATTGTCTTTCACGTAATTAATTGTGTCGCAGAACATTTTATTTCTTCGCCAAATTCCCATACACACGTACTTGAAGTCGTTCACATATCTTGGAAATACTGCACTGATCTGCGATAGGCATATAATTCACATTTTTTTTTCATATTTATTTTTGGAAGCGTCAAAAAATAATTAAATCTTTTAATCTTAGCACTTAGCTAATAATAATAATCCAATAATTGGGATTACCAAATGCGGACAACTGCTTCCATTTATATTCAAATATTCTATGATATATCCGTCCTCCATGTCATAGCAATATGTTGGCACAGAAAGTATTACAACGAGCACATCCACCAACAGCTATGTCAGTGGCTTGGCAACGTCCGCCGGGTTTACTAGTACAATATATAAAATATGTATCTCGGAAATGGCTCAACCAGTTTTTAGAAAATACAAAAGGAACAGTCAGTTTCCAGTGTGGCCAGTAAAAGTGTGGCGTGCTCCTCAATGTATGCTCGAACAGCGTGCAAAGCTCGGTATTAATTCAATGTACGTAAATAAATTTTTATATAAATAACAATAACAAATATCACAATCGCAATAGAGTAGTATAACAGAAAAAATGTGTAGCAGTTGAGATTCTGTTAAAAAAAAAAAAAATCAGATGAATCAAATATGAATATTGACATACATGATATCTGTCGACTGATTCATTTGTTCTCATTTTTGGTAATTTTAATTTATGTTACTAGTAAAAATTTGAAGCTAAAGTGTCTTTATTATACAACCCTATGTTTCACATCTTAAATTTATCTTTATAGTGCATGCTTTTACATATATTTGGATGATGACGTTAGGTCTGCAGCCGCAAAGTAGTTCAATAAGATTGCATGTCTACTAACCCCAGTAGTTCAGTACCGAAGTGACTTGTGGTCCATACCCAGTCATGTTGGGTTTTCAATGTTCGCTCGGTCTCTGGGGGGAAAGTGGCGTAGAATGGTTTAGTAGTTAGTGGAAAAAAATGGCAAAAACACAGCATAGTATTGATTATCATATTTTGCAACTTTAGCATCAATCTCATCATGTCCAGGACACTTCTTGATTTTCATTTTTTAACTATGGTTTTTACCTTACTAGGAGTGATATGCTTCATGAGACTCAAATCAGGATCCTATCTCGCTAAGGCTAGAGCTGTTTCATTGTTATCATTGTCATCAGCAAGGAGCAATGGTGTGAAGCGGTTCTCAAGCTCATGTGCAAAGTCTTTTGCTTTATCACTTTTAGAACGACACCAATTGTTGGATGCATCTCTCAAGGGAACGTGTCTATGCAGTTGCATATTATTGGGGGTCAGCGTTGTTTTTATTGTTTTTTTGCGATGGAAAATGATTATTACCATTTCATAAACTAAAACATACGAGGGCTGCTATTTATATTTCGGGAATAGCAAATAATATGAAAATTTTTTTTTTTTTTTTTTTTATTCTTGTTTTTCAAAATATTTCCCCTGATGATCAATACACTTTTGCATTCGTTCGAACTACTGGTCATAGCAATTTTTCCATTCCTCTTGAGACACCTCCAAAGCATGGTTTTTGAACTCTTCAACTGCTTGTACGGCGCTCGTAAATCGTTGACCACAAATTTTTTTTTTGATGTGAGGGAATAAAAAGAAGTCATTGGGTGCCAAGTCGGGACTGTAGGGTGGATGAGTTATCAATTCGATGTTTTGACTGCTTAAAAATTCACCTGTTTGCCGAGATGTGTGAGAGCTCGCATTGTCATGATGGAGAATGATTCGTCTTCGGCAGTTGGTTTTGCGAATTTCTCCGAAGACCTCCGGCAAACAAATGTTCGTGTACCACTCAGAATTGATAGTCCTACGTTGCTTTAGCGGAACAATGGCCACATGACCCATTCTTCCGAAGAAACAGGCGACCATTTGCTTCGAAGTGCTTCGTGCTCGAACAACTTTTGTTGGATTTTGATCGGTCGAACTTTTTAAGCATTTCCTTACTCGAATCGACGCGAGCTTTTTTTTGAGCGAATGATAAGTTATGGGGTATCCAACGAGAACAAACCTTTTTTACAACTAAGTGTTCAGGAAAAATATAATATATTGAAGTGGAACTAATGTGCAAGGATGCCTCTATCTAACGATATGTCACATGTCGATCTTGCACTATCAGTTCACGCACACCTTCGATGTTTTGTGGCACAACAACCGATTTTGGACGACCTTCACGGAATTCGTCAGCGATGGAACTACGACCACGATTAAATTCTGCAAACCAGCGATAAACTGTCGTTTTTGATGATGCTTTCTCGCCATACAAAGAACTAAGTTCATCGACACATTCTTGTTGGGATAATCAACGTCGATACTTGTGAAAAATAATCCAACGAAAACCCTCTCGAAAAATTTCCATTGTTTTGCCAAATTGATTTCTTTAACTTATTATAAACAAAACAAAAACCAATTGTACATAAAAAAGTTGTACGTACATATGTGCTAAAAAATGACAAAGTTTATTATGGCGTTGCCAGATTTTACGTATTGACATTAGTATTGCCAATTCCCGAAATATAAATAGCAGCCCTCGTATTAATATATATAATTTATTTTCCATTTTGTGGAATTTATTTGATTCGTTGTAAATCGAATCATATTTTCATTTTTTATTTGAATTTCTTTTTCTTCGATCTCAATGTAACATTTCAGATTTCAGACAATGTGAATTTTTATTTCGATAGGAAAATATTATTTCTTGAATTTACTTTTAATTTATTTAATTTATTTTTTCTTGTTTGACAATTATTACTTGATTATTTCAATTTTAGTTGGGGTCTCTAGTGTAAACCATTGGGAATATTGGTGAAGACTCTATAATGTCTAGTAAATTCTAGGCTCTAAAAAATTAGTTAAGGTTTCGATTTACCAATTATTACTAGATAACTTTCTTAATACTTTCGTTTTAGTTATTATTTTTTTTTTTTTATTATTATTTTTTTCTGATTTGTTTACATAATTGTGTTTGAATCTTGCAAAAAATCTTCTTTTTTCGTTACAAAACTTTTATGGCATCGAGTTTTGAGCACTTTTGTTGACCACGTTTAAATGAAATTTACCTTTTATTTGGTCAAAAATATATAAATAATATAGAAATTATTTTGAATGAAATTGTTTTTTATTTGAACAGTAAAATTCATAGTTTTTTTTTTCTATTGAAAATTGTTTCTGTTATTATTCTTTTTCTTATTAATTTTCATTTCTTATATAATTTCTTATTTTTTGATTGGAAATACTGCACTGATCGCGATTGATATCCTTCAAAACATAATCATTTAACTCCCAAAAAGTTGACTAGCGATATTATGATTGAATCGTTTAGATACAATATTTCATCATGCAGTATACATGAGATATTTCACCAAGCATATGATAATGCATGATGCATGACCGTGTGCGGTCCCTAAAACAACCCTGCGGTATGAGTCCCTTTGTCACCAGCACTGGAGAATTTCTATCCCCAGCACATGTATTCAACCGGTTAATTTAACATGGCGATGTCATTGGACGGGGTCTATTGCCACCGCATAGCTTACTATTCCACTAGTTTTTCACTAGTCCCGTTTCACAAGTTTTGACTGGTTCCGTTTCCGAATAAATAAAAAATGTGCAATTAACATTTCAATATATATTAATAAACTATTATTTTTTTACTATTGCTCAAGTCCAAAAAATTCATGTTTCAAGCGATTACAGATAAGAGAAAAAAGGAAGTATAGGATTTAAAGGTGGGCATCATCCGAAATCGACTCTTCCTGTTTTTTTTTTCGCTGACTGCTTCTTGTGGAAGTGCTTCTTATTGAGGTGTACGATATTGCTTTTCGAAGCAGGTCTAATTGGACAATTAAAATTTAACACATAATTTCAATTTTCTTCTTTTTTACTTACCTTGTTTTATGATGAAACTGTTGTTGTTTTGTGTTTTGTTTCCCAATTTCTTACTGAAGAACTAATAGAAGGAAATAAACAATTGAAATTTAAATAAATGCACATAATAACACTTTTTTTCAAATAATAAGACATGCGACTCTCGCAATTTTTCGCTTTGTTTTCACTATAGTGAACACCACTTAAAATTACAAAACATTTCTTAAAGGCACTGGTTCCACAATACACGTATTCACTGCACTTTGTAAAATGTCATAACGGTTCTTTATCACATTTTTTCGGTTAGAATTTCTGCATTCGACACCAGTTCAAAGAGAGTAAACAAATTGTTGTCTCTCAATTGTTTTCTCTTACGCCTCTGCTTATCAGGTGGCTAGGAATTCGCTAATACAAAAGGGACTGGTGAATAACTAGCGAAACGGGGACAATTGCCACCGAGCATAGTTCAGGGAAGTCAGAACAACAACGTTATGCATAAGAGCGATAGAAACAACAAACAACTTTGTTAGAGGGAGAAAAAAGTAGTAACGAAATGGTAGATCTTGCTTATCAGTTTTTCCACCAACTAAAATGTAAAGTTTATTTACTACAAAAATGTACACTTATGATTAAACGATTAATCGATATTTTAGACAGCAATTAATCGGTAAATCAATTAAATAAATATTAAAAAATAATAATCAATGTATTGTCGTCGTCTTAAAAAAATAACACTAAATATTGATGAAGCATTCAAAATGGACATTGCTTCAAATTCTCATTGCAGATTCTGAATAAAATAACAAAATTAAAAAAAAAAATACAATCGATTTGATAACTTTTTTTGAAGTCTGTTAAAAATCATGAAACCTTATTATCCGGAGAAAAATGATATATGGAATATTAATTCACAGAAATATGAAATGGTTTAGGAAAAAAACATTAAAATGACAGTGAGATAACTCATCTGTATCCCTCCCAGCGCCGGCCTTAACCACCCAGGCACCCCGGGCGTTCAATCATTTGGCGCCCTTTATTATATGATATGACTTATGTATAATTATATATGAAAATAATAAAAGAAGTTTATTGGGTAGCACTTTGAAGCACATTGTTCCATCGTAAACTTTCTTTAGATATTAGGTTTTGTTCTTCCCTGTCAATAGTTCATCCAGCTTTAAACCTAATATTAACTTCAGTCCTTTGGGTAAATGTTTATTGTGTGCAGGACTATTTTTATGCATTTTCAAAGTTTAACTTAAATGCTTCCAATATTTGAAACCTTCAGTACTGGTTAAATTATGAAGTGACTTTAAGTCAAACAGTCGACAACAAAAGCAAAAGACACTATCGTTTGATTCTGAATAAACTAGCCATCATCGTTTGATAGTTTTCTTGCGTAATGTGTTGAAGAAAAATGACGACCATTTTCATCTTTTGGAAAATTACTTAGATAAATTTGTGATCAGTTAGTACTATTGGCCACGTATCTATATCAGAAACATTGTATTTTTTTTATTTCACCTATGTTGATAATTTCATCAACTACTGAAGTTATATTTTGACTTTGACTTGGAGAAATCTCAGAGGTAAAGTTGTCCTTAATGATTCACTCTACATGTGGATTCCCCGACAGGCAGGTGTTTTTTATTGTTTTAATTGGTCAGAATTTGGTAAGAAGAATGTTGTGGTGCGGTAACAAAGGAGATATTGTAAGGGTTCGTTCGATATGCGTCGGAGCGTGCGGCGCCCCTGGGTTCCTGCCCCACCCTAAAGCCGCCGCTGAACCTTCCTTTATACATATATGAGTTCTTATGTGATGTACATTTCACTGAGGATCTTTAGATTAAATCCATTTTGTCTTAAGAGCTGCACAGAAACATCGCAATAGTAGATCATTACTGTTTATCAGCCTTATATAGTACTAATAATAATTATAATAATATACTACACTTGTGGTCGATTTAATGAGTACACTCTGTTATAATAATATCGCTCTATTTAATATATGAATTTTTGATTTCTTTCTTTTGTGGACAAACCTAGGGGTACCTTGATTTTATAAACTCCTTATATGATAACTCAAATTTGTATGCCATAGAGCCCAGTCAGTGCTACTATTTGCCTGTATATTTGATATTTAAAGTTTACTGGTTGGAAGTAGCTGTCACTTTAATTTCCGCAACTCTGCGTAGCAACATGCCGTGATGTATGTTACATGTGCTTGCCACATGAGTCGCTTATCCAGGATAAGACGAAGATACCGGACTTGGTATACCTTCGCAATGATCTCTGAGCCATATGTGATATTTGAACAACCTTTAAAAACAATGACCTTGTTTATTATCACTACTTTTGAGGGCAAGCCAGGGCTGAATAGATAACATGAGTCATCTGTATAATATATGTTGCTAGCAAAACGTTGAGTCCATTAGGTGTCATTAAATTAAAAATGAAAGAAAATAATTTTGGGTAGCAAGAACGAAATAATCATTGTAGTCCCGAAAAGTGGAGAATGGTTTTAATCCAATTTTTATAGTTTTAATTACTCTCCATTGTATGTGTAGTTTCAAACTCTTGGTATACAAATAGAACCGTTTCGTATATTCGAGAGTCATTTCTATTATCACCTTCCAAATGGTTCCATGTACATTACAACATTTAAATAACATGATTTCTTTACTATGGAAGAACTCATTAGATTTAGTCTGGTCTGAGAAGAAATTTGTTCAATTGGATACTGGTTTTTTCGTAAACTTAGCTTATAGTTGATCTTAACTCCTTTGAACTCTAAGAGGGTGTATGTACTATCTTGACTACTTATTTGTCTGCATTATTATTTACTACTTCACTTTGACTAGTAGTACTTGTAGAGCAATTAGAACTACAGAAAGCCCTTTTACCTTTACCTTTTCTTATACTTATTACCTTTTTTTATTATCATTATTATTTTTTTTTAAGAAATCAGAACACTTTTGTCTGCAGTTCAAGATACTTACCTACAACAACAGCAACAGGAACAAAAATATCAGCAAAGAAAGAAAAAAATAGGGAACAAGTAAATGAAAAACAAAAGCATAAATATTTATTATCATAAAAAAGAAGCCTCAAGAAGCCACTGAAAAGGAAAACAATTCCTCAATGTCTTTTATATCAATGCCACAGCATCTCTATCTCTATCTCTTTTCCATTCATTCTGTGTCCCTTTCTTTAACCTTCTTTGTCTTCTTCTTCTCATTGTGTTTATTGGGCGGTGGTAGCCTTATGGAGTTCAATTCCAAGCTGCGCTGATCAGAGCTGAGTTGAGCTGAGCTGAGCAAAGCTTGTGGTTGAAGTAAGAGTTTCTTGGTTGCCACTTATACTTTTTCCAAACCAAATCGAAACTAAAGCAACACAAAACAAGACAAGTCAAGACTAAGACCAAAACCAAGAAAGACCAGACCAGACCAGACATACTATATGTTGTAGTACTATGCTTGAATATCTTGTTCAGAGAGCTCATAAGGCCCGTTGATTGTTCGGCTGTGATCTGTACATCCATCCGTCCTTCCGTCCGTCAGTCTTTTCCAAATCGTCTGTCTGTCCATTGTACAGAAAACTTGTTTAGCACGCGTTACAACGGCTGCCTGTATTTTTCGTATCATTTGCGGTCGGTCGGTCACTCGATTCCGATTCGATTCAGTTCGCTTTAAGTTGAGTTCAGTCGAATTGAGCTGAGCTGAGTTGAATCAAGTCGGAGTCTGCATCTGGGTCTGTCTGTATGTCTGACAGTACAACAAAAAGTACAAGAATAACCTAACCTTCTCCTCTCAGCTGTTTTTTTTTTTTTTTTTTGATTTGCCTCTTCTTTCATTACTGTTGTGTTGTGTTGTGTTGGGTGTGTGTTACAGCCTCCCTGGGGCTCTTTATACCCTCCCTCCCTTTTGATCCAATACCTTGTTGTATACATACATATATTTGTTTATGCCCAAAAATAAAATAAATGCACAATGCCAAAAGGTTTGACATTCTGTAATCAAGTAAAAGAAAAAACATATTTGGCCTAAAGGGGTTCGAGTTCGAGTTTGTGTTTTTTTGGGTTCGCATTCGCTGGACAACGATCGATGTCGTCGACAACAGCGTGCGTGGGCTCATTCTGGAATTTTACGCTTTCATTCTTTGGCTTTTGTCTTCTCGATTGTATTTGATTCGTTCTTGTCTCGTTGTTGTTGTTGTTGTTATTGTCGTTCGATCTTATGAGCGCGTGCTTAAGGCCAAACATCCAACCAGCCTTCCATACATCCATCCATCGATTCATACAATATACTTATTGGATACTACAATATATATGAAGATACTTTCATATCTTTATACATACATACTCATACTTATGTACACACTCGTACGTGTATATCTCAATGCATTCCAACTGTGAAGGTTTATTGAAAAAATAAAAAATGAAAATAAAAATAAAAAACCAAAATGATAATAATAATAAATTTAAATTTTAATAAATTCCTTCATTGTTTCTCATCTTCTTTTGTGTGTTGTTCTCCAAAGGCAATGGAGGATGATTTCTGAATGGCTTTGCGGAATTTCATTCAAAAATTTTAATTTCCGTTTAAACGCAAAACGTAACTCATTCAAAAATGACTTCAAGCGGCAGTCATTACAGTTGGGATCAGTTTTTTCTTTTTCTTTTTATGGTTATTGACCAATCACGAATACGAGGGTCGATCAAGAAGCAATCGTATTAGGAATAAAAACGCAAGTCTTGTAGAATTTGAAAATACTTACCAGCCCAATTTTATTCATCCCTTTATTATGATTTTCTTCTGATTTCTGGTAATAAATTTCGTTTATTTCTACAAAGATGGGTATAAAAAACCAGACACAGCAGCAATGTGATATGTTTTGACCTCATTAACCGTGAGCACTTTAACTCACCAATCGTTTATCACAATGTCTTGATGTTTATATATATAATTTTTAATTTGTTAACCTTATTAAATCAACCTGGATGGTCTTAAATATCGAAAGTGAAGAGTCCACATAAACTTCAATCAACTCGTTTTCAATTAATAAAAGTATCCCTTAATCTAGAGTGTTTAAAAAATTTCTTAAATTATACAGTCCGTGTTTAGGGTTACAAAACTTTACAGCTAAGAAATCACTAATACATAATATTTATTTAATGATGGAAAAGGGGAATAGCTTTCAAGAGGTATGGGATAAAACTAACTTATAAACTAATAAGCCGGTACTTAATTCTCCTAACTTAGGAAATAATGTAGAAAAGTATTGGAAGATCGGTACATTGTAAACGACAAGAGCAGAATTACAAAAGAACCTCTAAATATATGACCTAGAGCCAAGCACTAATAATAAAGATATACATACTTATATGAAGTGAAACATACAAGTTTGTTTTAAATATTCGTAATTGAAAAGTCTTCTATTGTAAATTAAGAAATATTGCTTATCAACATTTTTACTGAGCAGATTACTTCGTCAATCTGTGTATATTTGTCCAGCAGCACCAAACAGCTGCTTGCTTGAAACATTGGAGGGCAGAGCGTAATGATACTTTAAAACTGAGCGATAATTCACGAACACAGAATTTCGGACGGACCGAAGATTCGGCCAACAAATTGCAGAAACCGAAACTAAATTTTTTGGACGAAACTGTCGGCAACTCAAAACAAACCTTTGGTTGGTCTCTATTAAATATTATGATAATTTGTTATGGATAAATATGAAACTTGGATCTATGGTTAATGAATGGATTAACTTTCCTAGAGTTATGTTTACATGTTTCTAATTTAATTCGCCCATTGGATATTTTTACCATTTTATCACAAGGTTGGAGTTCGGTAGAAAACAAGCTTTCCGGTTTTTCTAGAAGTAAATAGTGTTAGTCTTACTTGCATTCATTTGTATCAACCAACGTCTAAAATATTTGTATTTATTTATTTATTCTAATTAAGTTTACAAATCTAAGAATAACTTATGGAGAGCACTGGCTACTAAGGTCTTCGGCTCAAGTAAGGATATATAATGCTTCCTGCAATTCGGATTGAATATCGTTATAAGAAACGCCTGAACAGACTCTATTTCAATTTTCAAGTAGTACTTATTTTATCAATGCTCGATAGTCATTTGTTGTTGTTCAAAAATAATCTTATGAATCAATCTAGGATTTGGTATGTTTTGAAATGACATTCAAATGTAACTTCTATCAATACCTCAAACTATTTTAACGATCGTCCCTCGTAAGACTTGAAAATAAATATACCTATAAAATTAATATTTCTTGAAATTATGTACTTTACAATGGTTTTCTAATGTCTATAAATATTTAATGTCTTGATATCGGGTCCCTCAATAAGAGTGGACTATTTTGTTTCAAAATAAAAACACGATTTTTTAGCGAGTTGTAGTATTTTTATTCCATTGTAAAGTAGACATGTTCCTATTAAATATGGAATAAAATATTCGGCAAATGGACTCCGCCGCTCTAATGACAGGCCATTGAAATTTTCATGAAATTTTCGATTACTTTTTGACAAAGATCTGGCTGCATCACACCGATGATACGTTGGACTTGAGCTCAGAAATGTTTTCTGATTTATTCGCATAAGCCCGAGATTTCACAAATCCCCAAAGAAAGACATGACGCGGCATCCAATCGCATGATTTTTGTGGACAGTTTACATCAGAATTTCGAGAGATTATACAGTCTGGAAATCAAAAATATAATAAATCAATTGTTTCATGCGAGGTGTGGCAGGTGGCGGCGTCCTATTGAAACCACATGTCGTCCAGATCCATGCTGTTTAGTTGAGGCCAGAAGAGCTCCGTTATCATGTTCCTGTAACGGATGCCGTCCACAATCATACAAATTAAAAAGAATAAATTTACAGTGTAATTTCTTAAATGCTATTCTATTTATTTCAGGATAGTTGGAGATTATATAGAATAATTCATTAGCCTTTTAAATTTTGTAATTAAATCTATATATATGTATATATAAATCATTTGCCTCATGTTGCTCATCACTTGAGTAAGGCTAAACTGATTTTGATGAAACTGGGAAACTGTATGTATAGTCTAGAGAGTGTTCCTGTGAAGTTTGGTGTGGATCGGACCTGCATTTTCCGAGAAATTGATGCATAAAATTTTGCATATAAGTCTTAGAGATATATTTTAAAATCAATCAAGTCGCATTTGTCAAATATATCAGATAATTATGTCAGTATTAATATTTAATTGATTCGTCGGATTTTTCAAAAGTATTTCAATTGCTGCGCAATGTAGTACTACAATTAAACCGAGAACAGCATCACGCACTAACATCACTTTGGGAGCTTAGCAAAGCATGCCGGGTATACTAGTGTTGAATAAAAATATTTCTTGGCAATTTCTATGTTAAAATGATGTAATTGGTAATAATTTACGAAGCTCTTAACTATTACAATTCTCTGGTTTACTTGTATTTCTAAAAATATAAATTACTAAACCCAAATTACTATGAATTTATTGATTTTTTTTTGGGATTCAAATCCATAGAATTACTAAAATCAAATCGTAAATTATCTGGGATCACTGAAATTCCACATGTTTACATATCAAATATTGTAGTATGTATATCTCAGTCAAAACTAGCTCAGAGACCACACCCCCTGCCAACAAAAAAACCTAGTAGGAATTTGTTAACTCAACACTTGAATAAGCATCATCATCATCATCATCATCATCATCACAACAACAGAATTCAAGCTCATCATCACAGCTTGACATCTTCTCGGGGCTCGGGTTGGAAGTTAACATAAAACATATAAAAGTTCCAATTGAAAAAACAGAAAAAAATATAAAAAAAAGATAAAGAGGCATTTTGGTTAGACTAAAGTAAGTCTGACTAATTGACTGACTGATTGACTAAATGACTGACTCGAAGACTGGCATAGTCCGGCAAAACATTAATTCATGGAAATTCCGTCAAAAGAAATTTCAACGCAAGTTTTTAACAAAAAAATAAAACTGAAAATATACAAAGATATAAAGACCAGTTTAGCAATGGATATGGACGGCAACAACCATCGTCATCATCATCATCATACTAGTATTAGCCAAACTATGGCATGTCATCAAAAATTAGCATTTTTTTTTTTTTCATTTCAAACAACTTACAATAATAATCATAATAATAAAACCAAGATTTACAAGAACAACTCACAACTATCAACTGAGTTACAAACTATAAAAACTAAACTCGAACTCACTTTTTGAAGACTTAAAGACAAACAGAACTAAACTTGGCTCAGCTTAACTCAAAGTTATGTTTCTATGAATGTTCTGTTAGCGTAGGTAAAACTTTGATGAACCATATTTAAACCTACTCTTATGTGTATCCACCAAATCATCAGAGAGACATAAAGACAGTTGGACAGAATTGAACAGAATTAAACTGCAAAAAAGAAATTCATAATGTGCCTACCTAAACTATATTACATAGTAGTGTGTAGAGCTGCTCTACCTAGTAATTTTACTCTACTAAGCACAACAAAATGCCCTTCCTTTCCTCTCTTATAGTCACTACTCTACTAGTACTAGCAATGAATCTGAAACCAATTCGCAACAACTTATGTTCACTCGTTCTACATACTCGTACTACTTACATGCCATGCTATGTTACATAGGTCTAGCCTAGCCTCGCCTAGAGTACAAGAAGCTCTGCTGTTTTGCTCTATTCTGTTTTACTTTAAGTTTACTTTGCTTCATGCGTTTATTCGTTCTCTATGTTCTCTAACATGTTGATTGCTTAAAAAAGCTTTGCATTAGGTTGACAGTTACTTATAATTTTTTTGAGTTGAATGATGTTGATGATGATGATGGTTATGGATATGTTTAGAGGGATGAAGGTAGAAAGGCAATAGGCAAAAATTACTACAACTGCCTACGCATCTTTCGCAATTTTAAATGTTTGTATCTACACATATGTACGTACTAGGTATGAATGTAATGTACGATATGTAGGTATGTTTATAAGTGTATAAGTTAAGTTCGCCCATGCTTCTTGTTAAGAATGAACAAGCGTTCGCACGTCCATTTCATGGATTTTAAAAATCCAAAAAGAATTTGAAATTATGTGTGACTTTTCAGATTATAAATTCATACTTACATGCATATCCATAGACCAAAAAGCATGCGCTCGCATTATGAACGCAAATGAAATAGATACTTTTTACATGGCAAACAAATTGGCTTTCTTATTAGAACTAATAGTAAAAGAGAAAAGAAAAGCGCATTTAATTTTTATTAGAATTTAAATACTCTGAGTATTATAAGCAGATGGCATCGGCTTAAGTTACTAATACAACAAACCACACCATCATTCGTAATAGTCAGACCAAGACTCATAGTTTGTGGTTACCAATTGACTTAGATGATATTATAGTTGTTGACATAAGCACAAGTACTAAATATTCTAACAAAGAATAGCTTTCAGCTTAGCTAAATACCCTTTCAGATACTCAGTCGCAGGTCTCTAAGATTCAGAAAAACTCCAAGTTGAGATATGCTAAATTTGTTACTCTTTCAAAAGTTAGATGAGCTAAGTTTGTACCGAATCTCCTAAAATTGGTCTTTAGATGTTGCTCGTTGGTTCTTAATCCTTTATCCATGAGGAGCACTACCACAAATTGGCACTCAATTGGAAAGAATAGTATTGTAATTTTTAAAAGTTAAGCATATACACGGAGGTTATCGGGAAAGCTGTGACGTAGGTCCTCGGCTAAATTCCGATGAAGGACATCCATCAGTGTTTTGAATCAAAATTAAGACAATAAATTAGTTAATTCCGAGGACTGCACTATACGCATGGATTTATTTGGAATTATACTAATAAATTTGAATTTTAGCAATATAGGGAGCTGCACTTTGGCATTTTTGCCTTCAGACTGGTGGAATCTGAATATTGCAGCAATTTGAATATAGATGGCTGCACTATGTGCATTTGGATCCTGGGATATTGCAAATTACTGCAAATTGTGCTTCCCTCAACATTCATTTTAGACAGACCATGCAAAATGTTCTATCGACTCGTAAAACAGGATATTTGCATAAATTGCAACGAGAATGGAAGACCTTTGCGTTTTTCTCTACTTATAAGAAAAGTCCGAAATCTTTTGGAACGCAATGAGTATGGTAAAAGGTGACTAGATCCCACACTTTCTCTCATCTAATCTACATAACATCTTTTGGTGAATGCTTATCTGACTAGTCCGATTTAAGACCAAGTTAAAAACATTTAATCAAGTATTTAATACAAAATTCGCTGTAAATACACGATTATTATAAAAATCTCATTATAGAGGCCCTAATAGATGTGCTATTCAACTCGATGATAACAATGAACATCCATGTCCAGGATACTGTGGGACTATATATTCAGTAATTTACCCACAGTTTACACAAACTACAATTCTAAACTTAAAGACCTATAAATCCTTAAACAAACTAAATAATGTTACCCACATTTCCAAATATATTATAAACTACTATACCAGGACAGACATTGTCCTGCTAGATCGCCTTTTATCTTTTGAGGGCTACAAACATTTACAGCAGGTGCCCAGGTAACGTCTGAATGCGGCCCAAAAAGAAATTTCTTTGCTCGTCGCTCAAGGGCACCGGGGAAAATATTTTTACTTTTTTTTGATCGTTAACTGCGGCCTATTTCATCACGGATTCTTCCAATGCGCCCCAGGGAAACAAAGAGGTTGGACAATCCTGATTTAGTGAAAAAAAGGACGAAAAGTACAATTCTTTTGTTCGTTCACCTTAGTGGTCGGGTTTACGTTTCGGAATCACCCGACATCAATCGGAAAGGGACCACTAACCCCTGCCACGAGGCTGTACATGCTGCAGTTAAAACAGCAACAACAACACAAAATTCAGATTCCCCTGAATAGTCGGGTCTTCGTCCCGGAATCAGCCAAGGACCACTCGTCCCTGCTGCGAGGCTGTACATGCAGCAGCCACTGTGGCTTCAACAGTACATGCTACAACTTCCTTGCAGGTACAACAACAACACAACACAGAACCATAGCTCGCTTCCTTTATGCAAAGCAAGAAATATTCTGTTTAATGGTCCTTGGTTTAATTTAATTCTGTAGGTCGATTTTGATACAATAGACGCTATATGTTACTTACAATAAAGCTTGTTATTTTTCAGTAATTCGATTTGTTGTCCAATTAGTGGGTTTACTTGATGCGCGCACAAACACTTTTAGTCCACGATTTTGTATATATAAAACCATAATTAAGTTTGAGAAACTTTCAAGTCTAAGATCATAGAGCTCTCTTACTTTTAATTGATTCAAACGTAGAATATATTTGACTTTAATAAAGTGATCCTATATGAGCATACATGGTTCAATATTGGATATTTATAGTGGCTTTACAGTGAGATAAGATTTGAATTAATGAAGATTCGAGTTCCATTTGACAACAACAACAGGGAAAATGACAAAATTGAGAGGTTTTTGTTATAGATGTAATTCGATTGAAAGATAATAATCTCAAATTGATATGCTTAGATTCGGTTCTTTCGTATGATCAGTCTTAACAGTGTAGGTAAATTTTTCCATGTATGTTGGCAACATTTTCATAATTTCGTTGTTTTTTGTTATTGTCAGGTGTCTTCTTCTTCTATTTTTGTTGCGTGCCACACATAATCAAAACAAAAAACAGCTGTTCGTGATGCTAAAATAGCACTGTAAAGCATAAAACCGAATCTTCTTGATACGAGCCACTGTAAAGCCACTATTAATGAAAGTGAGGCACTTGAACCCATTTGATTTAAAAAGATCTAATGAAACTGTTACAATCATTTTACCAAACTGAATATTCCCCATATAGTATACTATATATTTATATATAAAATGCATATTTGTATGCATTGTGCTATAAAAAAAAAATATGGTTAACTCCAAGAAAAACCCACAACGGAAATGGCTTGTCAGTGTCTATATGTATACGAGTATGTCCCCCTTTCTATTTCCCCCATGCAACTTTACTTTCTTACTCTTACGACATGTTGAAATGACAGTTAGAAACATAAATGTGTTGTTGTTGCTGCTGGTGTTGTTGTATCTGTTGTCAGCGTGTTGCATGAGTTACTTTATGTGGTTAGCAGTAAGCGGCGTAGGCACCAACAATAAAAAAAAAGAAGAAGGTGAAAAAATGAAGTACTTCACCGTTTGGTTTGATGTCAGCCCATGAAGTTTTAAACGAGTGCAACGGCGCTGTGCCTTGATTACCTACATCTTCTCCCACTAGTAGTATGTGGTAGTGGTACTGGTACTTTTTCTTTTCACAATACGATGAAAGCTGACCTTAGGCACATCAAACCTGAACTCTCAGAACAATCTTAAACTTAGACAGACTTGTACACGTTTCATTTCCGTTTCAAGTATTTTGATGTTGCTGCTGCGGTTGCTGTAGGTGGGTTACAAAAAACTAAAAACTGGCCCAATATACGAGTATTGTACTTGTAAATGTTGGTTCGTTGGTTGGTTGATCGCTTGGTTAGAGGGCCATTGCACTCATTTAGTGAATGAGCGAATGAATGAATGGAATCAAGTTAATTTTGCAGCAATCGCCCATCAATAAAATGCCAAGTTTAATCACCTCAACACGCTGTCTGTCGCCGTCGCCCACGAGTAAAGCGCTAAATTCCAAAATCACCAACGACTTTGCATGTAAAAAATTATTGGAAGTGAAACGGTGGCGGTAACGGCCAACACACGTTAATATTGAACATATTCGTATACTTACTACAAATAGTATCTGCAATATATAAATACAGAGTGAGTGATAAAGAGGGAGAGAGAGAGAGAGAGAGGGTGGAGGGGGCTTGGTATCCAAACTGTTATAGCTTATGATCACAAGAAGCGTAAAAGGAAGTGGTGGAGATGTGCCATGCCATACCATGCCATGCCAAACGAACCAACTTACGTTCGAACGAATGAAGCCTACAACAAAATTGTCATTAGTGACAGTGGTGGCGACCGACCAAGTTAACGTCGACAGACAGACATTGGTTGTAGTCGTCATAAGTTGCGTAGGCATGCGAATTAATTACTTTCCAAGCATTTTCACTTGAGAAACTTGTGGCAGCAAACAACAGCAAACAGCAACCACAATCATGTGTCGAAAAATGAAAGCTTCCAGCGGCGGCAAATTGGGCGTCGTCGTCTCCACGCACATACGAGTTCACATAGCAAGGCAAGCAACACGTCTTTTCATTATTATTGTTATTATTATCATTATTATCATCATCAGCACCATCATCACCATTACCATTACCATCGTCATCATTATCATCATCGTCGTAGTCGTCGTTGTTGTCGCACTCAATGAAATTTCATTCACAAAAATCCAAAAACAGGCACAAGTCAAGCATGCGCAGTATGGCGTAAAACAGATACAGATCCAGAGTTGGTCGTCGTTGTCGATGAGTCGGTATGAGGTATGAGGGCGTGAGTTGCAAAGAAACGAAAAGACAACTCAAAGACGCGAAATTACAACGAAAAATATGCAGCACGTTGGCGTGAGCACACAGATACTCACTCACTCACACAAAGAAGCTTGGAAGCAAGCAAGCACGCATATGAACCGGAAGTATTAAATTCCAATTATGGCGACGACAAGATTTTTTTTTTTTTTTTTTCTTTTTTTTGGATTGCGTTTCTGATTGAGTGCTGTAATGTCTTCAGTTGCTTCTTTTAGAGAGCAGCACAAACAAACTATAAATAAATTTCGAATATACTTGTACTATGTAGATACATATCTGTACCACTCAACTAACTGTCTGATGAATGCTGAATGCTTTACATACTATTCACAGAGAATATTAATATTTCATCAATCTTCTATTCAATATTTTTAATATTATTTTATACACTTCTATCAACTGTTGCTATAAGTTGGCTCCTTAATTGCATACGCAAATCATCGAACTCCATCAAAGGCACCAAATTCATTTCCTCACCAGCATCCAAACGATGATCATATAATTCCTCACCATAGATATCCTTCCAATCTACAATTATGAAACATCAACAAGCTCATTAATGTTGCAATAAGTTTGAATTTGTGGGGAAATGCTTACCACGTGTGAAATTCTGTGCATGAAAACGCACCCACAATGTATAGCGGTAATGTTGTGTACGGAGACTGTAGCCCATTACCTTGATGTTCTTTAATTTGGGTTTATCACTATTCGGGTGTCTGGTTGGTTGCATACCAGGTCGTGGATATTGACTCAAGGCAATGTATTCTTCAGCTGTTGGATAAACCAAATTTCAGTCAAACTCATTTTTCCTTATCATAAATAAGACTCACCTAGACCAACTCCCTTTAGCTGCTCATAAAGACTCTTGCCCTCTGTGCAGGTCATTTCCTGTGATATAGCAACATTCTTGCAACGCTTTACTTTCGGTAAATTTGCCAAATCTACTACAGTTCCAAAAATATCCACCAACTCAGTTATACTATCTATACGTTTCGGTTCACTAAGTTGAAATTCTGGACTTCTTATGATCAATGGAACACGTAAAGCTACCTCAAAATTACTATACTTAGCCCATTCGGCATGTTCACCCAATGACCAACCATGATCACCAAGAACTACCACCACAGTTTGTGATAGATTCACTTGTGTTATAAATTTACCAAACAAATCATCCACATAGGCAACCGAAGCATAATAAGCTTGTCTTATCTGAGCACTTTGTACTGGAGAAATTGGACCATAGGGAAATGATATATTTGATTTGATAAAATCATCACGTGAACGAACATCTGTGTATGGATTCCAAGCAACATTTGGCATCTCAAAGGGTTTCCGGGAATCTGTAGTATAATTATAGAATTCTTTCAATGGAAATTGATGTAGAAATTGTCGAGGAAAACGAAAATTAATGTGTGGTTTATGGAAACCCAATGCCAAGAAATATGGACGCCGTTTTTGTGTACGGGATTGTAGGAAACGTAAAGTCTCTGTCACAGATTCAATGTCAGGCAAAGTTTTATATGGTTGAGTTGAAAGATTTACTGGACAAATGAGATTTTTGCGAAGAATTCCATGTTTATCTGGACAAACAGGTGAATTCATATATTTTTCTGTTGTGGGACGAAATGGTGGAGCACTCCAGCTAAGTGGATAATCATCTGTATTATTGGATGAGGTGCCTGGGTGGAAAACTTTGCCACATGAATAAGTATAGTAACCATGTTGTTTGAAGTATTGTGGAAGAGTTGTATAATTGCCTACGAAGGTACGCCAATAACTATAGAAATCATAGAGACGTAAAGTATCCGGACGTCGCCCAGTAAGCATGGAATTCCGACTGGGAGCACAAAGAGCTTGCTAAAATTACAAGATAAATATTAATTGGGATTTCATTTGATTAAGAAATATTACTCACTTGGCTATAGGCATGCGTAAAGTAATGACTGCCACGCATAAACTCATCCAAATGTGGTGTTTTGGCCAATGGATCACCATAACCGCCTAATGCAGGACGTAAATCATCAAATATGACTAAGATGACATTATAACGCGTACCACTGTTGCCATTGTTAGATCCACTATTACTACTACTACTACTACTACCACTACGACTACTATTAGTACTGGCACTACTAACCTGTTGTTTAGATACTAGGAATAAAAGTACAATAAGAAATGTAACCAAATGTTCCGCGTATCTGATCTCTGACATTGATAACATTTCGAATGCGACTGAGTTCAGTTCAGTAAACAGTGGCAGTGGTGGTCACGACTTTTGTTGTTGTCTTCATGTTTTCTATACGAAATAAGAGAGAAAATCCCATTAACGAAGTAAACATGATAATGCGCAAAAAATATTCATCCATTCTTTTGTCAATTAATTACGGCGGCGTCGTCGTCATCGTCATCACCGTCAGCTCAGAATCATTGTAGTCGGAAGCTGTGACAGAAATCTGCTTTGTTTTGTACAGTAGAATCTCACAAATTAAAGCTTTCAAAAGATAAGAACTTTTTCAGTTATTAGAATCAAGAGCAGTGAAGCATTAAACGCTTTTAAATTAGAACTTCAGGTTCTAGTAGAGTCCATGAGATGAAAGCTATGAATTTCCACAAAAAATTAATCAAGAATCTTAGATACTCATCTAAATTGCTCTAAAGTATTCCATGTGGAGGATAATTTGGCACTTAATCAATAGAAATGGCAAAACCAGAATAGCAATCACGTTCCCCAAGAAACTCACACACTAAAAAAAGAAATTGATCGGAACACTTAAAAAGTGTTTGTAGGTGAAATTAAAAGCAAGGAAGTATACAGACTTCAATCATGCAGAATGGAGCGGAACAGGAGTTTCTTCTGATGGCAAGGCCCATAGACGAAGAGGAAATTGTAGATACTGCACCTGCTCTCCAGATCTATAACTTATTTACTATCGAAAGCGTGGATAATTTAATTAAGTGATGGAAAAAAGTGAGGCGCCTAAGCACACTTACCCAATGTCTTGGCTATTCGTGATGATTTCTTGTAATATTATAACAAATTGCAATATACGAAAATTTATAAAAAAAAAAATAGAATACGACCTCGTCCTAACAAAGTGACAAAAAACTTATATGAAATTTTGAATATCACCAAACAATGATAGTAAATGGTTAGGATTTTCGTGAATGTTTGGCTTAACATTTCTCTTGATAGCGCTTCTTTCTTAAGGAAATGTCCTAAGGAAATCTCTAGCCTTATTTGGCATTAAAAATTTTCAACTCAAATGTCAAATCCACTCTACACTACGGCTGCGAAACCTGGAATCTATCATCTTCGGATATTCAAGCCATACAGGTATTTACAAACCGTTGCCTTCGCACAATCCTTCGCATTTTCTGGCCTGATACGATATCAAACTACAATCTGTGGGTCAGAACCAACCAAACACCAATGCGAGTGGAAATAACAAAAACGAAATGGTCATGTTTTAAAGAGAGCGTCAAACGAAATCACCTGTTGGGCAATCGACTGGAACCCGCAAGGAAGCCGGCAAACCCGCGCAGACCTGGAGGAAAAATCTGGAAGCAGACCGGATAAAGGCGAACAGAAGCTGGAGTGAAATCAAGATGTTGGCGCTTGACGGAAACGAATGGTGGCAACTTGTTGTGGCCCTTTGCTCCTCCGTGGAACCATAAGACTTTATATATGTATATATATTTTTAACTCACAGCACCCAAATTTTCGGTAAAGAAATTCAGATAACAGTCCAGAATATGTATTTTTATTGACATATTACACCCTAAAGCTTTGTATGAGATTATAAGTTCATTAATTAAGTCTATTTAATTTTCTGCTTTATGGTTTCGTAGAAAAACTTTTCCTTATCATTCAGTTTTCCTTTAAAATTCTTATCTTTCATTAGTTCCCATACTTGTAGATCAACAAATATCCGATCAATAATTATTTATGGGAATTTGCTGTGAAATTCAAAATTGGATGACAATAATTTTGAAGATATTAGAGCATGTTGAGGTTACCAAGCAGTGCACGTCTCGGAGCTCCTTATAACATTGTAACTAACCAATTTTGATTGGATTTGTATATCTCACTTAAAGCCTGTCCGCTAACCTTATTGACTTATTTAATTATTATTATTCTACACCCCACACGCTCCTTTGCAACTTCACGACCATAGACAAGTGCCTAGTTTGCCGGATAACGAATAATGCTCCACTGGGTCCCAAAATTAAAACAAAATCAGGAAATTCTAACAACATCCCGACGACACGATGAAAAATTTGATACCAATCCGATAGAAACTTTAATGCCACAAATGAATTTTCGCACAAGGCTCACTAAATTCAAGGTGAAGGCTTCAATGATCGCGGATATTCAAGAGTTGCTTGAAGACAAAAACCTTGTTGAAGAATTATTGATTGAAATGTTTTACTATATGAATGATGTGAAGATTTTAAAAATCGTATTATAATGAGACTATAGAAGGTAGAAAGCTTAAATAAGGTTTAGTATTGCCCAAAAACCTTGAATTGTTTTTCCTAAATTCAGATCTGTCCATTAAAAGACGTGTGAAATTAAAAACAGAACTAGAAGAATGTGCCTTTTTAGGGTTCCGTACCCAAAGGGTGCTAACGAGAGGTGTTTGTAGCTAGAGCAACTGAGCATTTAGGCGGTCATTATACCTGCTAGTGTGAAGGTTGATCAGCTCACGGACCGAGGGAAATGACGTTATTAAGAACGTACCAATTCATTGATTTCAACAGCAGTATCTCATAAGGGAATGCCTTAAATCCAGGACGGTTCCATTATAGACCTATTTTGTTGCTTAGGATTAGTTGAGCCAGTTCGGCTTCAACAGTTATTGGCAACAGGTTTTAGCAGATCTGACAATATGTTTGCGCACCTTGCCCTGTCAAGAGTACGAGTACTACAATGAAGCTTTAAAGGTCACCCACCTTTATTGTACTGATCTCTTGTCTAGTTTAACGCGATTTTGGTTAACAAGGTGTTTTCACAGGAACGAAATCCGCATGTTAAAAGAGGCCTAGGCCTATGTGCAATGTGGTTCTAGTATATGACCTTCTACTGTACTAAAATAAATAAAGCAGACTGCGCTGTTTGCCTTGTTAGCTTTAGTTTAGTTTGGTTGTTTTGTTGTATTCTGATGTTGTAAGAACAAAAATTGTATCTTGTTTAAATTCAATATATGTACACATAGAGATATGTTATTTAATATATTTTTTTTCTTTAATATTATGTTTACTTTAATGGTCTGATTTGTGACACTATTTCACTAGCCTAATTAACAATGGAAAAAATTGGTAGAAAAAGTTTTTTGTTCTTTTTTTTTGTTTATGTTTTGTTTTGTTTTAAACAAATATATTTGTATGTATATACGTATGTGTATCTACTATATTGCTTAGTAAGCAACTGCAGCAGCATCATCACTTTCAATACGCGACTTATCCCGGACAAACTGAGTACTAGAATACTCGTATGAAGCTTACTCAGTATGCTTTTGTTGATTATTTCTAATAATAATTTTGATTATTCACCGTAAAAATGCGCATTTAATGCTATTGAGTTGATAACAAAACGTATAGATGATTGTAATAATAAAATAATCTCTTTTGAGATTCGATGCAGTAGTTTAGAAAATGGTACCACAATTGGTGCAACGTTTCTCACGCATTGCCAGGCAACAAAGTATGCCCACTGGAAAGAAAACAATTGCACAGCAAACACCCAACAATGAGTAGGAATCTTCGAGAACGCCTATGCGACAGGCCGGGCATCCGCCAATAACAATTATTTCAGTGGGCATTGCAACAGTTGGTGGTTGTACAATCACACTGACAGGTGTTGTCTCAAAAGCACCATAGCTTGGCACATAACCGGCACCAGGCTGCGGCTGTTGATTTGGTGGAGGAGCACTAGGAGCACCATGATGTACACCAGCAATTACCTGTGGATTTGGATACATTCCACCACCACCACCAACACCTAGTGAATGAATTTCTTTTAGTATTTATTACAAAATACTAAATTGCTATGCAATTAAAACTCACCTTGTTGTTGCGGCGCTGTTCCAAATTGATGCATAACTTCGTCATAGGAAGGTGGCTGATGTTCTTTTGTGTTGTTTGCACTATTTGCATTGTTATTAGTTGTAGACATTTTTATGGGTGAGTCACAAATCAATCAGATAACAAATAAATAATAAAGTAATTCACAATATTATTTAAACAATGAGAGAGTGAGAGAGAGATCGAGAGATTTAATTACATTAACTTCTTTTTAATTTGTGATTGTCACAATCAGCTGAGAGCTGAGCTAGAGAGGGAAGTATAACGATAAATAAAATGCAACGCTGTGTGACCGTTGAAAGTGCATCATTATTTGAAATTTAGAATTTTATCTGAACATCAAGATTGGATCATGAAGAGGACATGGAACGCTTAAGCAATGCCACTTCAAATCTATTGAAGATATAAAAAACTATGCTACTGTCTTTATACATGTCTTACAAGCATTTGATAGAATCTGGCATCCTCTATAAGATTAATAAATGACTTACTGCATCTGTTTCTTAAATCTTAACCCATAGATCATCATTTCTACTATCAACAATCAGGTGAACTCTCAAAACAGTATACCATTAATACTTAATTAATTAAGGAAGCGTGTAATAGACTCCATTCTATTGTACATACAATATTTACTGCTGATATGGCATACATAATACAGCAATTATTACATCAAATGAAAACACACAGTATCTCCAAGAACAACTTTGCATGGTGGTAAAATTGCTATAGCAATGGGAAATAGTGGTCAACTCGTAGGACTCTGTTAGTTTGGGATACAGCAGAGCATTTACTATGCCACTATGAGGGCTTACTTTGTATCACATTGGGCTATCTGGGTAACCAGTACATGAAACGAATTAGATAGCAAAATTGTCTCCAAAGAAAAACTTGGAATTTTTTATGAATACCAAAATATCGGAGGAATTGTTATTAAGGTGGCTGTCACTATTGGCCCACCCGAGTCCGCACTAACGAGTTGTATAAGATCCCGTTCTTTCCTTCCCTAATTTATCTATTCTAGAGTCTGTTTAAACAAATTTTTTCTTAAAGCATGGAAACTGTCCCACAGTAGCATTGGATGGCTCCACTATACCATAAAGCAGTGAAATACCTCATGGTGCTTTTCCTTAGGAATATTACTTGGAAGACTCACAATAAGGCGAAACAGATGCGACTCAAAATAATGAGTGCCGTTTGGAAACTACTTCCTGGCCGAACGCAATGAGTATTACTAAATCCGAATTTAGGTATTTTAGAAGATCACCCGGACATGTGACTGAACATTCCGAGAGATTGTCGTTGATGTATTTACCCAGAAACTTATTTCTAGTCATTGCCAGTGCTGGACATTGACATAGAAAGTGGGTGAGTGACTCCTCTTCCTCCGTTACAGCTTCTACAATGGCTTCTGAACGGAATAACCGTAAAAACCGCTGTGAGCTTTGCGTTATCTGAGCGTCTTCCATTGATGAGTCTAAGCACCTATTTTCTTTGTAGCTAGACCAGGATTCAATATCTTTCAACCGGAAATGCAGGAAGTCGCTCCTCTTGACGACCGCCTGTGGAATCGAGACCTGTTCCGCTAACGATATGTCATGGGATGTACCACAACGGGCTAGTTCGTCAGCCTTCTCATTTCCCTCAATGTTCCTATGGCCGGGAACCCATAAGAGAAGTGATATCAGCCCGACGACTTAACTTGCTTATCGCCGACCTGCATTCCTTTACGAGCTTGGACTTTACAGTGGTGGATCGCAGTGCTTTGAGTGCTGCCTGACTATCAATGAAGATCTTACGACCTTCTGGTACGTTATTTCCTGCCAGACGACATGCCTCTCTAAAGGCTAGGACCTCTCCCTAAAAAACTGGCCTCATCAGGTAGCCGGAAAGAGTGGTCGAAGTTTATTTGTGGTGAGTACACCCCTCCACCCACAAAAAGGTACTAGATTCTGCAAAGCTGTTTGTGAATCTACGTAGTATAGCCGCAAGTGCTCCTTGGAGTGTAAGCAATTTTGAATTTCACAAAGAGCTCAAAGTTCTTTTAGTCAATAAGTCTTTTAGAGAACATTGGATAGATGGCAGGCGCTAAAAAAAATGGTCTCATGTCTTGAACCTTCCACATAGGTGATGTTCTAGTATAATATTTAGGTCGTCCATTCTTATTAAAAGTATCTCTTCAAATACTTATTTTAAAAAAGTTTATTAGTAGACCAATGGGCTTTGGCATCCTTCTTGCCTCATCGCATATCCATTGGCCTAGAAGTGATATACAATGGCATTATCATAGCATTGAAGATATATGTAAGTAGTCTGATGATTTACACCTCAGTTTCTGTTTGCACATCACAAAACACTGGTTTAGGTTTGAAGACTGAATGCAATTGCTGAGCAAAAGCCTCTCCCTTCTTTTCATTAAATTTAATTACAAAAAACAAATATATCATCTAATAAATTTTTTCTCAAATTCATGATACCAATCGATTTGTAGTTGTGTCAATGAAGATTTTTGCGTCTGTAGGACAGCTTTAAAGTCTAATGCATCAATTTCTGAAGCATCACAATCACGCTGGATTGTATGCATGGCAGCCTCATTACAAAGATTGCATAAATCTGCTCCAGAATAATTAAAAGTTCGTTCAGCAATCTCATTCAATGAGACATTAGATGCAAATGGCATACGCTGGCTATGTAATTTTAGAATAGCCAAACGTGAATCCAGATCAGGGGCAGGTACATGTATCAATTTGTCAAAGCGACCAGGACGCATAAGTGCATCATCGACCATATCTGGACGATTTGTGGCAGCAACAACAAGAATATGCTGCAGGGAAGCAGATTCACTACTTTTACTTGTAGTAACAATGCCATCCATTTCGGTAAGTAATGTGGAGAGTATACGCAGTTGAACATCACCGGAACCAGAACCCGCTGATACTGAACGACGTCCAACAAGGGAATCTATGATATAAAATATAAAATGCAATTAAAAATTGTGTCTGCTGTATAAATGTGTATATTTAACTAACCAATCTCATCAAGGAATATCAAACAAGGACTATTCTTGCGTGCTGTATCGAATATTTTTGCTATAAACTTCTCAGCACAACCGACATAGGGTGAATATACTTCTGCCCCTGAAGTCGCTATGAATGTCATATTTGCTTCTTTTGCCAGACACTTTGCTACAGTGGTTTTTGCACATCCTGGTGGACCATAGAGTAACACACCTTTTGGTAATGTCAAGCCAAATCTAGCAAAAGCTGCTTGATGCTTTAAACCAGCCAACACAGATACAGATAATGTTCGCTTAAGTGTTTCCATGCCACCAATAGTTTCAAAACCTTTTGAGATTTTATAAACACTGACATCTGTATTCCTTACTGTACTTGGTTGACTGCGTTGTAGAGCATCCTTAATGATTCCACTCAAATCATTGTCTGGATGAAGTAACAATTGTTGGCTTATGCTTCGTATGAGTAGTGCAAGGTCAGCAATCAAATATCCTTGTGTCTGTTGACCAACTAAATTCAATAAGTCATCATCATTTAGTTGAGTTTGTGGAATTTGTTCCTTAAAGAGTTGAGAGAAAAGTTCTTTTCGCTGCAATTCTGTTGGTGCACTGACTGTGATCTCATGCTCAAAGCGTCCAGCGCGTCGTGTCTGCTCATTAAGAGATTCTGGTGCATTTGTTGTAGCCAAGCATATTATGTTAGAATTGGAAGATTTCAGCTCATCAATGAATGCTAGGAGTTGCGAAGATATACGTAATATGTTGCCCGAGTCAGAAGCGCCCATTTTCACTGAGGGGCAAAGTAAATGCAAATCTTCTAGCAAAATGATGGTGGGTGCTGGAAATAGTTTATTGTATAGAAAGTAAGTCATTTAAATATAATCATGCTTACAATTTGGTTTCATTTGTTCACTGAAAAAACGAGCTGACTGAAAGATTTGTCTTAATTCTGATTCAGTTTCTCCAGCATATTGACCCAGAACCTTGGCAGCGGTTATGTGAAAACAGTTCGCTCCACTTAAATGAATAAAATATTGAACCAAAGAACTTTTACCGCTACCAATGGCACCTGTGACCAAAGCATTGAGTGGTAGTCCTTTTGGTCTTTGAGGATTCATTGCAATTGTCAATAAATCATTTAGTTCCAACCAAGGTTTTTCAAAACTGCACAAAATAAAACTTGATAATGATGGCTTCATTTGCTCCAAGCGTACATCCTCAATCTTAAGAGAAGTTTCAGCCTTGATGGTAAAGCATTCATCTTCTGCACAACCAATTACATTTGCAATCTTTATAGCCACCACACCACGTTCCAGTAAAGCTTTATTTTGCACAATGCAACCAGGTACCAATGTTCGTGGCTTCAATAAGATCTGAGCCATCTCCATTAGCTTAACTTTAGTTAATCCTTTCTTACGTAATAATGTCTGTGTTAAAGTGAACACAAGTGTTACTTCAGAAACTGGTGGGGCACCACTTTCTTCTACTTCGGAAAGACGCTCAAATTGTAACAGGCGCAATTTTCCATCAGTTTCAAAATCTTCAGAGGCTACACAATTGTCCAAATAGCAATTTTGTATAAAGTTTCGTGGATAAATACGACAAACAGAATAGGAACCATTCTCCAGAACACATTTTGCCCAGGTTCCTGTCATCAAGTCTATGGCGTCAACACTTGTAAATATGGAATCCGGTAAAATGCATTTTTGTGATGAATAGTTTTCCAGCAAATGAAGTGGTTGAGTAAATAATTTCGATGTATCAATTGCAGACATTTCATAAAAGATTTCGATTCACTTCGTTTGATAATTCACGAACAAGAAACAATAACAAATTACAAAAACCAAAACAAAATAAACAGCATGTACCCTTGAAAAGTAGCGTGTACCCTTGAAACATTGAGATAGTTGGCAGTGTTCAGAATTCGATATAATCGATAGTTTCGATTGTTGTAATTTTGCTTTTGAACGCAATTTAGGGACACAGCACACGTATACGATATTCTCAAAGAATTGAGTTCAGGGGATTGACTTGGACACTCAACGACGTCCAAATTATGACATTGAAACCATGCGCTCACCAGCTTCGATAAAAGCTTTGGATCATTGTCCTATTCAAACTTCCACAAAAAGGGGCACATTACTGTGTTCAACATACCCTTGTACGTAATCTATATTGCCATCAATTCGATATATTGGATAGACCACTTGCCACGAAATGAAGCCCCACACCATTACATTGCCACCACCATGATTGACCGTTTTCTTATGAAACTTGTATGGAATTTTGCACCATTTGCCTTTTTTGTTTTCATATTTTCTCAATTTTACTGCTTGCACCTATTTCTTTGTTCCTGCTCAGTTCAGGAAATACCAAACTAATCCGGATAGTTACTCCATAAAATATGCACTATCTTCAATCGTCCAAGAATTGGACATACATATTTACTAAACGGAGATAATTTCGGATAAATTCAAAGAAATGAACTCTTTCCATACTCCAAACCTTTAACTTACATTATCACAGTTTCCAAGATATTCCTGTTACTAAGAAATTGTCATCTCATACATTTCGTTTGCTATAATAATACATGACTTTAAAGAGGGAAAGGCCTATCAGCTAGAGATCTGATATTTATTATTAGTTGTTTAATCCTTTTTTTAATTTTATTATAAAAAAATATTAAATTTTAATTAATTTTCATTATTAATGAAATATATCGATATTTTCTTCAAAACAATTGTTTAGCGTTATCGAACTGCCGTCACAACGATTATTCACTCACTCACATGTATCGAAACAAGCGACAGAAAATATCGTTATTGAGTCCATTACTCTCTCGCTGAGTGTATAACAGTTGCAGTTTAGTGTGTAGACTACAAATAATTTTTGGTGATTTTTCTCATGAAATAAACAAGAAAATTTAATGAAAATATTAAAAAAGTGTAAATAAATGCCTAAGAAGTAGATGAGAATTGAATATTCTACAGTGAGTGTTAATTTTATTGGTTTTTAAAGTGTTTGAAAAAAAAACTTCAATCGATTCATTTTGTCTGTGCTTCTTCTTCTTTTATGTTTTATGTATTCGTTGACGCCGCCGCCGCCGCCGCAACTCATTCTCATTCATACTACTACTCTTCAACTAATTGAACTACTAACGAACAGCAACACAAAACAGAAGCCGCAAAAAAAAAGCAAACAATAGAAAAAGAGAGTGCTGCAGAAGTGGGAGAGTGTGAGTGAATAAATATTGAGAAATAGAAGTTGAGCAAGGTAAATAGAAAAGATTCAAGGTGAGAGCGAGTGAACAACGTATTAGAGAGACAAATAGAACAAAAAAATCAAAAAAAAAAAAAAAAACAAAATTGCTGCATCTATGAGAGACATGGGTGATCTGGACGCGGTGCATTTGGGATTGGATGAGAATGAGGCTGATATAGCCGAAGAATTGCAGGATTTCGATGATTCCTTTGATACACGAAGTGAAGCATCCGAGTCTGGTAGTGAGTCATCGGATTCAGCACCAAGCATCAGTTCAGTGAGCACGGCCCCATCTTCGAGTGGAGCCGGAGGTGGAAATAAGCGTAAGTTGGCCAAGGGCAAGGGAAAAAATAAAGAGGCAGCAAAGAAAACCAAACGCAATGAGACACCGCCTGCAGTAAATGGTGATAAAAAGAAGAAAAAACGTAGCGCAACCGAAGCTACCACATCGAAATCTTCAAAGAAGAACGATTCAGCAGGTTTGTCGAATTCCAATTCCAATGAAGTGAAACGAGGCACAAGCAATGAACCGGCAAAGAAAATGCGTAAGAAGTCCCTTGGTAGCAGCAACACTAATATAGACCAGCAATCGGCTATAAATACTAGCACTGATGTTGGTGGTGGCACCAATAAAAGTGATGTCAGCGATGCTGAAGATGATAAGCCGGCATTGCCGCATATGGATTCCGATTCTGAATCAGAAGATTCTGATTCGGGTGCCAATCACAAACGCAATGGCGCCCGTAAAGCAGCTTCGAAGAGCAAAACTCCCGAACGCAATACAAACAGTGGATCCGATAAGCGTAACACCACGAAATCCTATGATTATATGACGAAACTGAATTATCTATTTCGCGATACTCGTTTCTTTCTTATCAAATCAAATAATCTTGACAATGTTAATCTGTCAAAGACAAAGAATGTATGGGCTACGCTACCGCAAAATGACTCAAATCTGAGTCAGGCATACAAGGAAGCACGTAATGTTTTGTTGATTTTCTCTGTAAATGAGAGTGGTAAGTTGTTGTAGTCTATCCGCATTTTGGTGTCTACTTATGTGTTTGTGTTATTAATTTTTTAAGGCAAATTCTCTGGTTTTGCACGTATGGCGGCTCCATCACGTCGTGATATACCACAAGTTGATTGGGTCTTGCCACCAAGTATTTCATTGAAAGCACTAGGTGGCGTCATAGAACTTGATTGGATTTGTCGCAAGGAATTGTCCTTTAATGCAACATTGCATTTACACAATTCATGGAATGAAGGTAAACCGGTAAAAATTGGACGTGATGGTCAGGAAATCGAACCGAAAATTGGAGCAGAGTTGTGTCGACTATTCCCAGAGGATGAAAAGGTTGAGCTGACACCAATATTACGTAAATCAAAGGAAACTGCACGCGATATGCGTGAAAAGGGTATTCATGTCATCTATAAGCCACCGCGTAGCTTGTCTAACCGTGGTGGAGGAGGTCGTAATAATAATGGTGGAGGTCGCGGCGACAACAATTTTGGGCCCATGCGCCACAAACGTAATTATGGTGGAGGTGGCGGACAACCACATCATCATCAACGTTCCCATCATCGCGGTTACATGGGTCCACCTAATGGTGGTGGCGGCGGCGGTGGTGGTGGTGGAGGTGGTTATAAGCGCAATTCCTCACCATATCGTCCTGGCGGTGGTGGTCCACATGGGGGCTCACGTTCAGGGGGCGGTGATGCAGGCATGCCATCTTGGGAACGTTACATGTCTTCGGCCGCAGCAGCTGAAGCTTATGTGGCCGATTACATGCGCACCATGCATGGCCAGCTGCCACCGTTACCCTTCGTACCGCCCTTTGCAAATTTGCCAATGCCTGGCGCAAATGGAGCCAGCGGTGCGGTGCCACCTGGTGCACCTGGGTCTCTTTATGAACAAATGCCACCTCCAGTGCGCTATTATGATGGACCAGGTCCACCACCACTTCCTGATTATCCACCACCACAAGCAATGCGTCCACCACCACCTGGTTTTGATAAAGCACCATCCTATGAAGATTTTGCTGCTTGGAAAAATGCTGGTTTGCCAACAGTTCCACCACCAGGTTTCCCTAGTTATGGCAACACTTCTACTAATGGCGGCAATGGCAGCAGTAATGCTTCACTGTCCGGTGGCAGTGGTATGCCTGGTATGGGTAGTCTACCTGGTAATGGCATTGGTCCAGGACCGAATTCCTATCGCAATCGAGATAATTCGAATATGAGTCGTTCGCGCGATCGTCGTGATTATCATCATCGTGGCAGTAACAGTGGTGGCGGCGGCGGCGGTCGTAACAATGATCGCGAACGGTTCCGTGCCGGAGGCGATCGTGGCCCACGCTATAGAGATGGCCGACGTTAAATCCATCTGACATCTGTTGTGGTGTTTTAATTTAATTCTCTAAAGTGCATAGCGCGAGTTAATAAGAAAGAAAGAAAGAATTAATTTTATCTAACAAAGTGTGAAACGGAAAAAATGAGTGTTTGTTCGTAGTGAAAAAAAAAAGTGTCACACTTTCTTTGCTTTCAATGCAAATACTTATAATGAGGATGTATGAGGAAACAAAAACGGAAGAGTAGAATCGGATTGTCGAGTATCAAATCAATATCCATCCTTTGGTGTCTATCTGTTTGTTTGTCATCAACACCAGAAACACCATTGAGATTCGGTTTTAATTTATTTTTTTAATAAGAAAATCAATCGATTAATTGTGAGAAAAACAACAGCAACAACAACAACAACATCATGAATGGATAACTTGTATTATTTATAGAGGATTCCCCATAAAACATAAAACTGCAAAAAAAAAAAAAAAAAAAGTATAAAACATAAACGATATAAAAAACTAAATTAATTAATATGAATATCAAAAAAAAAAAAAAATCATATAATTGTCACTAGAAATTTCAAACGATCTTCTTCAGTTGCCCATCAACGACGACGACGTTCAGATCTATCAGATGAAATTATGAGAAAATTAAATATTGACCCCCCAAAAAAAAAAAAAAAAATGAAAAATAAACTTATCATAAGCAAATAATCTAAATTAGTTGGAGATAAAAATACATGAAAAAAAAGAAAAAGAAAAAAGAAATTGAAAAAAATGTGAACTTTATTTTTGGTACAAGAAACAAAAAAAAAAAAATGCAAATCAAATCAGAGACTGACATGCATCCAAGCAAAAAATAAAAGACGTTCTTTCTATACTTGTACACAACAACAAATCCGTTCCATTCTTCCATCCACACTGTTCTGTTCTCCCTACAAAATCATCTATCTATCTATCTATCTACACTACATACAATGTATATGATGATGATGATGATGACCTATGCACCTCTCTCTATAATAAACATTGATTGACCTGGGAGAATGAATAAAGTAGAAAAGTGCAAAGTGATGTAGACGTGAAAAAGACTTCAATCAATTGATGATTCAAACAACAAATCAAATCTGTGATATATACATACATATATATTTTTATAAAAAGATATATATTAAGATAACAAAATGAACTCTTTACTTTACTTTTACTTTAAACTTCTAAGAAGTTTTTAGTTCCCTTTCACTTTCTCAACAAAACAAAATTTTGTGTTTGCTCATCACAGAAAATCCAAAAAAAAATATAAAAAAAAAAAGAAAAACATTACAAAAACAAAAAAATGAGCAAAAAAAAGTTTAACTTAAAATTCAATCATCATCTTTACATGTTACTTTGTTGACTATGTTGATAATCATATGTGTATCTATGTAGAAGTCAACAAGTGACTTGTTTACAAACAAAATCTCATTCTCAATAATTTATCCAAAAATTAAAATGTTTCTTTGTCTTTCAGACGTAAGTACTACTACTACTACCACTACTACGAACCTCTTTGCCACCAACGATGTGCCGATGAGCGAACGGATACATACGATTATATTGAATATGTAAATCTTCTATATAGGAGTTCGTTCTGTACCAGACAAAAATACACTTCTTCTTAATTGATTGATTGGTAGATTGATTGATTGATTGATGTGGTGTGTGTCCCATAATAACTTTTCCAATTCAATTTCGTCAAAGCGTAGTACAAACGAAGTATGGAGGTAAAAGTTCGTTTTGCAGTTCGGAGAAGTATCGGTTTGGTTAATTACACATATACATACATATGTTAGAATTAAAGTCTAAAAGTATGGAAATTCTTGCCAAAGAAGAATAGTTAAAAGCAGAGCACGCAAATGAGGGTCTTCTGTTATTTTCAGTATAGCCTTCACGGAAATAGAATGCAAAAATTGCAGCAAACGGTCTTACTCTCAGAGTACAAAACTTGTTAGCTTCTTGGCGCATGATTAGAAACAAGAACAGTCTGTCAGTGAGAGTATGTTTACTCTCATTGAAATGTTATGGAAGGAGAAAACGAAACAAAAATCATATGCAGAAAAATCTCTTTTTGTTGTTGTGTGATGTGAGTTGACTGAGTATTAATGTACCATGGCACACTGGTCGGAATTGCCGTATTTTGGCATAAAATCTAATCATTTTTTAATCACAACAAACATTTTGCCAGTACACCTGATCATATAGTGCACAAAATAATATGGGTACACCGAAAACATATTTAAATTCAAATTATATATAGTTTGACTTTTTGACTTTATGCCAAAAAAAAAACGCAATTCCGACCAGTGTGCATGGCTAGCAAAGAATTATCGACTACAGCGCACAAGCAGAGGCACAAACAGGTGCATACATACCAAATGATTTTTGAATATTTTTCTCTCATTGAATTTATTGGTGAAAGACATGGAGAGGAACAAGAAAAATATATGATGATTTTTTTGCAGCGATGACACAAAATTGTAATCTCATCAGTCAGTATCTCATGTCCAACAGTTATGTATGACTGCATTTAGACTAACGTCATATTATCGTCGATTCTTCTTTGATGATTTTGGTTTGTGTTTAGACAAACGTCACGCTTGAAAATCAAAGATTTGCTAATTCCTTTTCATTAATGTTTCTTTATACAACTGTACGTTCTGTGGCAGAGCAAATTTCTTCACCTTCCGCTCCTATTAGCTACTATATTCTGCATGTCTCATGCATCCTCACGCTACGCAAATCAAAAAATTTCGAAAAAAAACTAATGAGGCGAAAGAGAACAAAGGAAAACGTCGGAAGAGACTATCATGACGACGTTTTCAGAACATCACAGCTTCCCCTCAATGCCTCGCTTCTCTTACCAAGAAAAAAGGTTTTCGCTGTCGCTGAGCCTATAGTCTAAATGCAGACTATGCATTTTCTCTTCCAACAATATTTTCTTTTTCAGGGAAAAATGAAACTGATGAGATTTTTTTTTGCGAGCTGCGGTTAGAAGAAATGATTTAATGAAACATACATACCGTTTAAGCTTCAGCTGATAAACATGTTCATACAGAAAGTATAATTTATGATAGCATATCATAGCAGCGGTTTCATATAGCAATTTTTCGTTTTTTGTTAAGTTACTAAGACAAACTCCGGCCTGCGGCATAAACTCACTCGTTTTTTTATCTAACTCCTGCAGCGATAGAACCATTTGAAAGCGGTTAGTAGAACGGATGTATCTTTAAACAATACATAAGTTTCATTCCTTACATAAAACTTAGCAAAAAGATTAGATTTTAAACCTCGTTCTTCTATCTCATGTTTTCTGTTACAAAAATAGTTGTAGTACCGAATGAAGTAGTTAAAATTGGAATGTTATTATTAAAATCGAGCGAAAAACGCCAAAAAAAACAGAAAGAAGGCTGTCATTGGCTATGCCAAAGATGTAATACTCTTCACGCTCATCCGGGCTGCATTCAACCTTCCTTTATTAGCATCACATCAGTTTAAGTGGCAATTTTATTGTACATTTATTCTTTATAAGTTTGCCATTTAATTTGGGTTTGTATGGGAGGTACCCCTCCTGGTAACCCTCGAATCATGCAATTTACATGGTTGATGAATATAGATCAGAAACTTATAGGGTCCAAATTTCAGTTCGATACGTTAAAAAACCAAAAACTTTTGTGTGGGAGGTACCCCACCTAGTAGACCTAGGATCATGAAATTTACACTATTGATGGCCATAGATTACAAACTTTTAGTGTCCAAATTTCAGTTCGATACGTCAAAAAACAAAAAACTTTTTCAAATAAGAACTTTTATTTAAAGGTGGGTTTGTATGGGAGGTACTCCCCCTAGTGGTCCGATTCGGTTGAAATTTCAGCTCTCTAGCTCAAAAACTGAGGGACTATTTGCATACATACAGACAGACGGACATGGCTATATCAACTCGTCTCATTGAGCTGATCACAAATATATATACTTTATGTGGCCTGCGATGTCTCCTTCTGTGTGTTACAAACTTCATGACTCTTCCATGAAGAGTATAAAAACACGTTTCTGGTATGGGGACCACATTAATTTTTAACTTCATTTTATTTATTTACACCGTAATCTTATACATAGTTAACTTAAGCTACAGAGAGGGAACAGCTATAGCTACTGGGACTATCAGCTGGTATACATACTACAATAGTTTGCTAAATTTTAAATTGACTTAAATGTAAACTATATTTTATTATATATATATGTAGATTATGTTTTTGAGTAGAAGTATTTACATCATAAGTATTGGAATTATAAAAGGCGAAGGATATTTGCTGTTTTTAGGAAATTGAGAATTTTTAAAATAAACTTCAGTGTTATTATTTGTTGTTATAGCGGCAATAGAACTGTCTACATATTAAGGCTCATGAGATGCACCCCCACTATTATATCAGTTTATTGGGAAACAATAGAAAAGGATTAACTTGTGAAATGATTCGACATCTGCAGTCTTTTATTGGGTTCTTTACTAGCATATTTCATGTTTTCTATTTTAACATGTGTAGGTACTTACATATATTCTTTAAAAACATGCTGTCTGCTGATCTATTGTAAAAATTGTGGATTGGAAATCGCTTTTACATTTAATACATATACGATTTTTATTTATTATTCCTTTGAAACTCTTAGTTTGGAGCATAGGGCCTCCACAGGGCTTCTCCATCGCACACGATTCTGGGCTGTTATTTTAGAGCCATCCCATGTAGTGTTGACATCAGCTATTTCCCGCAAGGTTGATATTCTCTAGGAGTTCTTTGGCCGGCCGCGGCTTCTGCTTCCTTGTGGGTTCCATTCAAGCGACATTCTTGTGATACTTTCTGGCTGATTTCTTAGCGTGTGAAAAATCCAGTGCCACTTCCTACACTTAATCTGTTTCAGTATAGGCTCTTCATTTGCCAGACGCCATAGTACCTCGTTGGAAATAGTGTTAGGCCAGAATATTCTGCATATGATCCCCAAACACTTGTTAACGAAAGCTTGAAGTCTCTGCATGATGGAGTTCGAGACCAGCCATGTTTCGCTCCCGTATAGTAGCGTTGATTTCACGCATGCGGAGAATATACGCAATTTCGTGCGTCTAGAGATTTGGGTACTTGCCCATACCGATTTTAACATATATGTGTTTATAGCCTACTTAAAATCTATGAAGTATGTCTAGGCATGAGACCTTTTCAATCTCCTGGCAGTTTCGCTGTTGTCAAGTAGATTAATGACTAATTCATTGCTATCAGTATGTAACCATCTACTCATTTTTCGGTGATTCTGCGTATTTCATCCCTGACAAAAGGTATATCAAGGTTTTGCTATGTTAGAATTACTTGCAGTGGCCCAAAATTGCACTTTGTAGAGGAAAATCTTGTTTTCCAGGCTTAGTTTCGAGTGTGACCCAAGCAGCCAATACAATTTACTTGTTTACAGGGCGAGTTGCAGCTGCTTTTCTTTGATGTGGATTTTCTATGTAAGCCTGCGGTCAAGAGTTGTAGCCCTAAGTACTTCACTGACTAACTCTGCTGGATGGCTATGCCATTAAGGCTCACTTGTAGGCAGTTTCCTCTTCTTACAGGAAACATGATTTGAACTGATTTCTGAGAAAGAGTTAAAAAACTGGTCTTTTAAATTTTATGTAGCGATTGCTACTTACTCTTCAGAAATTTAGGTGTTGCCGACATATAATCTTCTGACTTAATCGAAACCATTAGCCTGTCCTTTATTTAATTTCACTGATGAGTAGATTAGAGTAGGGAAGGGTGGGCGCTTGTTATTTTGTAAAGAACTCCTTCATTACAAATCCTTCAAAAGTCTGGAGTTCATGAAGAATTTCAAGTTTTGTAAATAGTTTGAACTAATACTCAAGCAAGCAATGATAAGCAATGCCTAAAAGCACATATTCCAAAGATTCAATTTTCCAAAGAAAAAAATTGTTGACGGGAATAATTAGAAGCTAGCTTACGAACTCCTGGTAGGGTTTAAGGTTGGATTATCCTTGTACATGTGTATATTAGTCAAGCTTTTAAGTCAATACAATTTTTGGATTTCATGAAACAAAATAATGTTGTTGTACTTGCAATAATAAACATAAGCAATTGAGGAGCAATGGAGTTTTATATTAACGGGATCCCGAATCTGCTCAATTGGTGTGTGTTGCTTTATATAAAATAACGTTACTCGAATGATGCTTTATAGTTGTAATGGCGCTGGGCAGCGTCCTACATGGAACAAAGAAACATTGATGTCAGTTTCTGACTTCACTTACAAAAGCAACTCTAACAAAATCCGACTCAAGTCAATTTTATTGAAATGAAAATCGTTGATTGGACACGGCTGCTTTTATTTTCTTTGAATTGCTTACTGACTTGTTTTTATTAACATATGACTTGATGAACTTACAAGTTGGACGTTGTAGGACATTGCTCACAAAGCAAAAGCTCCTCATCTCCTTCTAATCTTCAAATATTGCCAATCTCTGATTTTTTAAGGAATCTTGGTTGGGTTATCCCTTGCAAATCTTTACACATTACATACAGATTATATTCGAAAGGTTGGGCTGTTAAATTTATTCCGGTACACAGTATAATTGATGTAAAGTAGTAGGAGACAAGTGTTGCCTCTATGGTGATCAAAGACATTTGTCACGTGTGTGATGAATAGATTTATAAAAAAGTTAATTATATATGATTTTCAATAAACTACACCGATACTTCAAAATCTCTTCAAAACAACAACAGCAACAACAGGTGGGTGCTACGCTTTGACCCTTGCAACGTTTGATTAACATGACTTTCTGCTTTCAATCAAAAAGCTTTTGTAGTATCTCATTTATGAGCAAAATTTGCATAACGAAAAGTGGGACAAAGAACACCCATCATCATCATCTCTTGTACATGTGGAACACAACTACTGACAATATGACAAAGGACTTGTTGGACTATCTTTTAGGACGTTAGGTTATTATACATGTGTTTTATTTCTTTACAGCTTTCAGGTTCGTTCTCTCCCTCCCTCCTAGAGGCACCGAACTAACAACTAGCAGCAGTGGAATACCAAAAATACCAAAGACTAATGGAAAATAAAAAGAAATTTACATAATAAAAATAAATATTTTTATTTATCAGTTCAAATTTTTTGCTGGATAATCACAATATTTTCAAATACTTCAAAAACAAATTAAGGATTTCGATCCAATCAACAAGATTAATTGAAAAATACATTTAGCTTATGTAACTAAGAATTCGATAGAAGAAAATGATACATTATATTGGAATAAGAAATTATATTTCGATAATTTTAAGGCTTTTTGGATTTAGCAGCAGCAGCAGCAGCAGCTGCATAGGAGTAATCATCTGAATCACTATCGCTTATTTGTACGTATTTCGATTTGACAGGAGCAGCCGCAACATCAGCAGCAGTAGCGGCGGAAGTTGTTTGGGATGGTCTCGATGATGATGATGATATCGTTGCAGATGTTGGTGATTGCGGTGTGGGTGTAGCAATAACAGCTGCTGCAATTAATGATGCTGTTGATGGTCCATCAAGTCCAGGTTCTATAAAGCAAAGTATAAATATTATTTGTATTATTGGAAATTGGTCAGAAATTCTGGACGAACAAAGGAACTCACCATGCTCATTTAACAGTCCATGATTGCGTTCTTGACGTTTGGTTATTATGTAGGCACCACTATAGAAAATTAATGGGATGAGAGATAATATTCCGGTGGCAATCAAGAAAAAATTAAAATTCTTTTCACGTTTACAGCATTTATATTTATTTGACCAATCGGAACGGGTACGATTCATCTAGGAAGATTATATAAAAGGATAGGTATGAGAGAGAGATTGTGAGTGTTGCAGCTGCTTACCTTATCTTGTAGATCATAGCAAACCTTGCCCTTGTTGTGAACATCTAAGCCTTTGTAGAATGTATTCAGATCTTCGTATTCTATTTCACATGTTATACAAACTGCTTTAGATGGTGTGCGACTAGCACAGTCAGCATAATCTGTCCATTTTATATTAAATATATCCGAATTGTTGCTAGTGTAACAATCATCACAATATGCCTTGGTCCACAAACCCTTCAGTAAGCCTTGCATTGTCGACATGAGATTAATGCGATCCTTGTCAAAGAATTTTTCAGTGCAGTTTGGATTGTTGGTAATAATATCGTATGCATTGCTCATATCTTGGTATTCTACTTGGCAACTATTACATATTTCAACCGGCACCGAATTATGTATAGTGCATATCACAAAATTACTTTGAGCGGCTGCCAATTTGTTTTGATCATGTTTACATTCCTGTGGAATGTATTTGCATTAGTGAGAAGTTTTACAATTTATCAACTATGTACTTACTTCGCCTTTGTGGAGCTTGTTCCATTTAATGTCTGCAGTATTTACAATTTGTAAATAAAGTAATAAGGAAACGAATTTGTACAACGCCCGCATCTTTCACAATTTTCTATTCTATGAGTAATTTGCACCGGAAAATACTCGTCCCTCTATTTTATTCTTTCTTCCAATCTCTTACCGTGTTTTATAAAAATAAGTTGTTTATTGTTTTATTTATTATTAATTGTTTTCTTTAATTACGATTTAAATTATAATTCACTTGCATTTCAACTTACAAAAAGATGAGTGAGTGACGATATATTATTCCTTTTCTTTCCTTTGTTTATCATCATGATGAATGAACCGATTTCGATTACTACGCAGCGTAGTTATCGATTTGACACTCTTATATTTAAACTAAATATTAAGTTGCCTTATGTGTCATACAAACATTCAGAACATAATCCATTAGCATTGCATCAAATGGCGCAAAAACACAAGAACTTTAAATATTAAGTTGATTTATGTGTCAAATATTGACACCACTTGCTATTAATTAGCATTTTTGAACATTGCTCGTCAAAAAAAAACCCATAAATTATTATTATTTGAAGAGAGTGTGGATCATTTCATAATATTACTCTTTTTGCGATTTCTTGTTAATGGATTATGAATATTGTATAGACTCTATTTGTTTACAAGATGTAATACATATACCGATATGCCAAACAATTGTTCATACTGCTGCAACACGAATATTATGTTGCTTTATGTGTCACACAGACATTAGGAACATTTGCCATAAGCCCATGAACTTAAATGGTCATGTTTTGTATCGCTTATCATTTTCGCAACCGGAAATGCTTTATCCTTAATAGAAGGAAAGAAAACAAAAGCAAAGATTGTTGTCGCAGTCGGTGGAAAATACAATTTCAACTAAAATATTTAAATCATCTGTTTTTATTTTATATATTTTTTAAGTTGCTTATGTTGTTTTCAATAAATCGAAATATAAAAACTCTATGATTTTTTGTTTTTGGTCTTGGCTTTTAATAGTGTATAGTGTATCCAATTATTGCTTTACAATTTACAGTTAAACAGGTCTTCCTCCCATTTCCCAATAAAATGTTTAAATAAAATTATTGTAGCATTTTTAACCAAAGATAGCAGGAAATATTGCAAAATAGAATATTTGTTGCAAAATGCCAAACCCGATATATGGAGTGATGCGCAAAAACAAATCCAACTGCCAGTACAAGATTCAAGTTAAGAGACCGTCACCATAATTTAATAATAATTTATCTGAGAGACTGCAGATTCGATGTTGGAATCATGTGAACGCGAATTACTATTTGATTAATAATTAATATGGATACAATGTCACAGTTGTAATTTAATTCAATGTAATTGTTAAAAAAAAAAAAAAAAATAAGAAACCACTAACTTTTTGATAACTTATCTTCTTCTTGATTATCAAGTGTTGTACAACGTAACGTGGACGGTAATCACATTTGATGGGCTGCTCAACACTTCCTCAGTTGCAACATCTTCCCCTTTTCCAGTTCCCCTGAACGTTCGCTGTCGCTATACATCGTTTGAGTAGTGCAATTTCTTGGCTCGTTTCAAGTAAAGGATAATAAAAATGCAGTCATTAGTTATAACGAACTAATTTTGCCTGACCAGACAGCTGAGAAGATGAAGAAGAGTTAAATTCGTTAAGTAATGGTCATGAGAATAGTTGCACTCGTTTAAGTTTGGTCATGTCCTAGAAGAACACAGCGCCACCTTTAGTTGATCTATGTACATGCTTGTACAAAGTAACGTGTGTACTTTGACTTTATTAAATACTTTTTCACTTCTTCGAAATCAACTTTTTTGATGGGGTTGGGGAAGGGAGAACGAGTTCGAGTTTGACATCGAACAGTCAGTCCGACGAACACGTTCAATTCGAACATGATGGATTTTTGTTTTACATTTCACGAAAAGAGGAAGAAGAAAACACAAAACAGTCAGAAACAACAAAGTGAACGGTACAATCGGTACTATTCGACGGCGGTTTTTTTGATTCAATTTTGTCAAACAAACAAAGTGTCAAAACCTATGCCAATATAACAACTAACTAAAGTAAATTGTGTTTTAATAATAGAAATAAAATAAGCGTAATATAAACTAAACAATAATCGAACGAATATAACACAATTTCAATGTCTTTGCTTTGGCTTTAATGGCGAATTTGTGCAGCATTTTTTGAAGTCGCTCGCTTCGCATTGTTGTGTGTACGGCGTGTGCATTGTTTTTGTTGGTGTCCACCGCCGCGGCTTCTCTAAAGTAGAATTTTTTTGCAATAATTAAATGCATTTACATAGTTTAATTATATGAGTATCATATTATGAAATAAAACATAAAAAATCTCTAAAGGTGACAAAAAAATAAAAATTGCAAAAATAAGCAATGAGAAGAGAAGTGAAGTGAAAAGTTAAGAAAAGAAAATATGCCGCAACAGCAACAGGAGAAGAAAAAGTAACACAAAGTGCATTACAAAATTGAATTAAAAAAGAATTCTTAAGAAGATTGTTAATTGATACATAAAAACAAAATAATTTACTAAAATTTACAATTGAATGGTGATTGAGGAAATTTTCACAAACACTCAAATCAAATGAGGAGTTTGCGCTGCACAAATAAACACAACAACACCACGACACAGGGAAATTCCCTTCATTTGCAGAAATTGTGCAGAAATAAGGAAGAAGGATATTTTAATGCTTCTGAAGCCTGAAACTAACTTCGGTCTCTGCAGATTGTTGTTGAACGTTTAAGTGTCGCCGCCGCCTGTGCTTGTAATAGCGCAAGAGTCTCGAAACAAAATAAGAAGAAAATTGTATTGCAATGTTAAAGTAAAGTGAAAAAGTGAAGTTTTTTAAAGTGTTGTGTACCAACAAAAAAGGGGAAAGATTGCATTGTTCCGCCTAAGGTTTTTAAGGAAATTTATAGTTAAAGGAAATATTAATGGTGAGTAAATTTGATTTCATTTGATTTTTCCTTTAATTGACAATATGTAGCGGCATTTTTTTTTCCTTGGAACGCCACCGCCTCCTTTCTTTGGGTGTGTGAATGTGTTTGTGTGTTTGATATTTTCCTGTTTGATTTTGTTTTTTCACGGGCATTGCGCAAACTCCAAATCCAATTGGAGTCTGTGTGCTTACATGGATAGGTGTATATGTATACAGATGTGTCTAAAATCTTCTTAATATTTATTTGAGTATTAAAAAAATCCTATTTGAAAATATAAAAAAATTAATATTACAAAGCCCAAAAAAAAAAAAACAAATAAAGTCAATGCAGAACAGCTGCACACTCAATGCACCGTTCGTTTGTTCGTTTTTCTTATTGTTTCCATGTTTCTTTTTGTGTTTTCCATTTGTTTCTTTTTTGGCAAAAAAGGAGTAAGAAGAGCGCACACACAGTAAAAAAAACAGTTAGTGCAAAACTGGTTGCCTTGTAAAAATAAGCAAGTTGAGAGAGAGAAAGACTAAGTTAGTGAGAGCAGAGCAACGAACGTAAAGTCAATGTTTAGGAGAGCTTCAATGCAGAGAGAAATAGAGGAATGATTGTGAGCTTCAGCAGCATTTGTGTATTTGGGAGATCAGAAAAAAGGGATTTATTGTTATTGCTCTACAATTGATCGTAAAATGCAGTTATGTCTTTTGATGGTATAAGCTCATAGATAGAGAGAGTGAGAGAGAGAGAGAGAGGCAGAGCTTGCAAGTACTATATTTAATGAAAGGAAATCAAAGCACAGCACAGCAAATATTAGTACTAAAAATAAAAACAAAAACTTACAAGATGTTGTCCTTCATCACTAAGTAAGCAGCAGTTTGAGTCGTCTCTTGCTGTTGTTGGAAGTCCACAGATAAAGACAAATATAAGTATAAAAGAGGGAGTAGTAGTAAGGGGAAGAAAATGTCTACACTTGGTAAAAAAGTTGCAAAGTGTCACTCAGAGAATAAAAAACTGAAACCGATTTTGCTTGTAAAATAGTATACAATTTTTTGTTCTTTGCTTTTGAATTTAACTTCGTTTCAGTTCTGTTCTTGCTTAGCATTATGTTGGAAAAGAAACAATAATAATAATAAAAATAACAACAACAAAATGACATATGTGGTTAATGATGGGGAATGGGGAAGGTTGGGAACAGATGGTGTTGATGTTGCTGTTGGTGCTGGTGCAATTGTTGTTCTTGCAGTTGCCTGCTGTTCTTGTCATTGTTGTTTATGAGTTGATTTTTGTTTAGTTTTGATTTTTTAAGAAGAAAAACAATAAAAGAAAAAACGCAAAGTTAGCACAAAACATTGTAGGTTGGTTGGTTGGTTGGTTGATTGCTCTTGTTTTCAATTTGTTGTTGGAATTATAAGTTGCACATGCAAAAGAATACAAAAAAATACAAACTTTAAATAGTAGTAGAAGCCTACTATTTGTGCCTATACATACATATTTTATGTATCATGTACAATGAACATACTTATGTGGAGTTATAAAGTGACAGACATTATTCTTCTTCTTATTGTTGTTGTTATTATTATTGTTGGATGGCAAAGTAGTTCATGGCAGTTACTGAACCTATGTATGTATGTAGATACATATGTCTCATGTTCAGGCTTTTGCGTGTTTATTGTTCTTCATACTATTGTTATTATTATTATTATTGTTGTTTCTTGCAGCATTTAAGAAAATAACAAAGCAAAAATGCTATGATAAAAAAATCACTGTTTTTCTTTGTATGGGATTAGTAAATGGTTAATGAATAGGGGGAGATCCTCCTCTAAGATTGCCTTTAGTTTCTTTCACTCAGTCATCATCATCTCCATAGTTAATGTGTAAACCGCGGCTTCCTCTTTCTTAGTCTAAATAAGTAAAAAGAACCACTTTACCGAGATGAATAAACACCCTCATTGCGCTCTTCACTTACAATTTATTCCATTTTGCTAACTAAAATGTCATTTCTTAAAGAAAGTAGAGAATATGAAATATAAGAGAGAGAGAGAGAGAGAGAGAATAACTAAGACCAAGAGTGATCATAAACTCATATGGTTATAATTAAGACTAGGTTAGGTTAGGTTAGGTGGCAGCCCTCAGACGAGAAGCTCACTTAGGCATAAAAAAGAGTATGGCCCATTGTGATACCGAGATTGAGCAGCTTGCCTGTTCATTTCCTGTTCATGTTAGACCAGGTTTGCTATGCTGCAAGTGCCTGCTTCTATCCAGAGAGCATTGGCTTTTACTTTGTAGAATTTTCTGACAGTGAGCTTCACTGTTGCTAGCGGAATACCAGCCGGAGACGTTGCATCCTCACGTAGTGTCCCTTCTTTAGCTAGTTCGTCGGCTTCATAGTTGCCCACAATGTGTCTATGTCCGGGCACCCAGCATAGTTGTGTGGGTACGTGACATGCTAGAGTATCTAGGGAAGAGCGGCAGTCCGTGACAAGCTTGGATGTAGTGTATACACCCGAGAGGAACTTTATTGCCGCCTGGCTATCTGTGTAGATATTAATATGTGACCTAAGAGTTAAGTTATCTAAAAGCCAACGGGAGGCCATTCGTATGGCCATAACCTCTGCTTGAAAGACGCTGCAGTGGTCAGATAAGCGAAAGCTGAGCTTTAAGTTTGGGTTGTTCGAGAAGATGCCGCAGCCGACTTTCTTCTCCACTTTGGAGTCATCTTTGTAGATGTCAATGGAGTTAGGTTTTACAACTGTACATTAAGACTAAGTATGGGAAAATTAGATATTAGATCATAAATAAAACACATCACTTCATGTAAAGTTAATTTGCAGATCTGGCGGCTGAAATCTAAGAAATTGCCAGGACATGATAAAATTGATGCCAAAGTGGCTAAAGCTCTCTCCTGTAAGGGAGTTTTATTTTTGGTATATTGCGTATCTGTGTAAGTGCGCATTATAATTATCCTAAACCTGGTAATTCAGAAATCATTATAGCGTCTTATAGACCGCCAAGCATACTGCCCACATATTTCAAGATATTCAAGTACGGACATCCAGGGAGCCATACCTAACCAACAATTTGGCTTTAAGGCACAGCATGTCACTCCAGATCAACTGCATCGTGTTGCTGCTCAACATATTCTTACTGCAATTGGGCTGAAACAATACTGCTCTGCGGTCTTCTTAGATGTTAAGCAGGCCTTTGACAGGTTACGGATTGACGGTCTGCTTCAAAATCCCAGCTAAGCATTCTTCTAAATGTTATAGTGTGAAAGATATTTGTCAATAAACGTAATCTTGCGGTCGTCAATGAAGTACAGCTCTCTTGTGTCTTTTACTCCCAACCATAAGTTCCCCAGCTTTTGTTTTGTCAAAGGTTTTTCTTTTTCTTAATAAAATACCAAATTAATCAAATTCTTTGTAATCAGTGGAAAGCTAAGTACACAACTAAACTCTATGTATGAACCTAGTTAGTAAGATAAGAACTATTATAAATTCCTGGGACTAAATAAGAACAATAAACAAAGTGTGAACTGTAGGTATAACAGGGGACTTCTATTGAGTCTATGAAGGAATATACTCAATAGAGTCCAGCAGGCTTATATGAAAATAAAGTCATACTATGTACATACATGATTTCGATTAAACTCAGAATTCAATATAAAATAAATTTAACTAAAATACAATTTGGGCTCTAATCAATTCTCTTTATCTACACCCTCTCTTTATAGATAGTTTTTACTTATCATACACATGTTCTGTTCCATTTTCTCTCTTCATTTCACTTATTATCATCAAAGAACACATGCATGCATGCTCTACTGCATAATGCATTTACTGATTTAGGTTCCTTCAATTTCTTGTATTTGGCTGCTGTTTTTTTTTCTTAGGTTCCTTCTATTTCCTACTATTTCCTCCTTTTTTTTCTTGCTGCTTGCTTGCTTACGAGTATCTTTGCTTGATGTTTTTCTTTTACCTTTTTGTGCACATCTGCATTTTTACAAGTAAAGTTTTTTTTTTGTTGTTATAGTTTTTGATGTTTTTCCATTTTTGTTTTGTGTTTTTTTTTTTTTTTTGTCAAATGAGTTCAGAGTCGCTAGGCGCTTCATAGGTTCTTTTTTTTCATCTTCACATCAACACACCTCACCCTTCAGTTATATATACATACATATATATGAAATCTTAAGGGGCTTCAGCTGTTTCTTCATCTTCTTCTTCAATGATGCTGTCAGTTGCGCATTCTCATCATCATCAAACAGACAAGATGAAAAAAAAAAGATACAAATTTAGTTTGTTGGTGTTTCTTGTTATTATTTTGTTGTTCTTGTTGTTGTTGTATCTTGTTATTATTTTCTGTTGTTTTTCTTCTATTGTTTTTGTGTTTGTTTTGTTTTTTTTTGTGTGTGTTCTCTTTTACATATTTCATTTGTATTGTAATTTTGCATTCATTTTTTGTTCTTGTTTTTGTTTGTATTTTTAGTTTGTTTCTTGTCTTTTTAATTTTTAATAATTTTTTCTATTCATTTTTATCTTGTAACAAATTCTCCTTACCCTTCTTATATGTATGTATAAATTTTTCTTGTTTTAAAGTAACAAATTACTCTCAAGTGTATATATCATCTACATATGTATGTATCTAAAGTATGAGCTTAAATTTGTTTCTAGTAGATACATTAGTGTTCTTTTTTTTTCTTTTCTTTTCTTAGTTTTGATATTTTTTTTTCTTTCTATTTTTGTCTCAATAGATTTGGGTAGATGGCATAGCGTGGGCGTAAAGTGCAATCAATGACTTGAGTTAGTTAATTTTAGAATTTTGTTGTGTCGTTGAATCCTCAAAATAAAATAAAAGCAATTAAAGAGATTCCCAAATTCTAATAAAGCTACAGATGAATTTTTAATAGACTTTTTTTTTTTTTTTTGTTTATTTCCTTACCAAATTTGGTTAAATAAATAATATTTGCTTCAATTCCATTGTCCACCTACGCTTAAATCACCTTTAACCATATTAAGTTATTGGAAGCAAAACACGCTTAATGTCAAACAAAGATCTATTGGCGTGAACTTAATGAACTTAAAAAAAAAATCTAATTAAAAACCAGAAATCAAAAAAAAAAAAAAAAAAATTAAATCAAATCTTATACCCTACACATTAACCATGAAATAATAAAATAAACAAATGAAACTGAAGATTCAGATCTCATCAATCCATGTACAACTTAGCATGTTATAGTAATTCGATCAATTCCGGTGATGGTTATCATATCATTGGGTGATTTCGTAATGAATAGAAACATATAGTAATTTTTTTTAATATTTTTGTATATATCGATCAATAGGAAGTGCCTCCTCCAAGATTTTTAATGACTCCTACACATCTTGTGGTCATCGATTTGACTATCATGCATTTGTCAAAATAGGCCCACTTGCAGCCGCAGTGAAGAGGTGTAGTGGTTACCACCCTCAACCTAATCATTATTCTGTTTGAAGACCCACTGCAAAGATGAATAACAACATTGCGTATTCTAAAATGTTGTCCACATAATAGGAAGTTCCAATATTCTCTTGAATTCGCACTACGAACTTAACACCGTACCTTGAAATGCATCCCCAGATCATTAGCCTCAAATTGTCATGTTTTCCAACATCTCTGTAAACAACGTTCTTTGGAAAAACTCTACTATCACGTGATAAATGGCGTTGATCTGATGTGTCAGAAGTATAAAATCAATTGTGCATATCAAAATCGGTTGAGTGGTTTAAGCAGGAAAGGATTCACAAAAATGTGTTTGCCGATATGACAATCGGCAGATTTAACTAGTTCTGTATCTATAAAGATGTCACAAAGGGACGTTGTTTGGCAGTATGGACGATCCCATTGCCATTAATAAGTGAGGTTTTCCTGCGCCCACCTGCCTTTGTTATCATGTGTCATTCAACACATTAGTAATTATTTTCATGAAATTTCGTTGCTCGTTTGAGCAGTCATCGGTCCATTTATTTTTATTCTTTACTCTTTTTAACTTGAAAACCAGAAACAGTTGAATCAAATTAAGTCATAAGTTTTAATATTGTTATATTCTAACTGAAAATGATGACTCCCGGGTAAAGACTCATGATAATTGTTGGTTCTTATTTTAATGAACAGCTGTTTTTGGAATATTCTCAACATTATTGCTTTTACCAAAAAAAAAAAAAAACTAAATGAATTGCTTGAGTCTTGTCTAGCGTTTTTGGAAATTCACTTTTCTTGTTATTATTTTAAAGAACACGTTTATGTACTTATATGGATGTTAATAACTTATAGATCATTCCAATTTATATTTATTGCAGAGTCGCGGCTGCTAGTTATAAATAGTTATTGAACTATTATTGTTACATGGTTTTGGAGCAATTACCCAACCACTCATACTTAGTCTGATTTCCCTGTTTTTTTAAGCTTAGAATCTTAACTTTGGAGTTCCACACTCACTACTTATACAAAAACTTTAATGAATCGATTATGATCAGTTTTCTTGGCTTCTTCTGTATTGGCCAAATATTAAAGTGGTTTAGAAAATGACTATATTGTTTGGAATCAGTTATAAAACAAATTTCATTGATAAAATTTCAAATATAGAACTCGTTACGCCCTTAATTTATATGGAAGCCTATTATAAATGACCACAATTTCATTGCGACCGCCAACAGTCTAAGGTACTTGACTTAAACATTAGAAATTAGGGCTATTATTGAATTTCAGCACTCTACTATTAGGTTTTTTTTTTTTTTTGATTCGCTTAGGATCCTAGTAGACCGTCCTACTAGAATGTACGATTCAACAGAGGCATTACTTCGCATTGGAGTGCTAGGTTAGACCACTCTGCTGTTAATGTTTGGCATCCTTTGGCCATATGATCTTTGTTAACACATCGTAGCCACTCTCCTGTACGATCTACTGGGCTTTTGCATTGATGGGAAACATTCCCAAAATAAAGGGAGCGATAGCGATCTGGTAGTTGAGTCCTCTAACTAGCTGTATTCTAAGGGCACTTAGGCAGGCGTCTCTTTTAATATTATGGGAAAACTAAACATTATGTAAGAATTGTTCAAAATTTCAGTTTGAAATCTCAAATATTATGTGTGCTTGAGAATTCTTGAACAACTAATTAGGATTGTGTCACTGTGCAATTGGGTTATCAACTGAAAGGATGCATGTTCCACATCAAGAGTTTGAGGAAGAATCAGAAAGTAAACAAAAGCTTCTATGTAGCTGCCTTGTGACTTTTGGAAGATAGACCTGTCTCCTGGACATGATTTGGGCAGTTTTGAAAAATAGCCACTGGGAGACCTGTCTTTGTTCGTTGATTCTTCTTGTTAATTCCTGAGTTTGAGTTCTTCCTGGGTGGATCCGACAGTTGGCCCTCAGTGAAGTCGTCTTGTTGAATTGGTACTTCAGGTGGAGGAGAAACACAAAAACACTTCATTCTTCTTGGTGTTCTTACTTGCTTCTGATTGAACGCTGTTTAATTGTGAGAAAGTCGATTCCACTAGGCTTAACCTCGACTCTAGTTCTGCCAATGTGATCACTTCAGAATTCTCTAATACATAATTCCTACTTCTCTTTAAAGAATTCAAAAGGTGCAAGTCATATTCATTGGCTGGACGCTTCGGTGCCATCTTGGAAATAGACTTATATTAACTTGGAAATCACTTGCTTAATTCAGAACAGAATCGCCTTTCTACGATTATAATCGCACGCATAAACAGATGAAATCAACTCCTCTAAACCTCTCTCCCCATTTTCTCAATTCAGGCATCTCTAAGCATGAAGGGCATCAAGAAATGAATTAAAAAAAAAAAAAACCAATATATGCAAAATTAAAATCAAATTTAAATTTAATGAACATTAAAAATAGAGAAACAATGAAACCAAAAAAAGGAAAATTAGATAAATCTAAAATGGTCATATAAAGCTGAAGTCGCCGACAAATTGACAATTTTCAAATTGAATGGATTTATTTATTTATTTCAAGTTTTCTTTTTTTATTTATGATTTTTTTTTTTGTTAATTTGCAAAATGACAAATTAACATTTAATTAGTCGCGCAAAAAGTGACAATTTTCCTAATGCAAATGTTTTGTTTTATGTTAATTTTATTAAATTGGTTTTGTCTATTGTTTCAATTTTCCAATTTTAATGTCAAGTGAATTGATTTTTCATTTTATTTTTAAATTAACAAAAAAAAAAAAAAATAAACCAAAATAAGCAAAAATTTAGTTTTTAATTTATGTAAAAAAATAGATTAAAAATTAGAAAAAAAAAATTATGATTATAAAATAAAATAAGCAAATTTAAAATTGTTAAAAATACATAAATGGTTGTTAGTGTACGAGTATTGTAGTTTGTGTACCCACATAAAAGTGAGTGAAGTGTGCAGCTGGTGGCTGCTTTAACAAAAGAAATCATGATCTGTTTGACTTTAAGTTTTTTTTTTTTTTTTTTGTTTAAGCAAAAAACTTTGCATATTTCCATATACCAGTATACAATTGCAATTACAAGTGTGTGTATACTATATCTTGTTTATGCTGCTTACACTATTTCTATTACTTGTAACTAGGCACAAGTCAAGCACATGTCACATTAAGAAAAAACTGTTTGCAATTTAGTCCCATAAACTGACTGTATAAAATGGTTAAATGAAAATGTATAGTCGTACAAAAAAAACATTGAAAAAACCCAAGAAAAGAAAATAAAAAGAAATATAAAATGAAACCATAAATAACAGTTTCGTTGTGCTCCGGCAGCTCTTGAGGGTCGAATGAATGGTCGCACATGCGCTTTACTTGTTTGTTGCTGTACATGTTAAATACAAATTGTCAAGTCTGTAGAGCATATACACATAGATGTTTTTGCATTGTTGAACAATGCATAATGAAACATAACTAGAATTGTGTCAAAGTACATAATTATAATTCAATAAATTGTTAAGATTTGTTGGTGATAAGTTTTTGTGGGAGCCTTGTCATCATCATCAAACCTTCGCCCATTAAACAAATTATCCTTAGCCAACAAAAGTTATAAACATGCATAAATGTGGTGGCATTACGCTAATGAAATATGCTCCTCTTGGTTCGTCCGAAACTTTAAAATAAACACGGTAATTGAGGTGATCAAATGACACAGTAAGCACTATCACACAATGCATTATTTATTTATTTTTATCACATAAATGTGTTATGCAGTTTACTGCGATAAATGTTAAGAGATAAAATTATCTACTTATATGTATATACAAAAAAAAAAAAAAACAGATACAGATACACACTCATTTTACATAACTATATACATACATATTTACTGTTGATGTTTTGATTAAAAACAACATTTTGTTGTTATAATCTTATCAAAGATCTTAAATTTCAAAAATAATCTTAACATAAAACTTTTCCTCCTACACCAAAATTGTACTTCAAGGCAATAATTGCGTCAAGTGCGTAAATAGTGTCTTACATATGTATGTACAAACATGGTCATAATAATAAGTTCATTACATTAAAATTCAATGCCATTTGCTAGCCATTGGTCCAAACTTAAGCATCTCATCATTCATTTATTTCTAAACGTAAATTATTATTTTATATAATTAAACGGCAAACATTGAATTTGTGCACCCTTTCCTATCAATTGAAAGGTATTCTTCGCAAGATGTGTCCAATCTCAATTTTACCTAAATTGGTTTAGTGGTTTAGGTAAGAATAGGTGTTAAAGATAACCGCTTTCCAACAACGACAGCACACAGCCGTTGATGTTGTGAATGCAGTAGAAGAAAAGAATAGAGAGGTTTGTGTCCCTCTATCTTCTGTTCTAATGCTGTACGCTCATTAGTTGTGTGAAGCCTTGTTATAGAGTTTTCGCAAAGAACATATAGAGAATTTATTGTATTAACACTTTTAAAAATAACTGTTTTTCCTAGAATGCGGTCGATTGAGTCGGCCGGGGGTTCTTCTAGTATTATATAAATTCGTCATGAATTTGTTTAATCAAAGACTTGTTTTGTTTATTCATAAATTTATGGATCTTTTATAGTGAAACTATGTTTTAGTAAATTGTTGGAATATCATTTTCTTTGTGTCTTTAAGTCTAATGTTTTCAAAAGATTTCAATATCAGTTTTACCTACCTTTTTTGTACTTAAAAGTTGTACAGAAATCTTAAAAACCAAATCATAAGCTGTATATGACTATAGCTTTATTAGTTACTAGGATCGACCAGTGCTCGATATTCGACCACCCCGCCGGAAGAAAGACAAAAACTATTTAATCGTGTGAGACAAACGCAATTTTTTTTCTCTCTAAAGAGAATTTGATAGAAAAAACAATTCGTTTATCGTATTTGGTTCTTATTAAATTAATTTTTTGCAGTGGCTGAATTATCGTTGTTTTTTCTTTCCCGCGCTTAGGCACATACCTAAATTAGCCCACGAACATTGCTTTATTAGCATAAGATAGAGAGTAAAAGAGAGAGAAACAGAGAGAGAGAGAGAGAGAGAGAGGTGAAGATCATGTGTTTGTATATGATTTTCTTATATTTGTATTTGTGAAAACTTTATTATTTTTACGCCAAAAATATCTACCAGATTTTAACAAATAATTAAATAAATAAATATTGGGCACATCTACAAATGAAAACCTATCGAATGGTAAATTTTATCAAATCGATAAGATACTTTCAGCGTAAAAATTATCATAATAAACCTGTTACCTGTTGTTTATAGTATGATGATGTTTCCCATGGGTCTATTTTTAATATATGTCTTTTGAGTAAATAAGCATTTCTTTCGATCATATTAAAAAATGCAAAATTTTACCTTAGAAAAAGTCATAAATTCTTAAGTTTGTTTGTCAGAAACAGTCATGTAATGACAATATACTGCTCGATTCAAAGAAACACTGACTGTACAGTGATTAATTTCTTTTTGTCTTTCCTTAATATGCACTTTTCCGTAGTCTACATTGCGTGCTGTTATAGCATTCTAAGAATGGTCAAACTATTCAATTTTTTAATAACATATTCATGTTTAACTTTTATCTCATCGCTGTAAATTTTTTCTGCGGAAGAATTGTCGTCATTGTCATTAAGCAGCAGTAAATGGTCTTTATTCTCCAATGAGCCATTCAATAATTTCAGATTGTGACGGTTGATTATTGTCAATATTCATTGTCTGCAGCAAAACTTTTGTTTTCTATTAATTCTTGGGGATTTTCATGCTCTGATAACCATTTCTCTTTCAACAAAATGTTGTCATCTGGATACTCATCAGCATTTGAATTATTTCCGGAATTAACAAAATCATTATTTACTTAATAACAAAGTATATAATGCTATTGCATCAGGGTATTACAAGTCCCAAGAATTCTGAAACTATTGGGTTGTTCGGAATGTTATGACGTTTATTTTTAAAATTATTTTTATTTACAATTTTCTTATAGCTAGTAAATATTTTATTTTTTGTCCACTATGATCCAATATCTATTGCAAAATTTCTGGCAGCAGCATGATTCCACGCTCATGTGATTTGTCCTCAATTGAAGTAAAAGTTTACCGTGTAAAATGTTTTGTAGAGACCGGAACAGGTAATAAAAGGTGACACATCTGGAGAATATGGTGGGTGTGACAGTATATACCATTCCAGCTGTAAAAACTTTTGGCGAGTTGCAAAACTTGTATGAGGTCTCGCATTATCTTGGTGGTACACTACAACTTTTCTATTGACTATTTCTGGACTTTTCTGTTTAAGTGAATCATTCAATTTGTCCAGCTGATGACAGTACAGCTCAGAATTGATTGATTGTCCGGTAGAAGCTCAAAAAACAGGATTCCTTTGAAATCCCACAAAACAGCATCACATTTTTTTTGAGCGAGTTCATCTTTTTTACTCCATGATGTCGATATATCGGAGATATTGTAGCGTCCCTACCATAGAGCTGTCTCATCACTCACTTACTGAAAAATAAGCTCTGGAATTTTATAGAGATTAGGCTAATGTGATCTAATTACAAAACTACTTTGACTTCATAGCTTCAGACTCAGCTTCACATACAAACAGCTGTATTTGATTCTTTGACAGGCTTCAGAAACAGCTTTAGCTTCACCATTCTGTTCCAGCCTTAAATTGTTATCAAAAGATGTTATTTGTGAAATACGATCAGAAATGTGTTTTCTAGTTTTACGAATTGAAACAAAGAAGTTATGGTTAAGAAATATTCTTGATATTGAATGTATACATTCTATCATCTGCTTTTAAAACTTAGTGATATTTATTTATAAAATATAGATATACTAAACATAAAATAACAAGATTACTAGCTATTGAAGAGGCTTTCGATTCTATGCTGATAATAGGTGGATTAAATTACACTTATCGACAACTTAGTCTTATAGTAAAGAAACATTCTAACATATGTTTTCGGGTTCTTATTAATTTGTCCAGATGTGTATGAACGACAACTCTTGACTTCATTAAGATCACGACGGCAACAGTGACAAGTGAATGCCATAGAATAAAAAACAAAAAAAAGAAAATATAACCAGCATAATAACAACAATAATAAACACCTGTGCTGACACAAGACCTTACTACAATATACATACAATATATGGTATAAGAACAGCAACAACAATATGATTAAAAAGATATATCATAGAAGTATATAAACGATTTTGCCACAAAATGACTTTCAATTGATGTTTTTTTTTTTAATTTTTTCGTTTTAATCCAAAGTTTAGTGGGTTGGGTTTTGTGGTTGGTAAGTTGGTTAAGTCTAAGTCTATTTATTTATCTTTTTTTTTCACAATTTTCATTTGAATTTTTCTGTTTGCAAATTAACTTCATTTATTTTAGTTATAAAGTTGTTGACTTTGCAAGCACAATAAATGCGTTATGCAACATTGCAATTATTGCAACAAAAAAATTGTATTTTATGTGAACAATTGAATTACTACTATATGCATGCATTAAATGAATGACTAGAGGGAAGATAGGAGAAAGGGTATATCCTATTAAGGTGAGGTAAATAACATGAGTCTCGAACTCAATAGAAAAAAACAGAAAAAAAATGAGAATGAATGAATGAACATCAAGTTGTAGTGCATTGCATTGCATGCATGTCTATCTAATAACTCTCAGTTAGTAATTCACAGTGTGTCTCCCATTTAACCTGACTTACTCTCAGTCAGTCATTCTGCCTGTTAGTCTATGTAGTTATATGAAGGCCTGCCTTTCTGTATGTCTATTGGTCTATCAAAGTTGCAAACGTGTGCTGCGCAGCTGCAAGTTTAACATGCAATTTTCATTTTTCTATAACTATCATTCCCTGAATACTTTCAATGCCAAAGCATCGACTCGTCTAAATGGGTGGCTTAACAAACTACCCAACTAACAACCAACCAAAATCTCAGTAGGTGTAATATATGCAATTTGTTGTCAATATATGTTGATAATAATAATTTATTAAAACCAAAGTAACTTCCGTTCAATTTTGTTTGTAATCTATTCATCCATCCATGTGTTCATCACCATTTCGCATGTCCTGTTGTCATAAAAGGGTGTAATCAAGCATGGCAACCGCAAAGGGGAGTCAACGACTACTGACCAACACCTAGTATATTTTCCCACACTCAAACTCTCCCAATTTCCCAAACCTTTTAACTCGTTCGTTTGTTACTCATGTGTAACATAAAACGTAAACTTAAGAGGTGTGTGACCTCATTTTTGTCCTTTGAGGGTTAGATAGGTTTTGGATGGGAGGACTCTATGCTCTGTTGCTGTTATTGACCACAAATCAAATTATGCCTAATTTGTTTATGCTTTTACGTTCATACACTCAGTCACTGTGACTGTGACTCTTGACCATTTTCATTATATATTGATGGAATTTTAGGCTTAACGCATACAAAGAGTTTCATGTCCTGTCCCATCCTGCTCCCTTTACATAACTTCTTCGTTTTCATATTGAATTTATGTGATTCTCTTGATCATTGGTCTGTGTATACCATGGTCTGTCATATATCGTAAGTCAATGATCTTTTGTGCGTCCTTTCAGAATTTGGTTTTCTACTACAATATATTTTTCATCATTATCATCAAGATAATAATGCTGTTTCTGTCATTTACAGCCGAGTGAATTTTTGAAAGGATTATGTAGAGGCATAGAAGAGTAGGTTGATGTTTACTTTATCAGTTTCGCGTGAAGTTGGAAAAGCCTTTTTTACTTAATTTTTATTGCATTTTTTTTTCTTTTTCTTTTTCGTAAATGGAAAAAGTTAAAAAAAGTTCAATTGAATTTTTTGATGCTATTGTTTTTGTTATCCTGTCATCCTCAGCGAACATTTTAGAATAATGACAGCAGCCTCCAAAGTAAGTGGTAGAGAACTTTTTGTTGTTGTCTTTCAGTTTTGTTTCCTCCGACAGGAAGAATTCAAACAAAACTTTCTCATTTTTCTCATTTTTGTGTTTGTCTCTACCATTTTGCTTTGGTTGTTTTGTGTTTTGTTTTATGCTTTTACCTTTATTTGATTTCCGATTTTGTCTGTATGTGTGTGTGTGTAGCTTTTGATTTCCTCTATGTGAGTGTGTGTGCAGGCACTTCCTTGTCTTTGCTTGCCGGCTTTGGTTGTGTGACTTACTCACTCTCTCTATCTCCATCTATCTCTCCTGAATTCACTTCAACAGAAGGCAATCACTTCGTATATTTACATATTGCAGTCTGCATCTTTTTTTTATATGAAATTCTTCCTTTACAATGTGTGCATTTGTATCTGTGTGTGTGTATGTTTAGTTAGGAAGCACAAGTAGACAAAAGCGAACCACAAGTATAGACCGAACCTGCCTTTGAGGGTAGCTTACAAAACATTCTCTGAAGCTTAAATACGTGCAAAGTGTCAAGTTTGTCGTCCTAAGTTCCTACTGGTTTTGCTTCCTTTTTTTTATTTACATTTTAAGCAAACTCAACTGTTTTCCTTTTGTGTGCATCCTGTGCGCGCTTGCTGTTTCTTTTGTCTTTTTCCTTACTTTGGTGGGACTCCTTATTGTTTGTTCATGTTAACAAAAGAAGCAAGTGAAGTACTATTACAACACCACGCGTGCCAAATAAATCAATATTTTGTCATGCCATGAATTTATGACACCTTACCATATACCCTATAAGGCAGCAGCATAATGTGTGTGTAATATGACAGGATAGGACAGGACAGGACAGGAACTATCATCATCATCAAAGTATATGTCGGCTTAAGCTTTTTGTCATTCATTTTTTCTTTTAAAAAATAATCCCATTTTACAGAAAGTCAAATCATCTTTTTAACGTTTCATCACCTTCATTTAACAAACTAACAGAAAAAAATATCCTTTAACTAAAATGAAAAAATAGATAAAGTAAAAGAAAACTGTGGGATCATGGGTTAAAAGAGGATATCACTTTACATAGTATTTACCATTGAACTTATGCATTCTTTTCTTCCATAAACTCTTTGTGTATTTCTAGCTGCTTTTACTTTGTGTAAACGCAAACACTTTTAAGGTTTTACCTCAGTCATATTTACATATTTACTTTCAATTCATAATAAATCTAAATCTTTCTTTTGAAAAACTATTCACTTGAGATTTCTCTTTGATATTTGTGTTTTTCCATTCTGTTTTAGTTGTTTAGTATAAATTTCATTTAATATATTTTATTTGTTGCAATTTGCTGGAATTTCTGTTTCAAAGAAAATCACATAACTGACCTTACACAAAGTGATGAAAACAATTTTATTCAAGAATATATTGTAACATGCTCTAGTCACGTTCAACACAGCGTGCTTATCACACTTAAGGATTTCTAGTTCTCTTTCATTATAACATTATATTAGTATATAAGTAAGCTAAAATTCTACCGATGTTTGTATTCCTTTCAAATCTTAGATGAGGAAAAAGATAACAAATATGGGTGCGATTTGATGGATCTTTGGATATAATCTTCTATCTTCCATACATATAAAAATGGAAAAGAAATTTAGTTTAACTGTGATGGACTCTCAAACGGTGTGAACGATCACCATAAAAATTTGCACATTTATGTATTTTTTCATGGAGAAGGTTTTTGCATACTTATTTTATCTCTTTGGACCCGCTGTGATCGAGAAATTGGTGGCTAAAACTTTGCATATAAAGCTTAGGGACATATCAACCAAGTTGTCTTTGTCAAAAATATCAGATAATTTTTTTTACTCATCGCATTTTACTCATTCAAGCAAAGGAAATGGTGTAGCAAAGCATGCCAAGAACGAATATTTTACGCTTGCTGTAAGTGGAACAGAACTGAGCCGTGAACACAGTTTGAGTTAAGTCAAAAGTCTTCTTAGTCTTGATGAATTTCATTAGAGTTGAGTTTCTAAAAAGTTTCGTTTATATAACCTAAGATTTATTTGAACCAGTTGTTTATATAGAACATGGGTTCCAAAACTTATTTCGACCACCGCTCGCTTTGAGATTTCTAGATAAATATTTCTTGCAAATTAACTTATATAAAATTTGTATGCCGTTGCCCTTGCAACAGACGATTTAATTGTTTTTTCCACAGCCAAGACAAAGATATTTAAGCCGTGAATCATTACATATATTTTGACAGCTGATCTGGCAACGCTTTCGTGAAATATTAATTGATTATACGCAATAGTTTTTAGTTGGTGCCCTATCAAATGTGGAAGGTGAAAAGCAGAATTTTAGGAATTCTTTTTACTTTTTAACCGACTTTAAAAAAAGGAGGAGCTTATCAATTCGACTGTAGTTTTGTATGTTACCTCAGAACTTTCTACGTGAACCGATTTGGATGATTCTTGTCATTTTGTTCCATATAAATTTGATCAAGATCTGTTTGTTACCTAGGAACTTTTTTCCAGGTGAATTGATTTTGATGATGCTTTTTTATTTGAAAGCTGGTGCTTGCCTTGTGGTCCCACTACAAATCGGTTTTCTATTTTGTTCTTATATTTTTTTTTTTGACTATCGAAAAGGTAAAAATGCTGTTTAAGCATGAAAAAAGGTAATTTTTATACGGTAATTTTGATGTTGAAGATGCACCAGGCCAGGCAATTAATGAAAACCGGCGATAACAACTCGTTAGATCGCTGAGAGGTTATCATTTGAAACGCTTAGGTTTTATCTTAAAGCTTGACCTATGGGTCCCCTATGTTCTTACGGAATGAAATTTTATGGCAAGAAAATTATACCTTTTTAATCCGCATCATCTCTGAGGATGAGAAGTGGATTGTCTATAACAATGTTAAACGCAAGAGATCATGGGTAAAAAAGATAAACTGGCTCAGAGCACCTCGAAAGCTGATATTTATAAATAAAAGCTGATGCTATCTGTTTTTTGGGATTTTAAAGTAATCGTCTTTTGTGAGCTTCTATCGGACAATACAGTACTTTGGGCAAGACTGATGCTATGACACGTATTGGTCCAATTGGTTGCAATTATGTAAATGTTAAATGGTTTTTTTAAGTTCTTATGATTTACTTTCAAAATAATGCGGCAAATTGAGGAGAACTTCACTTGAGATATGCTGTATAATATTTTCAGTGTATGACAATATAAAGTATCTGCACCTTGGCAGCTTAGTAGCTTTTAAACCAAGAGTCTTGTTTGCATTGTAAGTGGCGGACAGAAGTATGCTCAGATCGATTTATCTGATCATTTCCATATGTGGAAAGTTCTATGTGTTACAAACCACACGAGAAATTGGTTAATACCTTATTTTAAATAAATGTGGAAAGGTGTGACAATTAAAATCTAATAAATAATCAATTAATTGCATTCAATCTTTCTAATCATCATTTTTATTGTAATATAATTTTTTGTTTGTAGTTACAAATTTTTCATCTATTCAAAATATACATACGAGTGTACAGAGGTAATAATAATCTCATAATCATTATCAGAATATAATTAATTCTTTTTTTTTGTTGTTGTGATTGCATAGCAGACTTTGTGTGATTTTGATTTATTCTTAGTTCCACATCAACACATTGTTGTTCATCCGATTTCATCCCGTCCTCTAGAATTCTGTTTCCGCTGTTTGTTCCATCATTCAATTATTTTGAACTTTGTATTTTGTTTGGCTTTGTTTCGTCTTTATTCTTTATTTGTATTGCGTATTTTATTGTATATAGTATTTATTTGTTGTTGCAGTTGTCACAGTCATTCACAGTCATTGTTCATCAACATCATCATCACTGAGATTATTGTCAACTTCAACATGTTTGCTCCTCTTAATCATCATCAGCATCACCCTTCATCCCTCACCAGCAGCATCATCATAGTCGGTATTATCATGATCAGAGGCTTGCTTATGAAGCGAAGCGTAGCTATTTTTATTATCAACATGCGCTTTATGAATGTATCTCATTTCGTATGATTATTTGGTGTGAGATGTGAATGATTTTTGCATTGTCATTTTTTTGATAATTTTTGTGAGTTTTCACATTTTTTTTTTTTATTTTTTAATTTGTGGTTTCTTCTTTAATTTTTTTTTTTTTCATTGGTTTATTTTATTCCGAAACGCACGTAAATAAAAGTTTAATTAAAATGATGAAATTGACATGTGACAATGAAAGATAACAAATAATACACCACAGGGAAAAAATCATTTGAATCATTTCGATGAAGAATAATTTTGAATGAAATTTAAGTCAATTTTCCTTTTTTTTAAACCCTCTTCATGTTTATAATTAGAACATTATATTATTCCTTAATTTATAAAGAGTCCTCTGAATTACTCTGATGGGAAATTGGAAATCACATAAAATGTTTCAATTAATTGGAGGGTGTTTTCTATCGGACAGGTTAACAGCTCTCTGAGAAAAAAATATTTTTAATCCTCAAAAATTTCTTAAATTTTTAAAAAATTTAAATTTTGTTTTCAATTTATTTTGCGGTCATTCTTTGTGCTTTGTTCGATTCATACGTTGTTGCGGCTGGTCACTTTATGGGTGACCGGTCGGATCGCCCTTCGTCCCACCTGATAAGTTTTCACCAGGAATTATTAAAATAAACCAACGAGCTAAAAGACCCCTGCAGTCACCAACTTCTCCAAAACAAAAGAAAATAAGTCGCACCAACAGCAATAGCCACAAAAATTAATTAATTGGAAATCTTGACATTTTCTTCCAGTTTATTGTGACACATACTTTCTTTTTTATGCTATTAAATTAAACAATATTAATCCACCGACTTAACGGCTATAAAATATTGATATACCAAAAAGCTAGAAAATGACTGATGACTACATAATTTTCGAAGCTTGAGCTTCCTCTTGGAGATGTTTGTAGCCATAGTAGACGCTAGCTTGTTGACATGCGCCTTTAGTCGGTCATGATACCTGCTAGTGTGTTGGTTGATCAGATCACGGGCCGAGAGGATTCGTAGGTTTCGGAAATGATTCATTACCGATCAGACGAAGGGCAGAGTTCTGAATCTTCTGGATGACAAAGACGTTAGTTTCCGCAGCTGTACCCCAAAGGGAAATACCATAAGTCCACTATAGCCTTATAGATTGTTGTTGTATTGTTTAGGATAAGTTGATTCCTAAGCCGTATTATAAAGAAGCCCCCCGCACTTAAGCTACCGTCCGTGAACAGTCATAGTGACCAGACACAGAATGTTCAAAACATACTTGTATATGTGTATGACAATCAAATTATATCCCATTTTAAACATTTCAACATTCCAAATATAAGTCAAATTCTATCCCAATTTAATAATTCCATCCCATATTTACTCATGGTCTTTCACGTCGGATTTGTTCTATCCTGTGTCTTTTATGTCCTAAAAGTATATTCATATGACAGTCTGAATTCCATCACATACATAGTTTTTGGCGACAGTTCGGATAATGTTCTGGTAAGTCATGCACAAGTTGCGAGCTGAGCCCACCTACGGTATTGTCAAGTTATGCAGCGACTCGGTTGGACAGGTGTCCCTCCTAAGCGCAAACGTACAGGGCTGTGATTTTAAGCTGTTGATAGCGATGTTCCAGAGGTCTGTCGACTTGCTGAATCCATTTTGGAACTCGTGAGTGAGCTCAGATGCCTTGCTGGCACTGGATGAAAACAATGAAGGCAGTGTCATCAGCGTACAACATTTATGGTTTCAATTTATATGAATCAGAGTGAAATACTTTCATAACTCGACCTTCCATAATTCGAACTCATACCAAACTGAGTTTCAGTACCATTTTTCTTTCATTATTCAAATTTGTACAATTCTTATATCATTAACAAGTCTTGTTTTGTATTACTCTGATTCAAGTTATGTTGGTTTGATTGATTTTATGTCTAAATATTAGATGAGTGAGAGGATTTGCAAAACGAGTCCTTCGACACATATCTTGCGAAAAGCACTAGACAATTTCATGAATTAACCCCCTAAGGAAGAAGTCGACTCAAAATTACCTAAGGTAACGAGTGCCTTTTATAGTGAAAATCTTGAAGGAAAATCAGGAATCTAGTGCAATTGGGGCTCATTTGAAGTCCCAACAAAAATAAAACCTATTTCGCTTCTATAAATTTAAAGAAAGAACTTGCCTCAAGATTACCTAAGGTCTCTAAATGGACAAACGAGTGCCTTTTATATTGAAAAACGTGCAGCAAAATGGGGAATCAAGTCCAAATCTGGGGACCATTTAAAATCACAATAAAATTCCTCCTATATATACTTCATAAAAAATTCATTTGCCTTTTATTATAAAATGTTTTCAACCTTCAAATAAAACTTTCTTGTTCTATTCATCCTTTTACATCTCATTTCATATCATTACAAATGAAATCGATTTGTTCTGGACAAAAGAAAAAAAAACTAATAAATGATGTCACTGTCAAATCGTTTCTATTCGATTCTATTGATGATGTGTGGTACTCGTACAAGTCCTTGATTGTCACATTCGCATTCTTAGTGTAGTTGACATATGTATGGTATAATGGTAATGATGATGTTTGATACTTGAAATATCAATGAGACTGAAATGATTTGACTTTGAAAGAACAAATGAATGACAATCGTCGTCATTTTGAAAAGAAAAGTATTCTTGCATTAGTTGGAGAACAAAAAGATGAATCTAAAACTACTAGGAAAGTAGAGTAATGCAATAATGAAAATGTAGATACTATTTCTGTGAAAAGGCTTTTCACAATTCTAGTTTCTTTTCTTTTTGTTTATTGCAAGTATTTTTGCTTTTGGCATAAACTGTTACAGATGACAACAGACAGGGTCACAAGCCTTGCAATCGACATTGACCATACATACACTAGTTGGCTGCTGGCTGACTTGGTTGATTAGATTGGATTGGGTTTGTTGGTTGGTTCGGTTCGGCACAATTTCAAGTGCAAGAACATGTTTGCAACGATAAAAGTTGAGAAAAACAATGCCAAGGCAAACTAAACTCGAGCCAAGTCAAACTCAACTCAACTCAACACAAGTCAAGTGAAGTGTAGAGCAAGTGAACGAGTCATCGCCATAAAACGTCATCACACACACAGCTTCACGATAAATTGAGATACTTGCAGACAGACAGACAGACAATCTAAACATTTTGTCTTTTGCCAATCCAATATTGGCAACCGTTTATAGATACAATTGTTAGACTCGATTCGATTCGACTGGAATCGACTGACTATGTGTTGATTTGCTATAAATGTGGCAACTTTAAAAGTTGTCAGAGTCAGAGAGTCATTGGTATTTATCTTTTTCTCTATTTGTCTGTTTTAGCCATAAAACAAATAAGTTTATGTGAATATTTACTTGTTCTTGATGAATGCTTTAACATGCTTCAGAAGTGAGGAGGGAAGATACTTTATTTGTTGTTGCTGCTGCTGTAGTCTCATATCCGCAATTAGAAATACTTTATGCTTATCGCCTTAAATGTATACTCAATCCTATTCTATGCATCCTATTCTACTGCTGCTGTATATGGTTTAATGTCTAAGCCTTCTTCTCATATGTACGTACGTAAACACATGTATATGCATGAGAAGATATATAAAAGTATCTAAGTATCTATGCATGCCTGTGACTGAATGACTATGAATAGGAAAAAAAAAAAAAAATGGCAATGACTCTTATGCACTTTAAAGCCAACTACTAACTTATGCCTGTTTTGCCTGTTCAGAATCGCATATTACCAACAAACGCGTGCAATGTGAATGCAGTCAGTCACGCTAAGACAAGCAAGCGAATTGTCTGTCCGTCCATCAGTCACTCATTCCATCCAACTATGGTGGGAAGAAGTAGCAATACAGCAGTCATTCAGTCAGTCAGAAAGGCAAGCAGGCAGCCAACGGAATATTAACCAAAGGAAGGATGGAAGGCATGCATACAGGAAGGCGCATCAGATGAAGCCCTATTAATGTCAAGTTCATTGCCACAATCCATCATTTTCTTCATACTGTAAGCAACCATCATTTGTTGTTTCATTTTTGCTGGTACTGCCACAACTCCTCCTTTCTCTCCACCTCTTGTTTCTATCATTTCGTGTGTATCTTTTCATCTTTATGTATCTCTTCTTAGCCTTTTGTTATACTTAGTTGTTATTGTTTTGACGAAGGCTAAACTTGATTATACTACATACTAAGACAAGTTAGTAACGCTCTCCTTCTTATTGGTAATGATGCCTTTGGTAGATTACTACAGATATTTCTTCCTTAAGCTACTATAAGCAAGAAAATCATTATCGTCGTTGGCTTTAAATTAAAGAAAGTTGTTTTGTAATGTTAAAAAAAAAAAAAAATTAGAAAAACTGTTTAGAAAACAATTTTTTAGTCAGAAAATGCATAATCTTAAAGAATTTTTATGAAATTTAGTTTTATACAAGGAAAATTGCATTTAAATGGCTGGTGTTGTTATTCTTGATGATTGTTCTGCAAGGCTTAGAACATGGGAAAAAGATTTTCTTTCAAATCATGTACTGTTAAAGTTGCTGCTTGGTTGGTGGCTATAAAAAATCCATCCATCCATGGATATTCATTCATTCATCTTTCGTTTAAAAATGAAACCCTAGAAATGCTGCAAAGCTTAAGGAACATTTGCTTCGACACGCTGTGTTGCTAATGTCAATTTGTTGTTGTTGTTGTTGTTGTTGTACTACTTGTGGTTGTTGTTATTGTTGTTGTTGAGACAAGTGGACTCTAAAGTGGAAGTTATGTATGTAAAGTTGAAGCTCTTCAAAGGCTTTTACTACCAAACAACCAACAAACATATCTAGTAGTACCTTTATGCTACCTTTATGGTCTACTTGAGATTTCTTTATTATACAATAATACGAAGAAAGAAGGGTGATTTGTTTGTCTCATGTGTGTGTGTGTTGGTTATTATGTGTCTGTGTTTAGTGTGGATTTGTTGGTCCCTGAGGCCATGCTTTTGAGTTTAAGCTTTAAATTATAAAGTTTTTTTGTTTTTATAGAAATATATAGAGAAAAACTTTTAGTAAGTAAGTTGATTAGATGTCAGTTAAATTTACTGCCCGCATAACGGCGAAGGGCTCCTGTCTTTATTTCTATGATAACTATGAAAGGACCCATATGAAACCATATTTGAACCTCTTATGTATCAAAGCACCTTTCCCTTCATATAAGCAGAATCTACAACTAAAGTCTTATTCAAATGGCAATTGAATCTATAGAGGCTAATCAAAATACCGGTATGGATCCACAAGTGATAGTAGTAAACCTTTGCAAAAACCAATTGAAGATAAATTAGACATAGCCATTCATCATCCTATCTCCCCGTTAGACCCTTGAACGTTGAAAGGATCTTGGGCATTTAGGGGTACCTCCCATATAGTGATGGCAAAAAAAAAAAATTATTAATCGGTTAATTGATCATTGATTATTAATTGCAATGAATCGCAACAAATTAATCGATTAATCGATTATCATGAAAAATAAATGAAATACAAAAATTAATTGTTTACATTTTTAACCGACTTCAAGAAAAAGTATGTATGTTACCTCAGAACCGTTTTCTAGGTGATGATTCTTTATTTATTTGAAAGCTGGTGCTTGTCATGTGGTCCCATATAAATTTGATCAAGATCTGACCAGTAATTTTTTAGTTATCCATAATAAGGCGCGTTCCATTTGCACTACTTGAAGTCGGTTTTCTATTTTGTTAAAATTTTGTACTTCAAATATGCTTTAGAAATTTATTGGACGGAAAGAACTTATAAGATCTTAGGTAGAAGAAAAATGAATGTCAAACTTTATGTAGTAGTTATTTGTTTTGGAAAACTTCATCATATATCATTGTTTAAAATCGAGTTTAAAATCAAGAGTTTTGAAAGGAGTTTCGTCGTCAATCGATTTTGTTTTTCCGTATCAGTTGCACCTGCTTTAGAAAAAATCTGTTCCAATGGTACAGAAGCTCCAATTAAGAAACAGTACTATTGGGAGAGAGTGTAGGGGTATACGGGTTTTATCTCTTCCCAAGCGTCAACTACATTTCTTTTCAATTCGTGGACCGGTGAACTGAGGAAGTAGCTTAGTTCATTTTGAGGATGTTGTAAGTCATTGTCTTTTCTTTTTCGCTTGTGTGCCATGGTTTTATGGGGAGCCCATACGTCAAACTCTTTATCACCAGCAAAAGGAGTTTCACATCCACTCCCAAAGCTGTCGTCAGTATATTCAGCCATTTCTTTTCTTATGTGTCTCATAGCTGTGGACAAAGCTATGGGATCCAGAAGATGGTTTTTTTTTTAAATCTTGGATCTAGTAAAGTTGATATTGCCAGAAGTAGTAGTAGTGAATGTTCTATTTCTCTAAACTGCTTTAATGTGTTTGTTTTTAATTTGTTTGTACATAGCTTGTGTGACAAGCTTCTTTATAAAGAGAAGAGTATAATACACTATAACTGGAAAGCGCGGGGGGTGATTTAGTGACTACGCGTCTGAATAAATATCGAATAGGTAGGACGAGAAGAAGCGTATAACAACAAGCAAGATTAACAGATGCTGCCCCTTGACATTACAAAATGATCACAAAGTACAACAAATTAAAAACAACAGATAGGTTATAGTCAATATTACGATGAATTTCTCTAATAGTTGCGAGGAGAAGTCCAATGTGTCTGAAAAAGCATCATAAACACCTCGTAGCTGCGTTTCAATAATGCTTTTTTCTCATCAGTAGTGAGATTCTGTTTGTTTTTAGTACTTTTGCATACAAGAAATCTGTATTTTTTATAGAGCAGGTGGAATGAATTAAAGCATGTATTCTGCGCTTACCAAGATTAAAAGAAACGTTGGAAGTCATGCATTAATGCACAAAAATCCAATTTTTTTTTGGTTATTCGTAAGGTCAACTGCAGTAAATCTGATTTTATGAATAATTCCTAGATTCATTTTGAAATGATGGACTCTTCATGCATAAAACAATTTAAAAGAAAAAGTGAAAAATCATCATCATCATCAGCAGCAGCAGCATCATCATTTATTCATTCAAGGCAACATTTCACTTACCATAAAGAAAAAAAAAACACAGAAACCCATTAACCCCTTTACCACCCACCTATGGCCCACACAAGAAGATGACGATGACTATGACGACGAGGATGACAACATCCACAATAATGACACAAATGTAATTTACGACTACAACATCTCATAAAATTTTCAAATAATTTCTAAGTTTTTTGTTTTTGTTTTTTGCTCTCACTATTTCTTAATTGCATGATTTTTAATTGCATTTTCCTTTAACCAACTTCCATTTATTTTCTTGATTTCTATCCTCTTTCCCCTTACCCATGCTTTACTTTTTCATCCAATTCTGTCACTTACTCTTACCATTCAGTCAGTCATTGCGTGTGTTCGCGTGCCTGTCTTTCACTTTAACATTGCGCTGGCTGTCAAACTTAATTTATTTTTTATGTTTACACACACTTCCTTTTACTACTTCATTTCCTCCTACCCTCTCTTAGACCCCCCTGCAGCATCATTGAGATACATTTCTTTGGCTCATGATGGTCAACAACATTGAAATATGTATGTAAGCAGTATTAACTGCTGCCTGACACAAAACATTGTCGTGCAATTGAAGATTGCAATGTGTTGCAAGCAAAAATGTGGGTTAAGTTTAAACGTTAATTTGACAAACAAACAACCAACCAACACACATCATCATGAACCTCCTCACCATCACGAAAAAAATCATGTCTCGTGCCTTCATAGTGCGTAACTCTGTGACATTCCATTATAGAAAATTTTAAGTTTTTGAATTATACATTCAATATTTTCGAATGAAATGTTGTCATTTTTAACACATTTTTTTATTAGTTGATTTATTTTTATTAAAATGGTTGGGAATTTTCCCATTTTCAGTTTATTGCATTTCTTGGAACAATAACCTTAAAAAAAAGTACCACATTATAAAGATTAATATTTGAACTGATCATGTTCCCAAGTGCCCTTTAAGGTTAAGTAGGTGTTAATCGGTTATACACATTTGTAAACGTTTTTAATCTTTAATTCTAGAAAAATATGATTAATTTTGTTTACAAATATTGTACATACTGAGTTTTTTCCATGAATCACTCTGATTTCTGAGGTTTTTTTTTTGTTATGCGAACAAGGAGATAAAAATCTTCCAAAGATAGTTATGGCCCGTGCCACAAGTTATGGCCTATCGTCTCAAAACCCGTTAATCCCTACGGCACCGCCAAATGAATGAACATTAAACCTAAAACGGACTACAGTCTACTTTCATTGTTATTCAGATCAACATATGAGGTTGTACGTATTTCTTTTTAAACTACTACTGCATCCCAGTGTGATTGTACATGAAACCTTAGCCCTTCGATATTCGTTACCATAAATATATGCCCTTCACGCAGCGAATTGTACTATGAGTTTGTCAAGAAGTTTGTAACATACAGAATGGGAGACATCGGAGACCCCATAACGTACATATACATATGTATATATATTCTTGATCAGCTCAATTGGACGAGTTGCATGTCCGTCTGTCCCTATGCAAACTAGTCACTCGTTTTTTAAGCTAGAGAGCTGAAATTACTAGACGCTTCACATTTCCTCCCATACAAATCCAAATACAAATTGATGTTCTTATTAGAAAAACATTTCTTGTTTTTTGTCTCATCGACACTATGAGTGGCTAGTCCATATTCAGCAACCATTTAAATTTCAAGATCCTTGGATTACTGGATCGTAGAGCTCCCGATATATGTGCCCAATACACCAATAGTCATATGTAGATCACCATACAGGTGACTTTATCCTAAACCTAAGTCAAATCCATGATATAATATTATTGTATGCTCTCATTCACATGAACGTGAAGAGTATTTCAGCTTTGGCATAGCCAAAGATACAATTTTTCTGTTTTTTTTTTAAATTGAATTGTAAACGCTTATCGCAGTAAATTGCACACACATTTTTATGCTTAAAGGAATAATGATGTGTCTAAAGTGTTAGATTTAGGTGTTGATTAGGGATTTAATGTGAGGAATTAATATGAAGGAGGGTACAAACAGTGTCCACGCTGAAGCCGAAACTGAAGATGAAAACACTTTCCCTGCACTGTGTACACTTTCAAGCGTTAGTACATAGTAGGGTCCTTTTTAGAGGGAGATCGTGCGGGTGTAGCCTTTTCAGTCTACGCCTGGTTTAGCAGGGGGTGAGGGCGGTCAGCAGTGGGTTGGGATGCATTGTAGTCTAGATATAAAGTGAGCATTGACAAGTCCTTCCTTGAGAAAGAAAGTTGACTTAATGAGGACTTGACTTCTGTTTTACACATCAAAATGATCAGTTGACTTCTCGATTAGACCTGATTCATACTTAGCCTGTCTATGACTGCATTCTCTCTCGCATCTTTTGTTTGTTGACAAGGGGAACAAGAGGACGACGGTATAGCCGAGTTGATTGTACCAGCAATAGCTCACAGTTCTGCCAAAGTTTTCCTTTGTCTTCCTTCGATAATTTTGGGTTTTGTACTAGAGTTGGGGATGTAAGCGGGAGAGAGGAATGTGAAAATAATTGCTAGCGTACTAATGCTGAGTGGGAATGAAGAATGGCTCTACCAAAGAAGAATCAACGACTCGAGGTGCTGAGCATGATGCTGAATGTGAATCATGTCAACTAGATCAAAAGGAGTGTACTCTGATAGTTTCCAGGAGGCATTTTATATCATTTCCATTGTCTTCAACAATATTTAATCGATTAACGTGGGACAAGAAAATACATCATTGTTATTCTCCCTCCTAAAACTTCTTCAGCTAAGGCATTATAGCATCATTTCCGTGGGCTACTTAGATATTTCTATTCCAATTATGTCAATCGCTTAAAAAATTTAATCATGTCATTTTATTAACATTCTTTTATCTTGACCACACTACCAAATATGGTTTCCACTGCGATCCTTTTGTTTCTCTATCACTTGCATTGTTGAAGCTCAAAGCCCCCCCAACTCATGTTTCCAAAGAAACACGCATTGTGCTTTAACCCGTTTTGTTTTGTTATTATAACAATTATTGTATCTAAATACAATTTTCAACATAATCTAATACAATTTTAACACTTTGTTTCATGTGATGACGTTGTTTTGTTTTGTGTTTTAATTACACACCTTTCGTTTCATAAAGATCCAAAGTAATAACAAGTATTCGTGGCTTACTTACACATGTGTTGAGTAATTAAAATAAATAAGCGAGAAAAAATAACTACTATTTTTTTTTTTTTTTTATAAACCTCATTATATCCTCTTACGCTACTCTTGTATCGTCCATCCAAGCGTTCGTTAGTGGCGTGAAATTTGTATTTAGTAGCTCGTTTACATGCTCGACTGCGCCTGTAATTTATGATATTTTTTCCATAGTAAAAACGACGGACAAACGCTCACTCATACACTTACTTACATATATACTCTCTTTTATAAGCTTAGCGCAGAAAAAAACATCATGTAAAAATGATGTTGGGGTAATTTTTTTTAATAATGTTTTTGAATGTGATAAATGCATAATTTTTGCATGTTAACAAGGAAAGTAAAACTAGTTGAAAAAAAGAAACAAGAAAGAAAACCCGAAAAAAATAAACAAAATAAAAAATATTTACAAATTTTATGCAAAAGTTTTGTCCGGGTATCAAAAGTACTAAGGTGATGTATGTATCTCTCACTGTGTGTGTGTGGTCTAAGTTAAATGTAAATTTTTAACTTTTTCTTCTAGTATTATCTTATTATCTCAAAATAAACAAAACACAGCAAATAAAATTTCAAACTTGAAGTGGTTGGACCTTCAAATGTAATTTATAAGTTTTATTTATTTTTATTACAATTACAAAAAATACAATTTTTTTTAGTAAGTAGTGTGTATTCCTCCTCTGCTCTTCACACACTTGAGATATATTTAATTAAAAAAATCTACTCTCTTACACTCACTCACTATCTGTCCCTCGTCCCTTTACTTTCTCCTTTTTGTATATTTATCTTACTTTGTCTCGTTATTCATTCCAAGTTTTAAACATTAAAACATTTCCAAGTTGATTTTATTTCCCATTCATTCTGAATACTTAAAGTTGGCCTTGCAACTTCCAACTTAAATCAATTGTGATAGTTGTGATTGTTGTTATTGCTATTGTTAACTGTTGTTGTTTTTACAAACTTGGCTAACAAACTCTGACTGACATTAATTGTCAATAAATAAAAAGAAAAGAAAAACAAACTTTACTAATAAAATATAAATCTTCTGTTTTTGGGGCTAAAAAACAATTTCGCTAGTTGCTAACCAATGAAACCACTAGCATCATCAACATCATCATCATATTCATTCATTTATAGATCACATATATTTGAGTTTTATAAGTTAGTTGCCTAAAATAAAATTATAAAGAAACCTCTATCTTTTTTTTTCTTTTTTTTTTTTCTTCAAGTGATGTATCTCATATGCGGCCTTGACATAAGCCAAGCGAATTTATAATAAACTTGAAGATAACCTCTTCTTTGACACATTGTCTCTGTCTATGTCTACTATAGTATATCATACTCAGTGAATGTGAATTTGATTTTTGATTAAAAGTTATGACATTGTTGTTGCTGTTCAATGTTTCTCTTATATCTATGAGCTGCCGATTATTCCATTAACAATAACAACTTATACATGACATATATGATGATGGCGATGATGATGATGATGATGTTGACCGTTATAATCTTGTCTAACCACTTATTAATGTAGATAGGTTTCATTCGTGTTTGTTATTTTCAAAAAATTTAGTTTGTTTTTGCTAATCAATTTATGCGATTTTTTGTTTATCTTAAGAGTTTCTTTCTATGATGATGAGTTGTGAATGCTTTTGTTTTTGGTTCGAAATAAATAAAAAAACAAAAAGATGATCTTAACTTAAATGAAAGTGGAATACATAGTGGAATGACCGTTTTCAAATGAGTCATTTTTATTGAAGAATATGAAATGTTGTTAACTTAAAACAAAAGAAAAGATTTAAAGCATATTTCTTAATGGATTTCAATGAAATTCAATTTTCAATTCAAGAATCGAGTAGTTGAGGAAAATAATTGGTTAACTTAAATCCTTTCAAAGGTAATGAGATTTTGTGGGTTAATAAATAAATAAATTAAATAAACTTAGTCAGTCAAGTAGGTTTGCTGTACTTTTTTTCTTCTTTCTATGTGAGCAGCTGTAGGATCCATAGTGACATGAAGCTCCTCATAATCAAAAGAGGACACATAACAATTCGTTTAGAAAACAAATTTAACCAACAATCAATCATCACTGCAAATATTGGGTTGGAAAAAGAAGAAATCCTTTATTTGTACCCTAATTTGAAATTGTATTTAATACTAGCTGTGCCCACGACTTCGTAGGCGTGGTATTTAAAATATATTTGTAATAGCGCATATTTTGTTAATTTTTTTCTTAACTATCAGATGTTTATTGTTGGACCGCAGTAACAAAGGAAAACAGCCAAAAAGTCGGCAATAGAATTAAAAATATGAATATCTTTTGATTTAGTAGGTCAATTTCGATAAAATAAACGCCAAGTGTTACACGAATCTTGCTACAATACACCAGTTAATTAAATAGGTTAAGCCGTTTCTGAGATTAGCGTGCACAGACAGAAAAAGGCTTACGATATTATATATACGCGTACCCGGCGTGCTTTTCTACGCTTCCGACGTGATGTTAGTGCGTGATACTGTTCTCTTTTTTACTTTGGAAAAATCAGACGAATCAAATATAAATATTGACATAATTTCCTGCTATATTTGACAAACGCGACTACGTCACTTACCGGGTCCAAATGTAGTTTATAACCACCCACTTGACCCAATAAGATCACCAAAACAAAAAAAAAAATAAAATTCATAAAAATCGGTCCAGCCGTTCTCGAGTTTGGCGCTTACCAACACTTTTAGCGATTCATTTTTATATACATATATACAGATAATATGGTTTATCAAATATGTTTGGTTTTGTTCAATTGACTTATTGCCATTATGAGGTTAGCTGCATGATTCCTCCTTCATAGAAACTCTGATTCTTGCGGCTGAAAAGCTCATTTAAAAGATTTTCGCAGTCTTTCATTGAAGCCATTTATTTGTCACCAAGAAAATTTTGTAATGAGGAAAAAAAAAAAAAAGTTGATAACCGCTTGGCGCAGGATCCGGACTATACTGTGGATGCATTAAAACTTCCCAACCCATCTACATGAGTTTCCGGCTAGTCATTTTTGACGTGTGTCCTGATGTTGTCCTAGAGAAACACAACGCATTTCCTATTAGCTAGTTCTGGTCGCTTTTGGGCGATCGTTAGCCTCAAACGGTCCATTTGTTGACAGCTCATGATAGATGATTCCCTTCCAGTCCCTCAAAATGCACAGCAAAACCTTCTTGACCATTAGTTCTGTGTTGGACAAAGTTTCAACTGCTTCACTGCGAATTGACCTGGATCTTTTTCACATTACATTGTCGTATGTGATCCATTTTTCATAACCAGTCACCATCCGTTGGTCGATTTTTTTATTGTATATGTAAAGATTTTATGTTTTTCGAAAGGTTTTATCACAGAACAAGAATTAACAAATCGCGATCGACAATAACACTAATAGACCAGATTATTAAGCTTATTTGGATATCTTGATATGCATAATCAATGATAGATTTCGTTATTTGAAGAGTAAGGTGACATTTATTTTAACAATTTTGGTAAAAATTAAAAAGGGATAATTTTCCTATAAAGTCACAAAGAGCTAAAGAATAGATATTCATCGGAATGCTTGTGACAATTAAATTTAAGAAAAGGAGCCTTTGCCGTAGATGAATGCTCATCCTGAGCAAGAAGAGGTGAAACCGGCATCGCCATTGCCAATTATTTATCGACAAAATGTTGAATCATTACATCTCTACTAATATGGCTCACTGAAGAATTTACGAAGATTGTTTTTGTTGCTAATCAAAACTTATCAAATTTTAAAAAGAAACTTTTTATTCGTAAGTCTCTGTAAATCTCCGAAAATGATAAAAAATAGTTTGATAATTATAATTGAATCAACGTTAAGTTGAAATGTAATATTCATTTATATGACGCGAAGACTATTTCAACTTCTCTGATCACTGAATTGTGGCAAATCTGAAGTTTCTCCAATGTTACCTAAATGAAATATTTTACAATAATAAAAAATTCCCCACAAATTAATGAAGATGATTGGTTACATATATTCAACAAATAATTTTCTCTCTTTATTGCATAATAGTGTGACATGACAATCTTATCAAAGGCTAATACCATAGACCTTAGGGTAAACACAAACAAACAAACACCAGACATAAATATCACCTTCATTTAAACTTATTCATTTCATCGTTTCTGAGTATTTCTCACGCTTAAAGTAAGTGAAATTGTTTACTTACAATAAATTGGATTATTATTTTTAACGATTCATAGGAAAATACAAATAAAAACTCCCAACAAAGGCGAAACAATTTTATTATTATTTATTATATTACTTGTTGCTTATTTTTATTTTTTTTTTTATTACTTTACCCCTCACAGCATAACCAATTGTTTGATTGATACACCCTCCCTTTAACATTCACAGCTTTTGCTTTTCATTCTATTACAATTCATAGTTCATTCTCATTTCACTTCACTAGACATGTATGTCTTCATTGTAGTACATATGTGGAATAAAGAACGTGATTAGTTTAACTGATAAGTACAATAACTAAAAGATACAAGTACATACATATTTCATTTGCAACAAAGAAAATGATATATACATGTGTGTAAATAAAGCAAAAATTTAAATAAACAATGCAATAGTAACAATCTCCCTTACCACAGTTGATGACAAAGTTAGCAAATTGTGATGTGAGGTAGACAAGGCAATACAATCTACCTTTGTATGAGAAAGTTGTTGCCTCCTTTTTGAGTTGGTTTTATTGTTATCATTTTACACTTAAAGTAATTCATCATTTAGCTTTTGCTTTAGAGTACGGCAAATGACAAACATTAAAGAATACCAAATTTTGAACACTTTCACTGTTAATGCTGTTGATTGTTGATTGTTGGTTTTAAGTTTCTTTTTATGATATTCATTAGTGTGTTGTTTTATTATTATTATTTTTATTACTTACAAACTACAAACATTTATTTATTGCACTTCACTTCACTTAACTTCCTCTCATCTCTTTTCTTTTTTTTTTTTTAACATTTCTTTTTTCATTTTGGTTGTCATTTATTTGATTTTCTGCATCATTAAATCTTTTTCCTCTTCCCTCGGAAATAACAGAAAAGTGAGAAAAAATGGTTTCCGTTGGCAAACATTTTTCACCTTCAATTTGTTGTAACTTAGAAAACATAAACTTAAATTTAAATCTTGGTTTAGGAGGAATACAAATCTCCACCTTCTCATGATTGTTGTGCACAACATATTGTGGTTGTTGGTGTTTTGTGTGCTGTTGCAATTCTTTTGTCATTATTTATTTCTGTTTTCTTTTTGGGTTCATTGGACTAGAAAAGAAAGAGGAAAATAAAACAGAAATGTTTAGTTTACTTTAGAAAAAAAAAACAAATTTTACGAAAAATATGCAATTTTGCAACATTCATTTTGTAGCTTTTTCCTTTATTTCTTTCTATTTTTTTGTCATCGTATAAATATTTATTGTTTTTTTCTTGTGTTTTTGCAGACTTAACTGAAAAATTTGCATACTCATCTTTGGTGGAAAGCCGTCGTCGTTGTCGTTACACCGCCGCTTCCGCTCCTTCTGCTGCTACTATTACTACTTTCCTACTGTCGTCAAAGCGACCAAATAAGACTCTTGAGGCAATACGCTTGAGTGCGTTTTAAGTTTTATGAGGCGACGACCGTGAGGTTCCACAATAACAGCAACACCAGCAACGAACGACTACTACTACTACGACGATCCAAAAACGCCGACAATTTGACAAAATGCAACGTCGTCAACTGAGCATGAAACAAACCAAACAACAACAACAACTAAGACCACCTAATGGAATTACAAAAACAACAAGTTATACGCTTTTAGGCTGCCAATATTCATAAGTCAAATCCTCAACAAAAACGAAAATAATAAAAGGAATTTTTTTATTTAATAAAAAGGCTGCAACAAAAATTTAACAAGGAATTTCTTCATTCATCAAAATCAAATAACAAAAAATAAAAACAGTATTTTTATATAAGGTAAGTGAGTCATATGAAACATCAAATTTAAGATGAGACATTTGTAGTTCGGGATTATTGGGTAGGGCAGAACACTTTAAGTAACTAAATATGTATGAATGAATTGAAAACAGTGTGACAAATTGCGAGAATGATTGATTTTGCTTAAGCTGAAGATGAGAATAAGAATAGGTATTAGCAAGGAAGTCAGCCTCTCCCAGTTCTTCATTGAATTTAGTATAATTTTATAGAAAACTTGTTTGTTCTAGAAAAGTTAACTATACTAGCAAACAAGATTAAAGTTAATCTTAATCTCTATGGGCCAATTAAACTTGATGTTATTATCACACAGAGATAATGATTAATGCATCATTATTATCTTGTTTTGCTTAGGTAATTTAACTTAAGTTTATTTAGAGGTGAATATAATACTAGGGTGGTAAGTAAGAGCGAGTAGTAGGTTCGTTTACTAAGAAGAGCAGAATAGTCACTTAGGAGGTGTTGAATATTTTCTGATTCTTCCTCATTTTCACAGCTACGACAGAAGTCTTGATGTGGAACATGCACCCTTTGGGTTATCACCCCAATTGTGCAGTGCCCCGTTAATACTCCCGTCATCATCCGAATCCTTTTCTTTTTGAAGTGTAGAAGCTCGCAGATCCTTTTTGGTTGGTAACAAGTAGAGATGAGCTAAACAGTGATTCTAAACTTGGATTGAGTCACAGTCATTTGAAGGGAGAGACACAGATTACTTTGTTTAAACTGTGATTGGTGATCAGCAATTGAATCAAAGTGGGTCACAATCAATCAAGTAAACTGTGTCTCTCCCTTCAAATGACTGTGACTCAATCACAGTTTAGAATCACTGTGTCACTGTTTAGCTCATCTCTAGTAACAAGGCCAAAGTGTCCTGGCAACCATTTCATGCCTGTTGGCTCCTTGGTTTTCGCTTTCAGGCCTGAAAGGTTATTTTGTAAAGGTCTATGAATGAAACAGGCAGTTGTGAACCCTTTCTATTACACTCATCTGCCATCTCATTACCTATAAAACCACACCAGATTAGCGTGATTGAGTGCTGCCGAGTGGTACTACGCTTAGTTTTGCTCTTGATGCTATGTGGCGGCAGAGCCTTGATAGCAGCCTGACTATCAACATAAATCGATATTTTTCTAGCTTTTATCAACTTTGCTGCATGCCAGACTGCATAGGTCTCTGCCTGAAAAACACTGCTCCAGCCTGGTAAACGATAAGATAGTTGAGCTATTAGCTCGTCTCTTGTAGCCATTTGTATAGATTAAAAGCTCGTTTTGACTGATGCTTTACCCAGCTTCCAATCTTTTCCACCCGGGAATTTTGCCTTAAAGTTGTCATTCCCTTTTAGTTCTGGCAACCAGTAATAACCTTCTCCTCTATCAGCTTATAACCGCACTTCTTAAAGGATGGTGCTGTGATCCGCAACACAGGGCTTAAGAAGATGCATCTCCTGGAGTTTGTGCAGTTTTTGCAGATGTGTGCTTGAGATAACTAGCCCACTGTTGCTAGACTGTTTACAATACTATATTGTAAAATACCATTTAGCCATCAAGTGTAGAGTTTGAACCCTCCATGTTTATCAAACCGTTTATTAAAAAGCAATTTTCTCAAGTTTGCAAATAAGAAAATAATCTTAACGGCTATGGTTCATTAAAAAGCAATTCGAATTTAAATTCAATAATTAACGGATGTGTGATTTTTAGAGAATTGTCTGTATTGATATTAAACAAACACGACACACATCTTGCATACAGGTTTTTAATACCCAAGTTTTTAGTTCACATAAAATATTAAAAGAAAATCTCTATTAATGTTTACCAAACAAATACTTATGAATGAAGGATGCTGTTCTCTGTGTTTGTTGTTCAGCAGCAAAAACAGTCTTATATGTGTAGACTACAGTATCCAATTGAGAATAATTAACTTATATACATAATTTTGTCGAATTGAGTTCAATAACCTCTTCATCTTAAGATTATTTAACTAACCATTATCATCATAATCATCATCGTCATCATCATTTTGTTATCGTGGTTATTCATTCTTGTGTAACTTATGTCTAAACTGAATGGCCTCCTTTGCTTCATGAACCTAAATCACTCTGCATTGCACCAAAGCAAACATTTGCCTTAGTAAATTGTTATCCTTATACTCAACAGCACAACTAAGCTAAACTAAGCGTATTTTTGGTTACCCAAAGCTTAGGCTTAAACAACCCATTCATTCAGCTTCCCATATTTACTCGTCTGTCCTGTTGGCAATTTGCATATTTAAAGCTTAGCTAGGTAAAGTTTACATAGACACACTCACACACACACACTTGATGACTGACTTGACTTTATTTAACGCGAGTTCGTTTTATCACAGATACTGCATATGTGATTTTGTATGGATGTGTGATTTTGTGCTAAGAATATATCCTTCACATCATTATTCAGTGTGAATGTGTAATGCGCGCGCTCATGTGCGCATAATTGAAGGCGAATGCGCCTTGCGCTCACGTTACATATTTAAATTTAGCAATTCTTCTTGCTGCTTCTGGGTTAAGAGATAGAACAATACTTGGCAAGGATGGCAACACTTTACCCAGTTGCCTAGTTAGACAATTTTTGGAGGAGCCAAAAGTAGTCAAGAGAAAGATTTCTTAGTTTTAAAACAAATTTAGTAACTTTAATTACAAACTACTTTCATCATTAGTCATATCATGGGATGGTTTTAGTTTCTTTTTTTTTTTTTGTATTTACTATAATTTGAAGTACTTTTTAAACTGACATCCATTGCCAGTAACACATCATTCATCATCACTCACTCCAGCCACCCATTCACTTGTTTACTTATCCAATGATACATACATTTCATACATTCATTGAGTCTGTCTGTGAGTTAAGTCAACTTCCATTGCTCTTGGCTCTGATTTTCTATTACCATATTAATTGCTCTGCATTTATTGTAGTTTGTCAGTCAGGTTGTGTTGTTGTTCCTACACACATCATCTACAAAGTGTTGGTGGGGTGCGTTCAATTTCAAAAAGCCCACAATTGTAACTGGCTAACAGAAACGGTTTGACTCCAAGTCATTGAAGACTGAGACTTAAGCCAGAGATACAGAAACTACTGAGGCTAAGACAACAGAGTCATGAAGCTATGAGGCTTGTTTTCCCACCATTTAATTGGCATAATTTGTCAGCAGTTCTTGTTCTATCATTACTAACAACACCAACAACAAGAAGAACAACAAATCCAGAGATTCTTGTTGCCTCCTTCCGCTTTGATTGCCTCTTTGAGCTTAACTTGACTTTAATTGTCTGCATGTTGGTTGCTTGATCTTTGTTTTTTCTTCTTTCATTTTCTATTTGCGCTACTCAAGATTTGCTTTTTGTTTTTTGTTTTTATTAATTTGTGTTTTGCTTCCTCTTGCTTTTATTTTCTTTATTTAACCATTTATTTGTTTTTGTTGGGCTTTAGATATTTTCTTCATGCTGTTTTGGTTGCAGTTGTTGACTTTCATTTGTTTATTTTTTTTTTTTTTGTTTTTGCTGTTGACGCAATTAGATTCTTTTCTTCTTGGTTTTCAATTTTCCTTTTTTTTTTTGTCTTATCCAAATTAGTATGCTTGCTGTGTCTAGATTAAACTCTTTGTACACGTGTCTCTTTGGAACAAGAATAGCAGCAGCAACAACAACAACAACATTGAGTCAACTTGATTTCTCATAATTAACATTTTATGCAAAATTGGACGGGGACCGAGGAGTGAATGAGAAGCCCCAGGTTCTATTTCTCTTAATTTGTCTGTATTTTTTACTAGTATCTCCTCCTCTTCCGCATTGTTTATTTTCACTTAAGCCCACAAGCCAAAGACAATTTCTTCTATTGTGTTGTTGTTTATTATTGTTATTTTTTTTTCTGTGTTGTGTGTTTGAATTATAATGAATTAATGAAGTTGAAATAATGATAATGTTTTAAACTTAATTGTTAGTTAATGACTTTGTTGAGATTGTAAATGAGGCGTCCGCTACCGGTCCACTCAACTTAGAGAGCATTAAAAGGTAGTCAGGCAGAGAGAAGGGCAGGTCAGGTCATAATAATAGCTTACGGAAATTTGGTACGCAGCCTTGCACTATTGACCTTTTGTGTGTGGGTTCAATGGATGTAGAAAGTTAACATAACCTACCCCATAAGAATAGAGGAAGTAAGGGAACTTCCCTTGTGATGGTCATGGACTGGATGCTTGGTGATAAGTGAATAGCAGCAACTCTTCATGCCCATTCTTCCCTCATCGTTTAAGGCATAATTAATAGCTGCTGGTAATCCATCAACATATTAACAACAAGTTCAAAGGTCCATTCGTTGTCACTGAAGAAGTGGTGATGATAAATGAATGGATGATAATGATGATGATGATAGAACCCTCAGTGTGAGAGGGCAAAAATAGTTTTATAATTTACAAGAAATCAATAAACACTAATGAGCTTAAACAAGGATGCATATAGTATGAGTACAACATAGATAGATAGATAGATGGATGGATACATGGAATCATGTATCCTTGTAATTTGTGTCAATTTAATTCAATTGATTGTAGAGGATACATTGAAACCCCTCTTGTCTTGTTGTACTATCATGACTTAATTTGATTTGCTTGTTTGTTTGCCAAATAATGAGACCAAAAATAGAATAAATGTGTCACTTGTGTTATCTCTTATGAATGATATCTTACACAAATATACTAAAAGATTTTATTGCAAAATTTTACACACAAAATAAAATTCTACTAAACCTAAAATTTGATAAGAAATTGTGAGTAACAACAGTCAGTTTAGGGTCAAATACAAAGGTTGCCAAATATTTTAGACCTCAGTAGAGTCATTTTGTTTCATTTTTAAGTAAATTTACTATAACACGTCATCAAGACATAAGTTCTATGAAGACTCGTTTGTTTTTATTTTTTTCCTGTCCGCCCGCTAATAACCATAAATTTAGATGAGATAAAAAAGTCAACTAAAATTTCTTTTAGATTATGTGACTGATTCTAAGGTGACTCTAAATGTAGTGGTGCAAATAAATCTATTTGCATTTATCTTGTTTTTTTGTAAGTTTGATTATAAAACTTGGGATTAATTTCTGAATTTAAAATTAATTTTTTATAGGTCTGTAAGTCGTTTGTATTACCGACCTACTGATAAACTATGAACAAACATAAAAATACTTACTTCTGTTGACTTTTTCTCCTCTCTGGAACAAAAGCTAATCAAATAAGAATTATAATAGGTAGAATAGATCTTTATTGCTATCCATTGGGGTATATAGAATTAATTATTTATACACGTATGTAAGACAAATAAACTTGTATAATTGTCGTTGACTTTTGTTGTTTACGACAATGACGACGACGACGAACAACATTAATAAAATGTGTTATTGACTCATTTACTCACATGTCGACGCTCTTCCAGAATAAAAAGATAAGATAGGCGGCGCACACGTACCAGATTTTTTTCAGTAGTGAGCACGTTTTATGCCCTTTACCATAATTGTCGAAAATATTCCATTTGTATTTCTTTTAGAATTAATTCAATGGTTTAAATTCTTAAAAATAAGAAACTTAGGACATTCATTGGGATAATTCAAATAAATCATAGTTGGTAAGAAGTAAGTTTCTGTGCCTCAGATTCATATTCATAAGACTGAACAAACTATCATGGAGCATGGGGTACCCATGAGCAATGTTCTTCAAATTGCCAGAGATTGGCGATATTAGAAATGAAAGAACCAAAAAGGGGAAAAAAAGCAAAACTACGATCTTCCAAATCAAGCAATTATTTGTAACTCAGAGGTCAGAAACCATATGTCAGTCAAGTTTTCATACAAAGTCTGTAAGAAATAGACAAATGATATAAGGAAAGATGACGTTCTAATGAATTTGTTAGTAAGAAAGTCATATTGCACCCAATCTCATGTGCATTCATTTGAAGTCAGAAGTGAATTCAATTTCAGAAGGAACCTTAAGCTACAAAGGAAACTCAACGATTAATAGGCTTAAAGAACGAAACATATAAGACATCTAACGGGCTGAGGTTAGGTTTCACAAAAACGATAGACGTTATATTTTATGTACAATAGCATTATATAATACAAACACAATTTTCTCAGGTGCAAAATCAGAAACCTTCATTCCCTTGATTTTACTGTTTACTAACAATTGATCAATAAATCATTTGACTTTGAGGTGCATTTATTGAATTGAACTGCTGAACATTAATCAAACTTCCTATTTTCCTCTACTAGAAACTTGGCAAAAATTAAAATGAAAGCTTGATTGTGTAAGGTCTGAGTTTCGGTCTAGGTATGGTTGATGCAGTGACTTATAATTAAACTGCAATATTTGACAACCCACATTTCAGTTCGAGACATTGATCAACCTCATTAGTTTAAAGCTGGAAATGAGGTTTTGTATCTAAAGTGTTAAACAACTTTTGATCTATATCAGGGCTGTCCAGCCATTTTGGTTTCCTGGGCCGCATTGGAAGAATCCGTGATGAGTTAAAAAAAAAATCCTGAGTAACGAGCCGGATTGGCAGCATTCTGATTTCACTTGTGTCGCAGGTTGGAAAGCCCTGATCTATATGAACACATAGTTCTAAAATAGTGTCTTAAAAAATAAAATCCCATTTCAATCCATCAGTATTTCTACATACCTAAAACTGATTTCTTTGTTTTCTGAGAATTAGTCCCTCATTTGTCGAAATCAGCCGAATCGGACCACTAGGGGGTACCTCCCATACAAACCACCCTTTATATTAATGTTCTTATTAGAAAAAGTTTTTTGACTTATTAAACTGAAATTTGGACACTATAAGTTTTTGATCCATATTCATGATCCTAGGATTACCAGGAGGGGTACCTCCCGTATAAACCCAATTTAATTGACAAACAAAAAGTACAATAAAAATACGGTGCCACTCAAACTGTGTTCAATCAAACTGTAACAGAGAGAATATAGTGATGCTAAGAAAGGAAGGTTGAAAGCAACCCGGAGGAGCGTAAAAAGTATTTCATCTTTGGTATAGCCAATGACAGCCTCTTTCTGGTTACAACAATAATTACATTAACAGTGATATTCTTTTACTAAACATATTACATTTCATTTATATTTGTGACAATGTCATAGTATACTTTTCTATTTCTTGCCGCCCTTAACAAAGTTTCTGTTATTCATTCCAGTTCAGTGCACACCTTATATTTCCGAGCCAGGATAACTGCTTTCTGCCAATGCCGCGTTGTCAATTCCTTCTATTTTTCTTTGCAAAATTAGTTTCAGGACATGGTACTTGCTATTTCCCATTATGTGACCTAAATATGGTGGTTTTCTTTTCTTGATATTAGCGAATAAAACCCGAATTTCTTAAACTCTTCGCAGTGCTTCAGCATGGTATTTTTAGGATTCTATCCGTGCTTTTAAAATACAATTTATGTCAATTGTTTTAATACTGCATATCTCTATGGTGTTAAGTAAAACCTACAGACAGTATATAACACTTGAGACAATACCCTTTGATGCTAGTCGTCCATATACACACTTAGCTTGTAATTCGAATTATAAGTCATGATTGCTGAAAACATTTTGTGTTTATAAAATGCCTTTCTTAAGGCTTCTTTACGGTGTTTTATTTTTTAGAAGGATCCCAGTGTTATTAATCGAACAGCGTAATAAGTATTTGCTATCATTAGTTGGATTAATCAAATTATAATGAACAAATGCCATGTATTGTTTTTACTAGTACCACCAATAAACCTATTACTTTGAATTTATGGCGCTAAGAGTATTTTTGATAGGAAAAATGGTTTATAAATCAATTGTTACGATTTAAGCTTTTCGATTGTTTGATGATACTATTGTTTTCATGTGAAAAATATATGAGTGAGTGGCGTCGTTTAACAGATAATGAGGCTTTCATGTTTGTGTTCATTCAATATTCATTTTGCTACGCTCATAAACAAATACAATATACAATGGTTAGCTGATTGATTGTATATATTTCTCTTCTAGGGTTGTGTCATTAAAAAACTACTACTACTACTACTACTAGAGAATAACAAAAAAGTGTAAAAAAATAATAACAAAAATATGTAGAAAGATAGAAAATAACGTGGTAAAAATATACATACAATATAACAATTCTACCCATGTTGTGCCTTCCTCACGATAATTATTATCAGAAAATGGCATTATGTAGTATTTTTGTACTTTGTTGGTGTTGTTATATTGTATAATATTCTCTCTTCTACTATATTCATACTTTGTCTTTAGTCGCCAATTCGAATCAGTTCGCCAAACTACTAAGGGACAGGCAGACCCAATGCCCATTGTATACTTGGAATTATTGTTTATTATAGTTTGTGTTTTCTAAGTATTTGGACGTCTTGTGTTTTTCACTTTCTTTCTATCTTTCCGATACACTTTTCTTTGCTAATTCGCTTTCACATTAATGAGACTGCGTCGTTGTGATATTCAGTTGTGATTGCCGTCGTTGTTCTTGTCTTTTGGCGTAAAGCAAAAGTTTCGATGGCAATTTTTGTGAAATTAAAAGAAAAAGATATTAATTAAAGTAAATTAAATTGATTAGGTGTAACTTTGTATGTGAGTGTTCATAGTTTTCATAAAAATGACGAATTCCAAAGTGAAGGTAAAGAAAGATAAAGATAAAGTTTGTTTGCTATCGATTTTGGGCGTGGAACCTTGAGTATTTTGCACAATAAAAAAAAAAAAAAAAGAGAAAATATAAAAAAAAAATGAAACTAATTACTATATACCTTTCTCTACATTTTCGTCTTGATTCTTTTCAGCTGATTTTTGCACCATCAAACGAACAACATGGAGAAATCAATGCATGCACCTGCACCGGTTGGTAAGGTCTCACAGATTGCCAATATCTTTCAACGGAAACCCATTGAGATTCAACCGGTGGAACAGTTGACTGCTGTTGCTGCAGCACATGCTGCAGCCGCCGCCGCTGCTGCTGCTGCTCAAGCTGCTGCCACTGCAGCTTCTGGTCCTGGTGGAACACCAGTTAGTGTTGTACGCACAGAATCCCATTCGGCACGTTTCAATAATGCTAGAGCACTTTTTGAGAAACTTGGCGTAGAATCCAATTCGAATGTAAATACGCGTATGCTACGTTCTAGTTCTCGTGAGGAGAATTGTGGAGACTCCAACTATTCTGATCGTTCATCATCACGTTCTTCAGATCGTTCACAATCCCCACCCAAGCGACGGACACCATTTCCATCGGGAAATGTAGTAGCAGCTTCATTGGCAAATAATAATTGTGGAGCACCACCAAATGGTCCTGCTGAGCGAAGTAATAGTGGACTCGCTTTGAATAATAGTAAATATATTGTGGAATCAAAATTCCAACAACATAATATTTCAAGAATTAAAAGTGAAGATAGCTTGGGAGTGAATTCAAGTAGTGGAGTTGGCGGTGTTGGTTCTGTGAGTGCACTCTTCGCCAGTACTCAAGACAAACCAGAAAAGCCAGAAAGGAAATTCAATTCACGTGAACTTATTGAGAAACAAAAGAAGTGGACTTCACATTTTACGAAAACCAAATCAAGTCGGTCGTCGCATAGCGATCAAAACCGTTGTGACATTATAAGGACAGTGCCCGGCACAGGTTTAATTACAGGTGCTGGGATTCGAGGCCTCAACAATAGTAACATTGAGGCTTCGGTTGGAAAAGATAAAGAAAACGAAAAGTTAGCCATGCAGCAACAGTCTATCATAACTAATCACAAGCCATTGGATGCAGTACGTTCTCCCATACTAGCACACATGGCTACCGCTGAAGATAAACCACCTAGTCCGCCAGTACGTCATTCGGTCGTACCACCAGAGATCAAACCACGTAGTGGTAATAAGATTGGCAGTCCTGTCAAATCGCCACCATTGCCACCGATACCTGCAGTTAAACCAAAGAATCTTAGTCCTGTCAAGTTTAGTTCTCCAACAAAGAGTTGTGAACCACCACCACCACCACCAGCAAAATCAGCGGCGGTTACTGCTGCCATGCAACGTTCATTGCAACAAGAAGAATTGTTTCAACAACAACAACAACATCATCATCAGCAGCAACATCAACAACAGATGGCACCTATACCGCCCGAGAAACCACGTAAAAAATCAATTGATCTCATTGAAGATATGCCACAAAGTGTTGCTATACATGCATCCAAACGTGGATCCATTGATAGCCTCGGTGGTGGCGGCACCAGTATCAATGGAAATGGTGGTCTCACTGGCAGTACTAATTCGGCAGCTTCACCATCACCTGTGCCAAGTACTAGTTCGGGTCCTTCATCACCTGTTCATACCGAAGATGAAAAACAAGAAAATGAATCCACTGAGAAGTCTGAAAGGGAATATTATCATAGTAGCATGCCAAGGCGAAGACGCAGCGAAATTGAAGGTAAGCAAAAAATTCTTTCTTTCCTTCATACATAATCTCTGCATATTATCTACTACGACGAATCTCTATCTTTATCTACGTATGTAGTATTTAGTACCTATGTATTTATGTTGGTTGCTTGTGTCGTTGGGTTCAAGAACCGCAACGTGTTGTGAAGATAACGACCCAAAACGACGGACGCTGGATGCAATTTGTATTGTTGTGTAAAGCGGATCTTATGTTACTCCCAAACAGAGAAATCCCTTGCGTCCGATTTTAGAAATCGTGACTTGTTCATTCATTCGTTTGTTCGTTCATTTTTTCTTTGTTTGTTTGCACATGGAGGAGGCTCTGGAGGCAAATTCCAATATGGGTCAAACAGCATATCAAATGCAAAGACAACAACGACAACTACGACGACGTCGCCAACTTCTACCATTCAACTGTGTTGCAGTAGCAGCAACTATTTCAGCAACAACATTCCACATAACAAAACCATCCACTAGCTGTTTTTCTTCTCTCTTATTATATTTTTTTTTTTTTTTTTTTTTGTATATTCTTTAACTTCATTGAAGCTTGGCTCTTCCATGTTGTTGTATTGTCGTTATCGTCTGATTCTATCTATTTTTTTCGTTCAACCGTCTGTCCACCATTCAGAGTACCTACACAGAACAACATTGATGGTTTTTGTTGGGATTCTCTTTCATAGGCTAGGCGGCTGGTCTCTGGTTGTAGGCTATGCATTCTTCATCTACAAGTTGTTGCCTTTGTATTCACACCCACACCCGCCTCCATTCTGCACTTTGTGCTCCTGCAAAATTGTATTAATGCCAGATTAAGAATTCAATGATGCATTTCCCGTCCCTCTTCCCTCACCGCACTCCTCAATCTGATTGACTATCTTTCACATGCTGTTTTCTTGGCGTTAAGCTTTTTGTTTTCTTTCACAACTTTGTTGTATGTGTGTATGAAGAGAGAAACGAGCATTCCATTGGGGGAATGAAGCTGATTAAGAATTGGAATTTGTACGTTGGGATGGCTTCCGTCTTTACTTGGTTGCATCCATTCCACTCTTTAACGCTTTCTGTGTCTATCTTTATCAAAGTTTGTTGTCTGTCTGGTGTCTGTTTTTGTTATCTGTGGATGGATGGCGCTGGCAACTTGGCCAAGTCTCCGCAGATTCTATTTTCATCATCTTTTAATTTAATATAAAGTGGGCGTGGCGGCGTTGAGTTGATTTATTGATAAAAATAATAATAATAATAATGAACTTTGTTGTCTATAATTATCTCGTTAAAAAGGAGGCTCAATAGACAAACTCAATTAAAACAGTGTGGGCAGGGGGGTTGACTTTAATTATATGTTCCAATTTTATAGTGCAAATATTCAAATATTTATTCATAGAATTAAATATATGTGTGTGTAGTAGTATCTCTCTCACAGATTTTGTTGTGTATCTCTTTGTAGAAATCTAACAACGGAATTACAGTTATTTATCACAATTAAAACTCATTCAAATATTGACAATTTGTTTGTATGTCTGTCTGCATGTCATTTGTGCTTGTAATTGATATGCGCACCATTTTAACGCCCACCATGCTACTCTAGTATTGCCGCCACCATCGTCATCATCATCATCATTATATTCCTCACCCATCGCCCTCTGTCGTTGACTGACATTCTTTAAATCCCAAACAAAGCCCACTCTCCTCTGAATATTTTAGTTCTTGTTTTCGATTTGTGTACACACACACACACACACACATTCCCTAAGAGAGCCGCCTAGTCGAATGAGCTCTGAGCGTGCGAACAAAAATTTAAACTCACAAACGACAAGGAGACGCCATGCAGTTTCTGCAAAAATGCATGCATGCATTTGTTTGTGACTACGAACCCAACCGGCTTTTCTTACAACAACAACAACAATGATCAACGAGTGAAAAACGGCCACTGGGAAATGAAAAGTAGCGTGTACCCTCGAAAAATAGCTTGTACCCTTGATTTAGTTGGCAACAGTAGCCATTGGCGGGTGTTAAATAAAAAGCTTTCCTCTAAAGCTTTGCAATTGAACATAATGTCTGTTGGAACTTCCGGTCATGCCCAAGCACATTGAGCTTAAAATATTTCTTAATAACAAATCCTCTTATATCACTTGGTTATTCAATGAAATATGTATAGCAGCACATGACCATTTGCCAGTTATTAAAATGCTTTAAATTACATGTTGTCTTCAGCATACATAAAGCATTTATTTAGGCAAAGTAAAAATATATGAGAATTTGAACATTTTTCACAAATTTTCTTTGCAAAATTGTATGAAAATATTGTATACTACAGTATATGAAGTTCATTGAACCCGAAAGAATATATAAATGCTTTTAATATTTTTCTTGTCTGATCGTCACAAACATTCATCATATTTTTCCTTTTTTTTTTTTTTTTTTCTCTATTTTGCAAACAAACAGTAGAACGTGGACATTTTATTTAGTTGGTAGGTTGCTACTTGTTGGTGACGGTTGATGACTAGATTTTCTCTCTCAATATTTCGTTTTGTTGTGGTTTTGCTCATTATGATGGTATTATGAGTATATTATTGACTTGACCACCCATGTTGTCTTTAATATACGCATTTGCTTTGTTTGTCTATCTTCAGCATTGGAAAAATGAATTATTAGTTGAATATTCTTTATTCATTTCACTTTATGTGTTGTTGTATTGCGTTGCGTGCGTAGAATATTAAAAAAGAAATCATTTATTTCGCATTTTGTTTGAACATTTCTTTAGAATTGAAATTTCTTTGATACAAAATTGATTGGCAGTGCGCATTTATTTATTTATTTAGTTCCATGAATTACTAAAACGTGGCTAAGCATCAAAACAACAACACAGAAACACTTTTCTTTTGCAAATAAAATTTTATATTCCCACTAAATATTTCAAAGGGAATTTGTTTATGGAATTTATTATTCTATGCCAAAAAAAAAATATTATATACTAACTCTCATTTTCATGTAATTACATATTTCATTTTGAATTCTCTCTCGTGAATAAGTGATCTGAATTGATTTTTATACATACATGCATAAGTATGCTCTCTCATTGTTGGTCAATGGCGCTAAGCTCTCTTTGTATATTTTCTTAATAAGCTTTTTGCATGCATGCATGCTTGCATAGTTTTGAAACACCATGTGCCTAAATGGCTGTGGTACCCTTTGCCGATGCTTACGTAGTGTCTGCTTGTCTGCAATGTTCGGCAAAGTGCCAAAACAAGTGTCGTTCTCCCGTCGCACACACTAGCAAATATACTAATGCTTTTTGTTGCTTTGAGCTCTCGATTGTTGGATGCTGTGCTTTGCCGGCAATGAACGAATGAATGCCGCCGACGGACAACGACGACGACGACGTAAAACGATCGTGCGCAGAGCGTAATTCCAAGGAATTTCTTTCATTAAAATTTTCTACACTTTGCAGACTTTGCTATTTTGCTTTTGTTTTTATTTTTTTCTTTCTTATTTTACAAAAATTGTTTTATTTTTTTTTTCGGGTTCTTGCGGTCGAAAGTGTTTCAAGATTCTTCAGTTTTTGTCGCGTTTTCAAAGCGAGCGTGTTGCCATTGATGAGATGATGATAAGCTTCGCAAAACCAAAACGCATGAATATAAAACAAAAAATTGATCTCGGCGTGACATTCTAATTGTTCTTGTTGTTATTGTTATTGTCGTTGGCGCTACATTGTCTCTGATAATTTGCCTTGAAGACTTTCACTAAAAAATCGAAAAAATTATAAAGAATTTTTATTAAAAAAGAACAAAGAAAAGAAAAAAAAAATATCTAAAGAAAAGAATTAAATTCAATTTATTTGTGTTATTAAAAATATGAGAAAATCATCACAAATCATAAATTAAAACGATAATTTTATGCACGTTTTCTTTGGTGCATTGAAGCGTAAAAGAAATTTGACGAGAATTAAAAAAAAAAAATAAATCGGGAATAATTCGGGAAATTAAAATAAAGAAATAAGTAATATATAATAATAATGATGATAATCAAAACAGACAACAAACAACAAATCTTTATCAATTCTCAATCCGTTTTCTGATGCTTTTAGTTTTTATTTTAGTATTTTTTTTTTATAATTCTGTCGATTAACCTTGCCTTGCCTTGGCAACCATGACAAACTGCTGCCTTGAGATAGTTTTTTATTCTTCGATTTTTGTTTGGTTTTAGATAATCAAAGATCACATAAACACACACATTTTTTTTTTGTATTCTAATTTGATTTGTCATTCTTCATACAATACAAAGAAAGGAAGTGGGTTCTGACGTACATGTGTATGTAATCTGTGATAAGGGGATATTAAAACAATTCCAAACAAAAAATATAAATTTTGTGTTATGTATATATATTTTTCATGCATTTTGCAATTTCAATATCTTTATTTTCTACCACAAAAAATTAAAAAAAAAAAAAAAAAGAAACAGAAGAAACAAATGTCAAACGAATAATTAATTTATAAATATTTTTTTTGTGTGTTCTTGTTGTTCGAGTGACCCTAATTTGTGCGTTTTATCATCATCTATAGAACACCATGTGTGTGTGTCTATGTAGTAGATGTGAATAGGGTGATGACGAGGGCAAAAGATGCTTTTGAAGTTAATAAAATGATGCTTTAGATAGATTCCATGTAAGTGAGGAGGTTGTCTGCTGTTGTGCGCCCACACAACACATCTATGATATTTTTGTGGTTGGTATGGTGACTAAGTCAAATAGTCAAATATCATAGAGAAGATCAATTCAAAAATAAGCACAAGAACAAGAACCAAAAGCAGTCTTTTCTGCCTTAAAGTATCTGCATATTATTGCGTGTAGCATGCAACACTTGATGTGTTTTCAGCAAACCTATATAATTCTCTATTGGAAACACTGTGTAAATCTCCTCACACAATGACTTTATATCCATGTCTTGTTTTTAGAAAATTCAATAAAAGCAAAATGCCTTAAGAAACCCTAAACTTTGTGTGTGTTTGTCTACGCCACTGACTTTGACATTTCAATATTGGGATACAAACTCTACACTTCCACATAAAAAACATCGTGTAAATATCCATAATACTATTACAATTTGTATAGTTGGTTTGTGTGGAAGATTACATATATTCAAGTACATATGATCTAACTAAATCCAACATAAAAACTGTTCTGTTCTTTCTTTATTGTGTGTATTTAGTACTTGCTTTAATTGACTTCTGCTTTGTTGACTTAAAATTGAAAATTTGTCATATATGATTTTTTGAAATGAAAGTTTTTTCAATATTGTTACAAAGAAAAATTCTTTTTGTTCTTGTTAAAAACACATGTGTGCACAATTATTATTAACAAGAATAAAATTAAAAAAAAAAAAAAAAATAGAAACAAACGAAAAAAATTCTTTTAAAGAATATTTCGAAATATTGCAAACAAAAATACATTTTTACAAACAAAAAAAAAAATCTGAGAATTGCAGCAGATAAAAAGAAAAGAATATATAAAAGAGAAAAGAGAAAAGAACAATGAAAATGAAGAAATTCAATTCTCCTTGCGTCAGTGAATGCCGTCAATAGACGTCGGTTGTCTTATTGTACTCGTACTACAATATAAGTATATATAGTTGCAGATGTCGTTATCGAAATACATATCTTTTAAAATGTATCCTGATGGCATAGCATTTTAAGTTAAAACAAGAATACATAGAATATGAGAGTGAAAAATAATGCAATTTGCTTTGTTTTGTTTTAATTCTTAGGGAATTCTAAATTCTAGGGAAATGTATGACAGAAAGTCATCAGGTGCAATATGAATATATCCATCTATGATTGTGAATATTAATTTAAATTTTTTAAATTTGAGTAATTTCCATGATTACATTTTCATTTTTAAATATGGAAATCTTTTAAATGTTGTCATTGTTCTTATTCGTAATTTAAATATTATTAAAATAGTGGAGTCATTTGTTTTCCTTACATAAATTTTATCAAAACTAAATCCATGCAATGGAGCCTATGAGAAGAAGTACAATAAAATCTACATTGCTTTGTACTGCTTAACGTTTCTTAAAAGACTATCATAGTTACTTAACTATATGAATATTATTTAGATAATTGGGTACAGAGTGTGTTTTAGAAACGAAGAGGCATGTGAAGTAGTCTGAAAAGAATCTGTCAACATCCTCATTGGAACAGAATCATACTGTGGTTGTTCCACAAAAATGGAACTCAAAAGACGATGGTAAATCGCATCAATATTGGTTGGACACATGAAGTATTAAAGTAGAGAAAACATTCATGCCATCTAGATCTTGCAAAAGAACACAATAAGTACTAAGTACTACTAACTCAGAAAGGTCTCAGGATTCTTAACAAAACATTGCAGAGTTATGAAACATTTGCAAACACAATATGTGGATAAGTCGAAACAACCAATTTAGATTGTGAAATGAAAAAGAAGAAGCCACTTTGAGGGCTTAATTTGTATCAGACACCGATATCTAGGTAATCAGTACATAGAGCAAATTGAAATTGCACATTTATCTCTGAAGAAAATCTTGAAATTCTTGAGGAATACCAGAATCACGAAAGAATTGTAATTACTTATGGGATTTGTCACAATAGGCCCTTTAAAAGCCACATTGACAAGGTGAATAGATACCGCCCTTTCTTCTAATTTAATGTGGGTTGCTTTCTTTTTATTCGACTGTCAAGAAGGGTTTATTTTTTCGCGCGTATCTTGTATGTTTGTAAATTTCTTTATTACCACGTTTCTTCCAAAGGGCTCGATGGATTTCGACAGTTGAGGTGTTGTTATATTCGTCTTGAAAATCCATGTGTTCTTAGATAGGTTAAAAAAAAAAAAATATATATGTAAAAAAAAATAAAATAAAATAAAAAAAGGCTCATTTTTGGTGCGAAATAGTAAAATTATCCGCATTAAGTTTAATAGCAGGCAGGACCCAGACGGTGCCGTTGTAGGAAAATGCTAACGGCTTCCCCGTCATCGAATGCTCCTTTCAGTGGTACTCTTCAGCTGTCTATTACGGACAAACTGCTCCATTGTCAATTCTCCAACTCGAAGACTATACAATATATCTACAAAAGTGGTATCTCCAGCTTGTCTCATTATAAACCGAGAGAAAATTAATGGGTCCCGGCTGCTACTAAACTTAATGCGAATTCGTATCTTTTAATTTTTTAATTATTTATTTATTAATCATTTGCCTTTGAGATGCTATGCTATTTCATAGTTTTTGTTTTTTGCTCTTGCTCCGGCTCTCAATTTGTGAATCACGAAGCAAAGAGCACTTGACAGAACTCCAAAAAAATACTATTTATAGTCGGAGCAAAAGCAAAAAAATTGGAGCAATCAGGAGCAGAGCAAACGAAATAGTTTTGTGTGCTATTGCTCCTGCTACTGCTCTTGATGCTCCTTCTACTGCTCTGCTCCCGTAGCAAATGTTCATGGTCCGAATAGCATTCTACGTTATTTTTTAGTAGGGTTTCCAAGTAATTGTAATTGTCGATTTTAGAGATTTTTGACTAACTTTTGCGGTAAATATTTCTGAGAGTTGTTAGCCTCGTTGATTTTTAACGTAAATATGTCAACGTTTGATTTGCAAGGGAGTTAACGGGCTTTTGTTTGTGGTCAGATTTATTTAACCCGCTACTTGCTCTTAAAGCCAGCGGTTAAGTGTAAGCGGAATAGTAAACTCTCAAATAAAAATTGTAATTCCTGCATTAATTGCTTATGATCCCTCTGGTACTGTAACTGTCCATTGTCTTGTGTTCGATTTGTAGTTGTTGGTAGGTCATTACTTAGAATTTACTAAACGTGATTACAGTCCTGCTCCTTACAGAAATATGTTTCCTATTTTCTTAACACTACTTAAGATTCTCTCTACTTTGTTCACTTATTTTTATTTATTTATTTTATTTTATTCACAATTATTTTAATGTAGCATATGTTATTTTTTTAAATAAATCTCTTTTTATAAATATTTGCTTTATCATAATGTCGACAAAGCGTTGTTCTCTATTCTATATATCTCTAATTTTAGTTGTACTTGTAGTCAACGTCGTCATCATCATTTCCCTGACCTAACAAGCCCTGACCTTTTTCTGTAATTGAGTTTTTGGATGTCATGTCACTTATTTGACAATTTCTATTGTCTATTTAGAATATTTTCCTAAGAAATAATTCTTGATGTTTATTTTTTACTATATATTTTCAGTAGATTTCTCATTTGTTTATTTATCTAAAAACTAATTGCGTTTTGGATTTTCTATTATAATTGTGGCTTTTCGCTTGTTAGTCATACAAGGGGTGTTTGTCTTGGAATTATTTTAACCAAATTCTGACCACTAACTTTAAAAACAGATTTCTTTGCTTGTGTCTTTGTTTGACAGGCATCTTTATCTTCTTTGTCTTGTACTATCTTTTTGTTGTTTAGGAAACCACAAAAATTGTGCATTGTTCTATATTTCTTTATTGTTGATTTTGTTGTCAAGGTATTTCGTTTATTTATTTATTTTTCTAATTCTATTCATTTCTTTTGATATATTTAGCACAATTGAGGTTTTTACTTTTTATTGTCATGGGTGTTTTTTGTTTGTTTTGTTTTCTTTCCTTTTTTATTTTGGTTGAAAGTTTTAGTCATCAAAATTTATTTAAAACATTAGTTCACAGTGCGTATACATAATACTATTACCAATTTAGTAATTTTATTTATATAATATTCCATCAATCTCTTACAATGAATCATTTTTCATTGTTTTCTCTATGATCAATCAATTGATTCATTTCAATTTTTTTTTTGACTACCTCAATTTTTCATTTCAATGATTCAATGAATAGTCGATTTTTCTTTAATTTTTTTTTCTTGTTTAATTTCTTTAAGTAATTTTTTTCCATTGATTCATGATTTTCACAGTTCATTATTTGTTTTAGTTTTGATTTTTGTTTTTATTTGTATGCTTTTCCATTTTTGTTTCCTTCCTTTCTTTTGCATGCTCCCTTTTGAAAACTATGGTGAATCGTTCGATTATATTTTTTATCGATATTTCTTCTTAAAATTGCTGTAAAGCTCCTACTTTTCTTTTCGCTTTGCTGCCTTACTTTGCTTTCCGTCGTATATAATTTATCTGTTTGACCTTCGTTTTTGAATTTTTCTTGATTTTATTCAGTTGAAAATTCGCTTTATACGATGGGATTTTCTTTTCTTACGGATTTGAACTGATTTAAAATACGATTTATTTACTTGAACTCAATATTAAGCATACGCCGTGTGGCGTTCATCCGTTCAGTCGTTCGTTCGCTTATATTTACGTTCGTTCGATGGTTTGTTTGTTTGTTTGGATTTCCATTTCAAACAAATATTGAAGAAAGATAGACAGGCAGACTGAGAGAGATTCTTATTTGTATGTGTGTTTAACTTTATAGGTTATCCATTCAACTTTCAACGAAATTCGAGGGTTGATCAATAAGCACTCGTGCTTGAAGACAGGTGGCGATGTTGAGGAAAGTTCACATGACCGTCGTTTATCACCATCTTACAATATTTTGCGTTCTATTAACGTAAGTTATACAAATCAATCGGTTAAAAATACAGTGGCTATAGTTTTTTAGTGGTTAAATTTATATCACTCAAATTTCATTGAAGCAGCAGAAGTACATATATGAGTTTCGCTACTTTAAGAAGTAATGTTTGTGACATGAATGCATCTAGCTGAGCAGGTCTTCATCACTGACTACCACATCTAATCTAAACCAAGTCCCTTCGACTATTTGTTATTCCAAAACTTGAAGAAATGGTTTAGAAAAAAGATTTAGCTCCAAAGAATAGTCAGAGATGCCTTTTTTGGGTTCCGTGCCCAAAGGGTGCCAACGGCTCTAAGCCAAAGAGTATGTAACATATGGAGTGGACGAATTGATCAATTTAAAGCGGTTTTCTCTTTTTAGTCATTGACTAAGCCTTCGCTTCGCCGTAGACAGTTAAAATTTTCACAGAGTGTGAAATTAAATTAACGCTATAACGACAAATATTAAAAAATAAAATAAAGTTAAAAAAATTAAAGGGGTCCCCATATATGAAATGTGTGCTCCAATATGCACTGCATACAGTTTTTTGTGGCAGTATACTTTTAGGTGTTGTTTGAATATTTCACTTTTGTGACAAAAAATCAACACAAATTAAGGAAAAAAATATACCAGGTGTAGAAGTTTAAAATGTCGTTTTTCTTCCAAGAGATGGCCCAAAAAGCTAATTAATTTTTATGTCAAAACGAAAGCGTTATTTTGTAGGCACGTGCTTATTTTCTTGTTCAATCAAAAGAAAAAAATCATAGGAAAGTCATTAAATTCTTGTGGAAACTTACGGCGAGCTTGTTGCAACCGTCAAGACTTGTATCAGGGCTGATTTCAGCGATTCAAAAGTGGTGATTTCAATGTAAATGATAAAGAACTTAAAATTCGACCAAAAAAAGTTTGAAGTTTCAAACAAAACAAAAAATGATGGCAGAACAATTAAATGTCATTCAAAAAGCTGTTTCCCATTGGCTGCAATTCATGGGAAAGATACGAAAGGTTGGAAAATGGGTGTCACACGAACTGAGCGAAACCATGAAAGAAAGGGATTTTTGCATCGGATTGTGACTGACGATGAAAAATTCATTTATTTAAGAATCCCAAACGCAAAATATCATGGGTAATGCCAGGACAATGATCAGCATTGAGTGCAAGACAAGATTGCTTTGGGAAGAAGACAATGCTGTGTGTGTGGTGCGATCAGAAGGATGTTGTGTACTACGAGCTTCTAAAGTCTGGTGAAACATTTAATACCAATCGCTACCGGCAGCAAATGGTTAATTTGAACCATGCGTTGATCGAAAAACGTGCAGAACATAGCAAAATCATTTTGCAGCATCACAATGCTCCTGCACATTCGGCCAATCTGGTCAAAGACACAATTTCCGCTCTTGGTTGGGAACTCTTACCACACCTGCCGTTGACTTGGCTCTTTCAGATTACCATTTGTTTTCATCGATGGGCCACGCACTAGCTGAGCAGCATTTCACAATATTCGATGAAGTAGAAGAATGGCTTGGTGTATGGATTTCGATGAATGATGAAATTTCTTTTCAAAAATTATAAAAATCTAGGGACAATACAATAAAAAATCTTTTGCAATTAACGACATTTTAAACTTCTACACCTACAGCGTATCAAAACTTCTACAGGTTCCCTTCATGCAAATGGCCAAGTGGAGGGAGTAATAGACACCTTGAACCTACGATTGCAAAACTAACAGTTTTAAATCTTTTCCAAAGGTACGGAATCCTTCGTGTGCGAGGTTCTTGACGAATCTTATTATTATATTTGCATTAATTTTTAACACTGTGGCTTGTTGATCGACTCTCGTAGTACATACTTTCATGTATTTTGATTCAACTTCGAGTTGTTTTGGTTAGGTTTGGTTTTTTTTTTATGTGAGCTCAGTTCAGGGACATTTGCATTGCGTGAGACAATTACGGTGGTTAAGCAAATTTAACTTGGACACTGACTATGTGGTGATGGAGTATTTTAATTAAGGCAACTTGTGCTAATTGGTATTAAGTATACGCCCGAGTGTCGTTATATGAAGGGCAAAGAAAGTAAAAATATGGTGGTATTTGGCGGTGTTCTTAAGTCAATAAGCGAGTAAAACAAGAAGCTCGTTGATTACAACATACAAATATATTTATTTTATGCGGAACGATTTAAGAATATTCTCCTTTTGTTTGTTATACTAATAAGGAGCGTCAATTTTATATTTGTTTAACTAATTAACATGACTATTTTGGATCATAAGATATGTGATTTTTCCAAAATCATCCAAATATAAGATTAAAGTAGTTGTACATTGACCAGCAAACAATGAAGTTCTTTTGGCATATTCTGGTTCTATTAATATTGAATTCATTAAATGTCTTGAAAGCCGTGGTCGAAGAGGTAACAACAAATTTCAATGAAACAAAGTTTTCTGTACAAAAAGCTTGTCATATTGCCTTAAAGTATGGCTCACAAATCAATTATATTTATCATTGTAAAACATGTCAAGGTTCAAATGATCCAATGTATCTGGAATCTGTTTCATCATTGCATATATGCATGCTACAACAAACTGCAGTTTGTACACGTAGCCTAGAGGCGTTTGTCAAGGAACCAATACGTCATACCGATAGTAATAATCTTTTACTCATACCAATTGGTCCATTAGGCAAACCAATAATCGAACGCATTTTGGTTATGTTAAATCCGAAGCAACGTCGCAAACATATGCATAAGTATTACATTATTTGGCCGCATGCTACTGAGTCACAATTGAAATCACTTTTTTGGGATATTTGGACAAAAGGTTATCCTTTTGCTTTAGTCATAACGGAAACAGAAGTATATGGCTATGAACCGTTTGGACCACAAGGCTTACAATTGCAAAGGATAACTAATGAAATATATTTCTATGATAAACTAAAGAATTTATATGGCTATGAATTACGTTTCTCAATGTTCATAGATCCATTGCGTGCGCAACCTAAAATAAATCCTGAAATTAATGGTTTTGATGCAACTGATGGTCTTATTGCTCGTACAATTGCCGAACGTTTGAATGCTAGAGCAAAGTATATTATACCAGCGGATAATCAAAACTATGGAAGTTGTCAACCCAAAGGCAAGTTCACTGGTGTTCTGCACGATGTTATTGGTGGATACACTCATATTGCTTTAAATGTACGCTTTGTACTTAAATGTATAGAACCACATGTGGAGCAATTGTATCCTTATGGCAGAAGAACAATATATTTGGTTGTTCCGACAGCTGGACTAAAACCAGAGTATTTAATATTTGTGTGTGCCTTTAAGACTTCACTTTGGCGTTTACTAATCTTCAACTTATTCATTGTGATTGTGACATTTTATTGTTTGCAACGTTTTGCAGCAAATATTCCGAATGCTGCTGAACGATTTAAACATGCTCGTTGGTTTGAAATTATTGAGATGTTCCTCAAGACACACATGGGTGAACCAGTTTCTGGATTCTCGCGCATCAGTTCATTGAGACAATTTCTTATTGCTTGGATTCTATTCAGTTATGTCTTGACAACCATTTACTTTGCCAAATTGGAAAGTAGTTTCATTCAACCGATTTATGAACCCCAATTGGATACACTCGATGAACTTGAACGTTTGGATGTGCCAGTCTATGCTGTCTTTACGCTATTCAATGCAGTACGCGCTTCTTTGACTCCTCATCAGTATGAGTTACTAACAGCAAATGCTGTCTATTTGCCTTTAAATTATACTGCCTATCAATATGCAATACCAATTGTCAAGAAAACAAAACGAGTTGCCTTCATTATGCGTGCTGAATCGGCAAAGGATTTCCTGGCCACCACTTATAATGCTAAAACAGAAAGACCTGATTTTCATATTGTTCAAGAGTATCTCCGCTCAATGTTAAGCACTTATATTTTACCCGAAGGTTCACCATTTTTCTATAAATTTCAATTGTTTATAAGTACCTTTTATGAATTTGGTTTACTCGATTATTGGGAACGTATGGATATCTTGAAACGGGAACGAGAAACAACTAAAGCTGATGAATTCTTTGAAGAATTAAGTAATAAAATTGAATTACAAGAATCATCAGGTGGAACTGGAATAATTGATGCTTTGCGTGATGTAAGACGAAAGCATGTGGCTCTGAGTTTAGATGTTTTACAAGGAGCTTTTTATTTATGGTTATTTGGCATTGCTTTAAGTTTATGTGGCTTTATTGTAGAATATTTACATTGGTTCGGATGGCAAAGTTGCAGGCGTAAGAAAATTTATGTATGCTAAAAACAAAGGATTAAGGATTGAGAATTAATTGTTTTTGTTTTTCTTTAAATGATTTAGATAACCTTTGCAAAAATGTGTAAACATTCATTGATTTAAGAAATGATTACCATTTAAATAAATTAAAAGTGTAAAAGATATAAATAAAAAGAAAACAACGATAAAATGTGTTTAAGTTTAAGAAAATTCTGCAAAGCTTGTCGAGGTTTGTATTAAGAAAATTATTTAAACAAAACCAACTTATATTTAAAGTTTTTTTTAAGTAAATTTTTAAATTTCTGTGAGAATTGAGAAAATCATTAAAAAACATTTTTAAAGATATAAAGAAGAATGTTTTTGGTTGTCCCATGTGAATTCATAAACTTGTTTCTTCTTTTCTGTTCCAAATCACAAAATGTGAAAGAAATGAAAATTTTTTATTAAAAAAAATGTTTGTGTATCTAAAATTAAATTTTTGGCGACAACGCGTTGTCAACAACAACAATAACATTATTATCATCGTCATCATCATCATCATCAATAGTATCAACAACGACAAGAGAAACATATAAAAAATGTTTAGTTTTTGATTCTATGAATAGCACAGACAGAAGACTATTTTATTTTCTACACATTTTCCAGTTTGACGTAGATGTTTGGAATTGAAAAATTTAATTTATTTTATATGTATGTAGAAATGCGAGAGAAAGAGAGAGAAATCAAATATTTAAAAGTTCTTTAAAAAAGGAATAAACTATTTTTGAGATATTCTTTTTGTATTTATAAATAATAAAAATTGTTATTAAAATTCCTTTGCTAATGTTTCGCATAAATTAAGCAATTAACACAAAAGTTGATGAAAAAAAAAGAAATGTTGGTCTTAGTATATGAAATGGATTATAATAAAATAATATTAGTAATATTAAGCTATGAAAAAATCCACACCTTTCAAAATAATCATTATGTATGTGTTAAACATTAATTTCAAGAATTTTTTTAAAATAAGGCTGTTTGATGTCTCAGTTCTTTCTTTCACTCAATTTAAATGCTTTACATGACTGGTATATTGAAGAATAAAATTTGTATTAGGCTTCTTTTATAGATACATGTTAATGTTATATTATCAGACAATATAAGTAGGTGTGCTACAAAGAATAATAAATCATCTAGAATTATATTGGCTCTTGGAATATGGAAGTAAATTTAGCGAAGTCAGCAATAATGGTATTTAGATGCGAACGTAGATTGGGCCAAGAATGAGATTTGAAAGTTTAGAGGTAAGAATATTAATATTAGGTCGGACTATAATTACCTAGGGGTAATATTGACACCACAGTTAAGTTCAAAGCTTACCAAAAAGTAAAAGTCTGGCCAAAAATAGCATCAATGCAACTTGCAGAACATTTTTGTCCAAAAAACCAAATAATGCTTACAGCAAAATGGCAGCTATTTTTTTAGCAGTCACTAGGACCGTACAAAGTTATGCTGCTCAAGTATGGGGATTTGTTCTTTGTTCGAGCAGGTGGATAAGTAGCAACCGTCGCACTACATATACTTGGAAACTGATATTCTAAATTGGGTATTGACATACGTATACAAAACTCTATTTGAATATACTGACGATAGGCTACCGTACCGATTTGGACACTCTATAATCTTAATGAAGCTGAATATATCGTCCACTTCATAGGAAAATGCCCAGTACTGAAAAGTATTTGTTACAGATATTTTGGAAAATTTAACATAAATAAAGAAGAAACGGTTGTTATATTAAACCAATGCGGTCATGGTGGATGGAAAAACTTGATTTTTAGGGTATAAGAAATTAATTTTAAATGAATTTTATTATTTTATTTTATTTTTATGAATTAATAAAATTCATTTAAAATTACAATATTATTATTATTATTAATTATTATAATATTGTCGCAAAAATAGCAGTAAATATTTATATTCTTGTACAGAATAAATACTTTGTGCATTTAAATGATAATTCTGTCTTCTGATGATCTTCTGAAAGTAGATAAAAATAGACTATTTCATTTTAAAGTTTCATAACGAATGACACAGACAAACTCAATGGATATGATTTGTTTTCTCGTATAAAGCTTTTCATTCTTTCTGTGTCCTTCGATGCATGGTTCCGTGCTTAACTTATATCTCACTAAAATAATAATATTTGTTTGAAAAGAAAGTAATTTCGGTATCTTAGTAAAAAATAAAACTTAATTTTGTCTGAACAAAAATTCAACGTTGAATAACGGTGACAGTTGTAGAAGTCAGTCTTTTTATACTCTTCAGTTTGTCATGAAGTTTGTAATACACAGAAGGAGACATTGTAGACCACATAATGTATTTATATTTGTGATCAGCTCGATGAGACGAGTTGATTAAGCCACGTCCGTCTGTATCAAAACTAGTCCCTCAGTTTTTGAGCTTGAGAGCTGAAATTTTGCACATACGTTTCTTTTTACCATTCATTTCATTTGTTGGAATCAGCCGAATCGGACCACTAGGGGGGTACCTCCCATACAAACCCCCCTTTAATTTAAAGTTCTTATTAGAAAAAGTTTTTTTTTTTTGGCGTATCTAACTTAAATTTGGATACTATAAGTTTCTGATCTACATCCATCAACCATGTAAATTTCATGATTCTAGGATTACCAAGGGGTACCTCCCATTCAAACCCCCACTTCAATTAATGTTCTTATAAGAACATTTTTTTTGTTTTTTGACTTATTGAACTGAAATTTAAACAATATAAGTTTCTGTTCCATATCCATCAGGCGTGAAAATTTTATGATCCTAGGGCTACCAGCAAGGGTACCACCCATACAAATTCACATTATATAAAGAGTATAAGTACAATAAAAATACAATGCCACTCAAACTGATGCAACCCGGAGGAGCGTGAAGAGTATTGTTGCGATCCACCTCTGGTGTGTTGTGATAGATTCATGTTTTGATCACGGTTACGAAACTTCGCACAAACTTACGTGGATTGCGGTTAAACATCGTCAAACACTCATTTGAAATGGTCGAGAGTGTGCAATCGCAGCACACCTCGTATGGTTATTTTTTTTAATTTCCATACTTTCATTCTTCGATCACCTACTGTCATTCCATGGATTTATCTACGATTTCTGGCGTAACGACCTCTGGTGCGACCACAACGGAATTCAGAAAATCATTTCCATTGCAAATGATGGTGCGGACTCCCCATAGTTTTTATAAAGCATTTCCTTGCTTTCGATGATGTTTTTGCACGTAGAAAATAATACTTGTTGCGCACAAGAAATTCGGAAGTTTTTTTCTTCTATTTTTGTCAAAATTCGTGAAGTTGTCTGCTTTCAATGACTTCCTAACACAAACCAAATGATGCAGCTTGCTCAAAATTTGACAGCAGTCTATGGTAGCTGTAAGAAGCAATGTCGCATTTAAAGTTACTAGGCGGGTAATTCAAAAAGTCTCTAATTTTTCAAATTCCCCTCATAGAATAGAAAAAACCAGAAAGAAGGCTATCATTGGCTATGCCATAGATGTAATACTTTTCACGCCGATAGCCTTCTTTCTGTTTTTATTTTAATATGACACCAATGAGTTGGCATGTCTAAAAATGTCAAAATGTGATGAACAACTTTATTACAACCATTTTCTACATACTTTTCGATAGACTCAATAATTTGACTTAGCAACCTACATAAAGCAAATATACTTCAAAATAAGTAATACACAAGCGGTTAAAATCAACTTAATTCAAGCAAACAAATATTTTAAGGAAACAAAAAACAAAAATTTTCATTATATTTTTTGTTATTGATGTAAATTTTTTCGACTTAATAAATTTAATTAAAACTAAAACAAATTCAAGTAACTCCACACTTATGGCACAAAGGGAACAGTCAGAGGGAAAAGGCTTCTTTTGCCGCCGAGGAAGTTCACATTCAATGCGATCAGGATCAGGCAGGGATCGTCGCGAACGTCGGGAACGTCGGGAACGCCGAGGAAGTTCACATTCTATAAGATCGCGACGTGGTTCATCAAAGACGCGTATTCGTGATGAACAATTTGCTCAATTACTAACAGAAGACTTTTTCTGTATGGTTGATGTTTCACCCAGACCAGAAGAGGCTTTTCCCAAGGGTTCTGAGGAATATAATCTAGCATGTGCCTGGCTAGATAAATTAGCTAGATACATGTGTGAAGACATTAATGATCGACGCATACGAAATGCTTATATGTGTCAGCTAAGCATTTGTTTAAATGAGAAACGTATGTATGGAGTTTTTGTGCAATATCCATCGGTACGGCTCCAAGCGATTGATTTCAATAGATCAGTTACTCAACAATCATGTTGCATGGCAACGTCATCACATTATGCTAATAGATCTGGTGCCTCATATCAAAATTATCCACAAACATATAGTGGTTGTGGTTGTGGAGGAGGTGGTGGAGGAGGTGGTGGAGGAGGTGGTGGAGGAGGTGGTGGAGGAGGTGGTGGAGGAGGTGGTCCACGTTGTTGCGGTGGGAATGGTTCAATCAATTCAGAATCATCAAGTGATGGTGGTGCTGATGAGGAAGAGGAAGATTACGACGGCGATGGCGATGTTGATGAGGATTATGTGTCTGAAGATACCAAGCAACTGGAGAAGGTGAAACATGAAGAGCCTGTTAAGAAATATTGTACTTGTGTTCAGCATCCGACTGATGTAAGCGACATTAATAAGAGCGATGATAATTGGAGTGTTAAATCGACTGGGTCACGCAAGTCAAGCCAATCATCGTTGATAAGTGACGGCGAATCTGATGCAAAAGCTTGTATAGTTCGAGAAATTAGATCACAAAAAATTAGCCATGATATGAACTTTTTGTTGGAATCTATCAAACAAGAATTGAAAGGCAATCAAACAGATGTACCAAATAGTTATTTGGAAAAGGAAATCCTACGCTATCGTGAGTTTTTAGAATTGCATGCACATAAAGATCCCGATTTCGAAGATTATGAAGTGAAAAAACATAATCGCAATTTTATATTGCTAAAGATGCAAATTGATTTGATCAAACTTATAGCTCAAGATAATTACGCAAGGGAAAATATATAGATAATACAAATATCTGTTCAATTGAAATAGCTGTGCATAAGTAAAGGAGCGAAAGATTTTAGTGCTAGTTTTTCTTAAATAAAAATTATATTCAAAAAATAAATAAATTTCTTGAGTGAAATTACAATTGTTTTATTTTCTTCTTGTTTTTCCTTTGGAGATATTTTGCTGAATTATTGTAAATCTATCTATATATATAATTTAGGACGATAAAAATAGTTTGACGGTAATGGACTCCGACACCGTTTGACCGATCGCCATGAAAGTTGTCACATAAGTATATATTTTTCATGGACCCGCTTATGTCTAGAAATTGGTGGATAAAATTTTTCATATAAAGCTTAAAGAAACTATGTTTCGGTTATATAGCGAATGGAATATTAAAATTGTGTTTATTCCTGTGGGTTATTAATAAAAAAAAAAAAAACAATGACTGCAAAAATACCGCAGTAACAAGCACTAAGAAGGGGGCGTAGCATAGCGCGCCGGGAATGCTAGTGTTGTATAGAATTCAATCGAATCGTATTAGCTTTTTTAACTATAATATGATGATCAATCATCTAATAATTATTATTTTTTTCTTACATTTATAGGTCGCTCCATTAAATCGAATTCTACTGACGATCAAAGCCATTCCAACATCATTATATCTCCGCAACGCATGGCACCCTCATCGAAGCGAAATAGCAGCAGTATAACTGTAAATATACCAGCCGCAGGGCTCGGTCAACGTCCACCTAGCATTATTTCATCTTCAACAACAAGTGGGGATGAGGGTGGCTTCAATGAACCATCACCCGAGATTAAAGCAAAATTAAAACCAGCCTATGATTTTGAAGTGATGCCAAACAATGTTGTTGAGAAATCATCATCATCCACTGCCATTGGTGAGGCTTCCACCACTGTTGACTCACCACCCAGTCTCAATTATGTTGATGTTGGCTATCGTCTTAATCCTGATGGTAGTGAATCAAATGAAATCTACGCCACCGAAGCTGAACTCTATGATACCGCCAAAGTTACAGATATGCAATTGAAATTTCATGGTGCAAATGGTTTTGCTCCGATGGAGACAACAACAGTGTATGCCATCATTAAGAAAGATATGCCAGAACAACAGCAGCAGGCACAGCAAGTTCCAAACTACAAAGAACGTGCTACAATATTGCAATCACCCACAGGGGGTAGCAATAGTTTGGAAAATTCACCCGTACATCGGGCTTTGCCTTATAATTCACCACCAATAGGAGTTGTTTCACCCATACGCCGTCGTACAAGTGTCCATTCGAATGCTGACCAACAGAGCATAAACAGTGGTAGTGGTAGTGCCAAATCCACGCCACCCATGTCTCCAGCTTCAGTTGGTGGTGGTAATTCATCGTCTGCTTCACGTTCGGTTTCATCAATAGCCAAAGGCATTGCACCCATGGCATCACTTGATATGCCCGAAGAGGAATTGGAGTTGTGCACAGATGTGCCAGCATTGCCAGTGAGGCCACCGCCATCATCTGCACATCAACATCAGCAGCAACATGCTTTACATGATTTACAGGATCTCGAGTATGCAGATACAAGTGCTGGTGAAGATGAAGAGGATATAATAGAGCATTTAAAATGTTCAGAAATTGATGTTGAGTTGGAAGATGACGATCATCATAGTGGTGTTGTTGATGGTGATGGTGGTGGTGATGATGATGATTATGAAGTAGAAGAAATCATTGATAAAAGTGATGATGTTGTTATTAAAGTTGTGTCCAGCATAACAAAAGTAACTATGACAACAATAACAAAGGAAACAAATTCTGCCAAAGTGACTGTCATTGCTGCTGCTGCTACTGGTGCTATGCCACGTGATGATAGTCTACCTGATGCAATGACCGCCGATGAGGCTGAACAACTGTTGAGCTCAAGGTGAGTTTAAGTCTAAGAAAAATACAAAATAAGACTATAATCTATGTTAGTTTAGTTGTACAATGTATCCCTAGTATACTGCATGCCCTTAGTCTTTTGTTTGTATGGTATAACTTTGTCGCTCTCTCTCTCTTGATGTGTTCTTCTTGTTATGATATTACGCATAAGCCATGACGATGTATGACTAAGGACTAAGTCGCTGACATCTTAAGTAAATATTTGCTTTTATGTATGAATAAAATAAACATGCATTTTTCTACTTGTTCATACACCCCAAACAACATCCATAGAAGATGCTATCTTCTTGGTATATGGGTTGGTGTTGGCATGTTGTTTTTATTTTTATTATTATTTTTCTTAGTAGTAAGTAAAGTTCAAATCCCTTTTGTATTTCCAAGAAAATAAAGCAAAAAAGCTTTCAAAAAATTGACTTACGTATATATATGTATGTATTCTAAGCACTTCCGGTCTTCATTTTTTCTTTTGTAAACAGGACACATCATCACTGAACTTCATTTTAATTAGTAAAATGTTCAACTTCATTAGCTGTTAGGAAAGCCATTCAATCATTCACTGTCCATTAGTCTATTTGACTAAGGAATTGTTACTCCCTTTATCTTATCGTCTTATGACATTTTACTTTCATTAAAACACTGACTGACATATTCTCTTTCTCAAAGGTGGAATTCAATCTTTTATTGGATTTTTTCAGTTATTTTGTCAATTTGTCACTTATTGACATCTTGTGCATGTCACTTTTAATAAGCATTGCCATCATCATCATCATCATGATGGAAGTTAAGTCCAAGTCATTGGGTACGCAGTTAACATGAAAATTGTTACAAAGTTAAGCTTGTCTTGTCTTTCTATCTAGCATCTAGATATATATGTTTTTACTGTATGCCTCTGTGTCTCTCTCTGTGTGTGTGTTTGTGTTGGAACCTTTACGTCATTCATCAATTTGTCTAATAGCATATTTTAGTCCTTGGTTTTTGTATTTTCTGTTTTTTTTTTTGTGTGTTTTTTCCTTTAAAAGTACTGCACTTGAGTAAAACCAAACATGTAAAAGACAAGTATCTATGGCTATGGCTATGTGTATGAATGTGTCTATTAAGTAAATGCGCGCCATTTTCTAAACTCATACTTCTTCATTTTAAACATTTCTCACTCTATCACTCTCCATTTCTCTACTTTGTTAGTTGACTTTACTATCATATTATCCTTATGTGCATTTTGTTTTTATTACAAAATGAAATTGACGTTTACTTGCTTTCTACTACCATTGATTTATTACTGCATTTATGTTTGGGCCAAGCTAACTAAAACTTAACTTAAACTTCTTCTACCTAACGTCGTGTGTTAAAATGTTAACCGCAAACAAAGTCATGACAATGTTTCCCTCTCTCTATTTAAGTCCTTATATGAGTCACTCACTCATTCATTTACTCTTTCACTCAAAAAGTGCTGCATTTTCTCACTCAAACTCGCTTTCATTCGATTGCATTTTTAACTCACTCAGTTGAGTAACTCAACTCATTCGTTCTTCTTGTTTTGTTTCGTTTCGTATTTTTGCTTCGGTTTTATCCTTTCTTTTTGCACCCATAGCTGGCTTACTTGACTATAGTAGAAAGTTGTAGCTATTGAAGGCGCCTTGTGTTGATTTCTGATTCATTTTCACTTTGGTTGTTGCTTGGATTGCGTTGCTACTGCATTGCATGTTGCAACGTATGCAAATTGAGTATTATTTTATAGCGCGTACTTTTTGTTACCAACTTACGAAAAAACACCAATGTGAAAATCGTGAAAAACTTTCTTCATTGCTTACCTTACGTTAACTTATAATACTTGCAAAGGGGAGACAACACCAAAGACACAGGAAATAAAGAAATGAAACTATTATTCGCAAATTTTAATTAACATTTTAAGTGTGCCGGAAATATACAGAAAAACGAAAACAAAAAGTTAAATGAAGGAAGCATTAAGTGGGATAAATAGAACAAAAGAATAAAAAAAAACAGAGTGTGTTTAAACAAAGACGGAAGAAGTTTTAATTAAAATTAATCATAAGCAGCAGAGTGTTTTGTGTTGAATTAAATTAAATTTAAATAAAAGACTTTTAAAGTAATAAATTTAATTTAGAGAGACAGAAACAACAAGTTAAGAGGACTGTGGTGTTGGCAAGTATTATTTTTTCATGACAATAATAATAAATAAAATATTTTATAGTTTCCACTTAAATTGTTTGCCATTTTGAATTTTAGTTTCAATTTTTAATATTAATAAGCACTAAAAATGTATAAAGCCAAATCATTTGTGCCAAATGTTATTCGCTACTACCAACCCAAATGTGTTTGCATTAATTTTTATTTGTGACATCTCAATTTTGGCCACCATTTTTGCTATGCCATACTATAATTTTCAGTTCACATTTATGTCCCTTTTTATTTTTTTTATTTGTAGTTTGTTGTTTTTGCCGTATAATTATTTCGATTTTTCATATGCCATTTTCCATGGCATTTCATTTTGTGTTTTTGTTGGACATAATCTTAATGGACGCTGATGTCACATTTGTGGCCAAATGTGCCTCGAGTGACATTTGTTGACCATAACACTGACTCTACCATACTACATTAGGCATTAGATACTAAATAGTGGTAGTCTAGTAGTGGTAATCATATAACTGTGCTCATTTGTTCAGTTTCAGTGCACACTTGACTTTGTCGTTGATGGTTGTAACTACTACTTTAGACATATCAACAAACAGACAGTCATTCAAACTATACCATAGTTAAGCCAATGAAATGGTGAAATGGTAACAGCTTCGTTTTAATGCATTGTTAGCTTTTAATTAGTCAAGTGAACATAGTGTTAAGAACTAGACACATGAGTACGATTAGGTAAAGTAACATCAGTTGTTACTATTGTACTACATGGACTTACTTTTGAACTTGATAATGATGACAATAATAATGGTTTGATGTCTCCTTATGTAGGAGAAGTTGAAATAAAATTTTAGTAAAATTTAGTCAGCATGAAGATTTGATAGACTTACAGTGGAAGGAATATATAATTTTTTTTTTATTTTTTGAAATTTTGTAGCAAAATTGCATAAAATATTTATATGATTTTATAGAATATTGACGTGGGGTATTGTGACTAGAACTTCTGTTCGTAATGGTGGCTTCATCTGAGACAATGGTTGGAATGTCTGCTGTATATAGAGATTAGAGAACAAGAGCTAATACACCAGCTCTAATAATTCTGATCGATGACTTCTTGTTGTGCACGCTGACTTAAAAGGTTTGACCACATAGATAACTTTTAAACAGGTTGTACTGTTTAGCTGGGAGGATGCTTTTGATTTAGTGAAGCAGATCGTCAATCCATACCCTGCCAAAAGCCTGCTTAACATGCAAGAAAACCGCAGAGCAGTATTGTTTTAACTCAAACGCAGTGAGAATGTGTTTGAACAACACAATGCAGTTGCTTTGGAGTACCATGCTGTGCCCTAAAGCCAAATTGATGGTTATGTATGGCTCCCTAGATGTCCCATACTTCCATCATTCTACTCAAATAATCCTTCAGAATATCTTGGAGAATGTGGGTAGTAGGCTTATCGGCATGTAAGACACTACAGTGTTTTCTGATTTACCAGGTTGAGGAATCATTATAATCGAACAGCAATACCAGAAGTAAAATTCCCTTACAGGCTTTAGCCACTTTGGCATCAATTTTGTCCTGGACATTTCTTAGATTTCAGCCGCCGGATCTGCAGATTATCTTCGCATGGAGTGATGTGTTTTATCGGGAATGGATCCTAGTCATTCTTTGACATGGCTTTGATTGTTTCCTTGATCTCTGAAGAGTCAGAAACTTTCAGGGGCAAGAGTCTGTACTCTAGCTCTTGTGCAAACACGTCAGCTCTTGCAGCATCAATCCCTTATTATTAGTATCTTTTATTAGGGCATGTCTATGTGGTTGCACCTTTACACATTTAGTGGGTCTCCATAGGTTGAATCCATTTTTTTTGTTCGAGTCATCATTTAGCAATAGTTGTCAAAATTTTCAGCTCGCATTTTGATCAGTTCAATTGAGGCTCTTCTCCCGGCAACTTTGTCGCAACTGTTTCGACTTCTCATGTAGCGCCAGAGCAAACTAAGCCTGTACCTTATTAACTCCTGGACCTCCAGTTATAAAATGGCAAGGGTTGGGTGGACCTGGCGGTAATTTCGGGGTGGCATACTCAGCAGATTCATGAATGTTTCTCTCAAGCAGTTCTACAGCATCATAACATATCATCCGCGGAGGTCGGCTCAATGTTAAGGCAGATGTGAGTGTCTATCCAAGATTGGAATCACTCGATATTGGCTTGCGTAGGGGATATAAAAAAGGAAGATTTAAAACAATTGAAAAATCAAAATCAATAGAGATTTTTAATAGTAATTTCCTACACCTTGGAAAATATATGCATTTTTTATGTCATGTCACATGTTCCACACCAAAAGGGACTCATTAGACTTGTTAATGTCATTTTGGGAAGAAGAAACATTATCATAAACATTGGAGGTTTGTATTTCTCCTTTAAGGATTTTAGATGACATTAAATGTCAAAAGCAGCAACAGCAGCTTAGTAGAAAATGTCATGAATGTCACACAAGAGATATGTACAACTACAAACAAGAAACCGGCATCAGTTTTGGTCTCTGGCAAGGACCTTAAGAAAATTGCTAATAAAAGTTAATTTAAATAAAAGTAAAGAAAGACGATTGCTGTGTCTGCTTAGTGGTTTGGTTTAGGATGCTGTCTATCATCTCTTTAAGCTGCTCAGTCTACACACAATCATCATGCAATCCCCTTTTCCATTATTCTGTGTGTGTGGTGTTGTTTGAAAAAGTATCTCTTCTCATCTCATATCATCTCATGATATGAACAAGTTGCAAAGTATACACTTGAAGTGTTTAAACACTTGAGTTAAGTGTGTCATTATTGTTGTTGTTGTGAGAAGTTTTTTTCATTTTTTTTTTTTTTTGCATTTGGTGTGTGTTGACGCCTTGCAGCCAGGATTATTAACGTTATTTAACTAACAACAGCAACTACAAGAACAGCAATCAAGACACGCGACAAGTAAATTGATGACACTCAAGAGCACTTAAGTTAAAATAAAGAGAAAGGGGAAACCCCTTTGTAGAGATGAGATAGTAAAAAATGAAATGAATGCAATAAGTAAATCGTTGTTAGACGAAAATTGTAACTACAGTCGAATATCCATAAATTGAATGCATTTAAAGGACAAAAAAGTTAGATTTTAGGGTACTTGATTAGGATTATCCATACGTTGTAATCAACTTCCATCAATGTTCGATCTTTAAAAGGATTGCCAACAGGGGGCACTAGTAGTGTTTATGCATATGAGAAAGCTTCATCATTTTACTACATTTTAGAATAAATTTCACTCCATCTTAGTGTCTGTTTTTGTGCCTACAAAACTCCATTCGAGGGAAGCATTAGTATTTTACTTCTATCTGAAGAAAAGTGCAGCAGAAAAACATCGACTGCTGTGTGAGGCTTACGGAGAGCATGCTCCATCAATTTCAACCTCCGAGTAATGGTTCCGACGTTTCAAAAGTAATGATTTTGACACAGCTGACAAGGAGCGCGAAGGAAGGGCAGTAACGTTTGTCGACGACGAATTGGAGGAAGTTTTGGACAAAAACCCGTGCCAAACCCAAGAAGAACTTGCGGCAAAGTTAGGCGTGATTCAACAAGCCGTTTTATTGCGGTTGAAAGCCATTCGTAGGGTCCAAAAGGTCGGAAACTGCGAGCCTCACGAGCTCAAACAAAGAGAAATAGAACGGCGTGTCACTGCTTCCGAAATGCTCCTTCAACGGTACAAATGGAAAGCGTTTTTACATCGTATCATCACCAGCGATGAAAAAATCCAAGCATTGTCAGAAATGTGGGGAAAAGTCATTGCTAGCGATGGGCAATACTTTCAATAAAATACCGTGAACCCATTTTGCACAAAAAAGCTTCAAAATCGAGAAATCATTTAAAACTTACTTGTATTCCCAATATAATTGTCCAAAATTTAAAAGGCATGCCATTTTCATTGTCCCTTTTAGAAAATTGATCTAGCACTGCTTTTGCTTTTGAAGCAATTTCCTATTGCTTCACTCTAGAGTTATGATGATGTTTCCCCCAAAAAGGATATGCAAGTGCCAATTATTCCATTCAAATTATGGAGAAAAAAATTGCATAGAATTTGTGTTCTAAATGTTACTACTACAACTCAGTTTGGTTCATGTGAAGGAAGTTTAACTGTACTATCTGTTGTTGCATACTTTTGTGCGTGGGAAATGACAAAACTGTGCCGACAACCATTTTTAAAACTATCAACGTTTAGATGGATTTGTAAAGCAATTTTTATTCGTTTATTTTTCATTGCAATCTACATCTGAAGAAAAGTTTTCATGGTATGAGAGAAAATGGAAAAAGTAAAAAAAAAGAAATGAGAAAAAATGGCGACAAGAAAATCCTACTATGCAACAACATGAGAATCACAACATTTTCATTTGTAAAACTTCTAACGAACATTCGTCAATGTTGCATGTACACATCCTCCTTGCATAGTTTATCCAGACTATTTTTCATTTATCCTTCAACTGTCACATAGTACTCATCGTAGACCACATAAAACTATTCTAACGCGTTCTTCTAATTGGTATACGCCTTTTCAATATCATGGGGTGCGCGTTTTTTCTGGTTTTGTTTGCTTCCTAGCATTTTGCATGCAATTGGACATTGCCAATTTGTCATTTCGGTTTGCATGCATTTAAGCATTACTCATACGCAATGTTGCTTATAGTTTAGGGTTGAGTGCATACCATATATCGGAAAGAAAAAAACAACTCAATGCATTTGGAGGAAAATTTGTGTCAGTTGCGAGCTAAAGAACTATAAGGATGAACGAAAGAAAGAAAGAAAGAAATTTTACGCACGCAAAATGTATGTAGATGATGATGGTGATGAGGATGAGCATGGTTGGTATGCAAAAGCAAACATTGTTTTTTGGTTTGGTTGCTATTATCCAGCCTTGGTTGGTTACAATGTGGAGAGAAAGAAAGAGAGAGAAAAAAAGAAAAAGAAAAGAGTAAGGAGTTAAAAGCAAAAAGAAGTGACTTGGACTATTAAACTAAAAGCAGGACACTCATTTATCTTTAAACTTTCTCTATCTTTCTCTCACTACGAATAAGTAGTGTAATGTGCCTTCTCCTCCTCTTCTACTTTACACTCTTCTTTCTTAGTACTTTAATTTTTTGGCATTCTGCCGGAAGTAGTGGTACTACTATGTTCTATAATAGTTGTAGTTATAGTACCGCTTTAGTAAGTGAGTGCGAGCGAGTGTTTGTCACCATCAGAATTGTCCTTGACACATTGCATTGCATGGACAATGAATGCATTCACTTTGGACAATGATTTTTTTTTTTTCGTTTTTGGTCACTTGGTCTTGTCTAAACATGAAAATGTAGTCTACTTTTTGGCTTTGACTTTTGTTTTTATATTTATTTATATTTAATTTACTATTTGAGCCAATTTCTACCACTTTCCACTTACCACTTCTTATTGTTATTTTTTATTGTTGTTGCTAGCTACTACATGCGTAATTTATTATTGTCGAATTTTACTTAAATTCATTTGTTTTTGTATTGTGTCCTGAAAAAAAAAAAAAAGAAAAAACTTCTTTCAACCATCAACCTCATTTCATTCATTTATATGCTTTTTATTTTATTCTTTTTTTGTTGTTGTTGTTGTTCCTTTCGACTTAAATGAATTACGTTGTTGCAAGTTTTCGCTTTAGTTTTTTTTTGTAAGCCAGCTTGCAATACTTTACTCTTACACTCGGTCGCTCGTTCGCTTGCTTACACAACATAACACTTTTCAACACTTGAAATGCTCAATTGCACTTTGGTGTGTTTCCTTAACTTGTTTCTTGTTTGGGGTTTTTCTTTTTTTATTTTTCAGAATTTTTTTTTTTTTTTTTGGTAGAAACCAAACATGAACTTTGCCTTTGCTATTGCCTTACCTCCTACTTCTGTTTTTCATCTTATTTCCTTGACAAACCCGCTTTACTTAACTCGCTTGGTTGATTTGATTTCTTTTGCCGCCGCCGCCTCCGTTGTTGTGCCATCATTTTCTGTCGTTCTACTGCCTCCACTTTGGGTATTTGCTCAACCATTGAATAAGCGTAAACTTTATTTGAAGTTTTGGGTTCTTCTTTTTATATTGCCACCTTCTTTGACTCTTAAAAAATTATCCTCCATTTTTTTCTTCTTCTTCTTTAGTATTTAGTATGATATTTTGGTTAGGAAAAAAAAAAAAAAAAAAAATGTGAACTTTTGCTTTTTGACTGCGTGAAAAAGTTTTTCCCTATTCACTATACATTTGCTTTGGTTGCTCTCCCTTTGTTTTGTGTAATTCGCTTAGTCCTGGTTCTGGTTCTAGTTGTTCTTGTTGCTGTTGTTCATAATATTATTATTGTTATTGTTGTTGCATGCCAAAATAATCTTATTTGCGCTCTTATCGAATTCGCGCGCTCGATTGCAGTGGCAACTATTTTTTTTATATTTTTGTTGTTCCTGCAACCCGCCCTCTGCTGACATGCAACTTTGGAATTACAACAGGACGAAATGCAATACTACAAAACAACAACAATAAAAAGTTGAAGAAAATTAAAAAAATAAAAATAAAAGATATTCTTGTTCTCGTTGTTGTTGTTGTTGTTGGTTGCGCTACTTTGATTTCTATTTTAGTTCAAAAGGAGTCAAATCCTTTTGTTTTTGACTAAACTTTGTTGTTTGCTAATATCCGGGTGGCTCCTGTTTCTTTTTTTTTCTATTTGTGAATCCATTTTTGTATAGGGTTCAACCTGTCCTTATCGTACATTGCTAACAGCAACAAAATACAAAAACTATTGTGTATGTGTATATTGAGTGGAACCAACTCTCTGAGGCAAAAGGATTAAGTTTTGAAATTTACACTAAATTGCGCGAGTTTACTTAACTTGTAGTTAAATCTCGAATTTCATTTTTGTAATATGCGATAACAAAAAAACAGAACATAGAAGCAGAAACTATTGAAATTTATACTATTAAAAGGAATTGGGGATGATTGGAAGTTTGGAAGTTTTAAAGGAGAGTTAGAAGGTTAAATAATCCAAATGTCGAATGGTGACTGTTTTAATGAACTTAAATTATTGTTGCATACTTTAAGGGGACAAATTAAATTTAATAAAATTATAAGAGTATTTTCTTGATGTGAATTTTTGTACTTCCTAATCAATTACCGATTCACAAGTTGTTCGGTAGCGACGAATTGCGCTACACATATAGATTATATAAAACACTATCAAGAATCACAAATATGCAGCATAAAGAAATGCGGGAATCCATTTATTTTATTTTATTAGTTCAATGGTGGTTGTGTGGTAGAGTTTCGGTCTTGCAGGCCGCACAACGCAGGTTCGAACCCCGAGTTCAATGTAGTTTTTCTTGGACTCATCAAAGACCTGCAAAATACGTTTAATTTATTACATATGAAAGAATTTTCATCTCTAGTCTCTAATGTAGAACACATACCAGTTTTCATTTTGGTGCCCTTCTTTTCTTTTTGGGGTTCAACTGGGATCATGTTTACTTTTATTATTGCCCAAAAATCAGTACTCAGCAATTATTGGTAGTCATAGATACTACCATCAAGAGTTAATTGGACAGACTAAGCGCTAATTGTGTAAGCGACTAAACGAAAGTTGATTTATGAAAATCCTTTGGAAGTGCAATTGCCGAAGTTGTACAATATTGTAAACAAGTATTTGACTACGGTGGCCAGTTCTGTGCCATCTGAAGGCCGCGCTAGTCTTATCGTAACAACAAAATCGATTCCAAGCTGAATGGTTCAATAAAATTTTATTTGTGCAAGACTTAAACTAAAAATATTGGGAATTTTAAAATAAAAAAATAATTGATTTGTCAAAAGCTTTTACAAAATATGTAATGTAAAAATCTATCGATTTCTGTCCCCTTTTACTTATTTAAGGCCAAACTTCATACGAGCTTACTTTCAACTTTTCTGGCCGTTTCGACGGCAAACAGTTTTTGTTTGTATTTTTAAGACTCAAGATGCAAAGATAAAATGCCAAATCAGTGGCAAAGGGATTTCTGCTTCATGGCATTGTGGTTATCAATTACTTTACTGAGATTTGCTAATCAAGAAGCTGACGCACCTTACGCGTGTTGTGGAGCTTTTCCGTTGGACAGACGTAGAAAGCATAGCGTATGGACAATGTAATGAAATACAAATTACTTACGATATATTGAAAATATCGATATTTGTTTTCGATATGTCTATATTTATATCTATATCTTCTATGTCAATATCTATACTATTATATAAAATTGCTTATATGGGCTTTGTATATAACGCTTTCACGCAAACTATACTGAACCAATTTTAATAATAGTGCTAAGGAATCGAGTGATATACTTACTTTTCGGATCGTACCCGCTGTTGTCTAGAAATTGGTGGATAAAATTTTGTATGTAAAGCTAAGAGACATATTTTAAAATCAATTAAGTGTTCGACAAACATATCCGACAATTATGTCAATATTAATATTTGATTCGTCTGATTTTTCAATGCACAATGTCCACTACTTACAATTAAAAAGAGAACAGCATCACGCACTAACATCACGTGGGGGGCGTAGCGTAGCAAGCCGGGTTCGCTAGTATGGGAATAAATGTAGATATGTAGTTTCAAATGAACATCCTTAGTACAAGACCATACGATATACATTTGATCTAGAGTTCAACCAAATATACAATCTGATGATCGCTTGATTTAAGTCTAATTTAAGTAAACCTTCCAAAAGGCCCGTGTTGCTTTACAATAACTATAGTTATCCAAGTAATTGTTAATGATCTAACGAACCATAAGTGATATAAAAGGCTTTTTTGGTTTTACTGTTAATTCGTGTGTACTTAGATTAATTAAATTAAATTTTTTACTCAATTTATTAATTTGACTAAATTTTCGATTAATCACTCATTCATCAAAATTTTCGATTATGATTTTTAATTATAAATCATTAATCAGATTAAGTTTTGGCCAACACTGACTTAGACATGCATGGCATTCATCTTTCTGACAGGATCAACCAGAAATTGTAACTGAAACATATTTTAAAGCTAAATTTGTTTATTAATTTGGATTCTCATTAGATATTTATGAGTTTTGCAACTGTAAAAATCGCTGAAACAAAAAAATAAAAAATAAAAAAAATATCTGAATTAAATACAAAATTTGCATAAAAACTAAACAATTGCATGAGTCGCCTAAGGGCTGTCGATGCATTTGACGTTAAATATATTTTGCTATGTAGTATTGCATCTATGCAATATTTAATCGAGCCCTTAAGGTGAATTGTTTATTTAAGTTATTTATTTATTTATTTATTTCTGCTATTCAAAAGTAATTAAGCAAAAGTTCAGTGCATTTGTAAAAGTTTTTTTTTTTCTTTTTTTTTTTTATAATTTAAATGCAACATTCAACATTCTTCCACATCCACATTCCCCATTATACTTCCCTGTGTGACTCACTAAACATTGACTGACACCCATCAGTCAGAGGCAGCTGCAAACAAAAACAGAACAACAATTTTGCCTAAAAACATAAAGAAAAAAAAAAAAAAAAAAAATTGTAGTACTAAAATAGTACAAAAAATAGTAGTAAAAAATAAGTGTTGCCCTCGAGCGCAGAACGTTAAAATTTATGAATATAAATTTCTATTTTTTTGTTGTTGTTATAGTATATGTATATTCTCTTTCTTTTCTAAAAAAATATATCTACAATTTATTATTAAAAATACCAAAAAAAAATTAAAGAAAAAAAGCAAAAGGCACAATTTCGCATGTCAGTTTAGGTTCCTTTTACTATCATCATCATTATCATAGTAAATGGAGAAAGAAGGGTTTCAAAAGATGAAGAGAAGGCATTCGGTGGAAAGAAGTAAGTCACAAGTTGTTGATTGAAGGCATAAACCATTATGTGGGTAAAGGAAAGTATATACTAGAGGAAAGTTTATTGCAGAGAAGGGTAAAGTGAATCGAAAATGAGGGAGCCTTTAACTGGAAAGATTCTATGGGGAACGCGGTGGCAAAAATGTGCTTTAATACACTAAACCACTTTAGAAGTTTTTCTTTATATTTTTATATAAATATGCTTGTTTTTTTTTTTTTGGGTATTTGTTTCATTTTTGGTTGCAATTGTTGTTAACCTCGAAAAACCTCTTATTTTTTTGGGGAGTTTTTTGCAGTTCAGTTCAAAGCTTTTAGTTGAGTGAGTAACTGTCAGTGAATGCATAAGGATGCTGCTCAAGAGAAAGTTGAGTGAGTACACAACCAGTAAATGAAGGCAGAAGCAGAAGTAGTAGTAGCAGCAGCAGTAGTAGTATAAGTGAAGTTAGGACAAGGGATTCTCAAAATAAAGTATTGTATATAAAATGCTTATAAAACTGCAGAACAAAAGCATCTGTGGTAGTAGTGTAGCTGTAGAAACATCAAGAAAAAGTTCAAACCAAGCAAACCAGGTGCATTTGGCAACTTTAAACGTTTTTGTGACTTTAGTACATACATTCTTCTTCTCTTCTCTTGATACACCCAAATGGTTTGTTTGTTACTCCTTTTAGTAGTAGTCCTCATCCTCTTAGTACTTACTCTTACTACAATGCATAAGAAGTTATGTATGGAAAATTATGCTAAAAGGTTTGCATGCAGTTTGATGCCGCATGTGTAAAGAGAGAAGAGGGAGAAATTTGAATGCCGCGAAAGTTTATGTTTCAATTATAACAAATTTGTGCATTCTTATAGTAAGTAAGTACTTCATATATAAAATACATATTTTTTTCCTTACAAAATTTGGCATTTAAGTGGAATATAAATGGCATGCATATGTATATGTATGATACATCATATAAAACAGGAGTAGCAGTAGCACAAAACCCTAAGTATGCACGCAAAATGATTATTAAGCATTGACTACTTTACCTAACTGCCACCCACTACCATTTCACTTTACTCTACTCTTCACTATTCTATTGTAATTTCCTTTCCTTTGCATTGTCCTTTCCTTTCTCCTTTTTTTTATATAGTTTACTTACCTCTTTACTTTTTACCTAACTTCATCATCATAATATTGGATGGATTTTCTGCTTTCTTTTGCTATGCTTTGTCATGAAATGTGAAACGTTGAATGCATTTAATTGCCACAATTTGTGGCTTCAATTATTTTGTTCTCTTTTTTTTTGTTAAAGGTTTCTCTCTTTTTCTTTCATTTTTTCATTTAATTTTCTTTCCTTTTCTTTGTTTGTGTCTGCATTGCATTGATGTCGATTTTATTGTTGTTAGCATCGTCATTGTAGTCACACAAGTATAAGGTGCATTTTACTTTACTCAATAGTCAACTGTTAGTGAGTGAGTATCTGTGTGTATGAATATATGTGTATGTGTGTGTGGTACATTAATCTTTGGCGTTTTACAAATTACGAGCAATATTTTGTGTAATAAACTGTTGTAATTTACTTTGACTTCATTTTCAAGAAAAAAAAAAAAGAGTCAGAACAGACGACAATGAAAAAGAACTAATAAATATGTTACAGTCAACATGCAACAATAGTAAAATGACTACTATGTGTGTGAAGGAGCAAAGGCAATGTAAGAAATTGTTGTTGTAACAGTTGTAAAAATTACAGCATTTAAATTATGGTGTAACTGAGTGAGTGTGTGACTTAATCTGAGTTAAAATAAATTTGTCAAAAGCAAAAGAATGGAAGCAGGATACAAAAACATGTTGTAACAATGGAAAAAATTGATCAGAAATAACAAGAATAATATCAAGGATGCGTATGCCTTCTTACATACCGAGGGACTTTATTTATACTATTTCTTGCATTGTTGTTGCCTTTAACACGACATATGATTGACTTTCAATTAAATGTTGTTGCGTATACGCTCTCAGTTGTGTGTGCCATGATCTCAAAGACTGAGGAGTATGAGCATGGAAAAATTGCATTGAGAAAGAAAACTAACAAAGCATTGAGGATAAAATGTTTTTTTTTCTCCACAGAATTTTTTACTTTTATTGTTGTTTTTGTTTGTTGTTATAACCAGTCATCTTCTTCTTCTTTGTTTGGTAAATCAACTGAGTAAAGTTGACAAAAGAGATACACACAGATTGAACTAAAGGGAAGGAGAGGCAGGATAATAACTGCAGGGTAAAGGAAAAGAAACATATATGGGGAGGAAAAGTAAACTACCCACCCACGACAAAGACGACGTGCTGTCAACCAAATTTGACAACAAAATATAATTGTTGCTGCCACTATTGGTGCTGCTGCTGCTGCTGCTGCTGCTTATGTTGATGATATTGTTGCTACTGATGTTGATGTTGATAATGTTGCTGCTGTTGTTGTCGTTGTCATTATCATCAACATCCTCATCATTGTCGTCATCATCTGAAAATGTTGTTATTTTTATGTCTGTTCATACATATGTACATACATAAGTGTGTGCATATAATGCAAACGGAAGTGCGTATATGTGCGCTACTTCCGTTGCCTGATGATGACGCGTCTCGACATTTCCTGTTTCTCACCATCATTCTTACCCTACACTCTTATCCTACTACTACACTTCTTTTCTGCTGTAGTCTACTATCTTCATTGTTGTGTTATACTATTTTCCATTGCATACTTTTTAGTAAAAGCTTCAGCAGCAATGAACAACTCTACATTAAGTTGAATAAGCAAGCAAAGCTGAGCTTGAGCTTGAGTTGTTGTAGTACATGTTTCGAATGATAAAATCACATACCATATTTTCACTTTATACAATCAACACAGAGATACACAACACATATGAATATTTTTATATATGTGTGTGATTAAGTCTAGATGTGTTTATGCTGCATTATACAATTGCAATGCATTTAAATGTTATTCCTATAAATGTTGTTTTGTTGTTCTTGTTGATGATGTTGTCCTTGTTAATGTTACTGCTGATGTTGCTTTTGCTGTTTCCGTTTTTCTTGTATTTTGTTAAATTTAAATTCAACATGATTATCTCTCACAATACGAGTACAATATGAAATTAGCTCATGTGTTGAATTATAATATTTAATATTTTTCATTTTAAATATACAAAGAATTTAACAGAATTCATCATTCTATTTCATAAATAATCTTTCATTCATATATTTTAAACCTTTCTTCCTTCCTTCGTTGATCCTTATGGTTTTACATATGTACAAGCTAAGTATATTTGTATCCCATCTCAGTGTCATTTCGTACTGAACCGGCTTCATGGCCTAATAAATACTACAACCAATCTTGTGTGGTGTATAAGCGTCATTGTTCACCTTGACTTCCATATGAAAATAGAGTATGTATATAGTATTTACATACATACATAAGTAGTACTAGTAGTAGTGTTAAAGGATATTAAAAGAGACGAGCTTCAAATGAAAGTCCACTCAAATTCTAATAATCCTAACATTTTTTTATAATTTATTTTTAAAACTAATCAATGGAATTTTAAATACTTATACTTGTTTGAAAATATCCTTTCATGGCTATATAAATTAATATACGCAAATTGAATGACGTCATATGCACAGACTCACACATTTGCACATACATACGTATGTACTTGGGTGCGCTTGGACATACACGAACGATGTGATGATGATACGATGACGATGCTTTTTACGAAACAACAACCTTGTACTGCATTTTTGACTGCTCAGTTCCTCGTTGCTTCCTTTTTAAGTTGTCTGCCTTTATATGAGTGAGTGTATGACAAACTCACTCAACTAAATCCACTCAAACTAAAGGTCAAACATACTACTACTTAGTCAAAATCAAGCTCAAGTCCAATAAGCCATATATTTCTTGTACTTATTTAATCGCTCATTTATTAACTCACGCTGTCATAGTGATGGAAATTCACTCATTTTTGATTTGCTTGGTTATGTTTTTTTTCCTCTCTGAATTCCATAAAATCATTTAAAATGCCAAAGAACAAAAAGCTCAAATACTCAACTACTGCAGTAGCAAGCAAGCAAAAGCAATGCCATACAGTAGCGAGTAAAACTGAGAAACTTTCAATAAAAAACTATAAAATTAATACCAGGTATTCCCTAGATCATAAGTAAAAGACTCCTAAAGTCACTGTAGCGAAAATTATAGTGGACAGAACAACAGAACAACTTGTATTTGATCAGTTTTGCACGTTTCGCTCAAATTAACTAAATTTTACATATTTTTTTTTCAATTTTAGTATAAAATTCTTAGATTTTTATATTATTAGCTCGTTTAAAATTGCGTTTCTGGTATTACTTTGTTATAGCACCCTATATTAAAGGGGAACAACTTTTTTGCATGTAAAGCAAGTGAAGTTATTAATATTTAGTCAGTTTTGCTCTTTACTGTATGAAGTTCTCTGCCTTCATATAATTTGAGTTGCGCTCATTTGGTCTTTTAGCTGTTTATTGCTCTCTCTTTGACTAATGAAATTTCACTCATTCTGTTCTGGTACAATTTCTGAGTAGTTTTTGAGTTGTACTCAAATCACTCTCATTTACTATTGTATTTCTCTTTTTCTACTATTAAAATTTAACTCATATGCTGTTTCTGTTGGCTGTTGACTGCTGGTTTGGTTTTCACTGTTAAAACTAAATACAATAGTTTTTGTTTTATTATTTCTGTTCTGTTGTAGTTGTAGTTGTTTTTACCATGTCCGTATGTTGCTTTATATGATTGTGCCTGTGTGTGAGTGTAAATTAATTAAAAATGTATGACAAAACAATAACGACTGACCTTGTTTGTTGTTTCACATACAAATGCACTCTCGCTCCCCTGGGTGAGGTGAATGGTGGCGACGTCCTTTCTTTCTTTCTTCTGCTGTTGGCTCCTTGTTTGTTTGAGTTTTTGTTTAATATTATTCTTTTTTTTTCTTTCTTCTATTTGCCACGCATATGCTTGTCATTTCCTCCTTTTTCTTTCTTTTTCTTATTGTTATTCTTCTTCTTCTTCTCCTTCTTATTTATGCTAACTTTGAATATTATTTCGCTTTTATTTTGTTGTTTCTGTTGGTGTTGTTTTTGCTGTTGTTGTTGTTATATTAACGCGCTTTTGTTTGCATTTCTCATTTGCGATAATTTCTTTTCCATTTCATAATGTCGCACGCTGTGCCGGTGTATAAGTGAGAGAGTGTGTATGGTGTGTCTATGTATTATAGTATGAGTATATCTATGTCTGAGTATTAGTGCTTCAGAATATTTAAGTTGACTAACGTTTTTTCGCCCATTTTTTTCTCTATTACTCTTTTATTTCTGTTTTCTATTTTATTTTATTTAAATATTTGGATTTGTTACTTTGTATAAGTATGTAAGAGTGTGAAAGTGTGTGTGACTATGTGTGTGGATTTAAGTTTATTTATTTGTATTGTTATTTTCCAAACAGAAATATACAAAAAAATATTCTGCTGCTGCTCCCCTTTTTCCATTTTATTTATTTTATTTTTTGTTTATTTCTGTAAGTGTTTTTGTATTTTATTTCGTCGCTGTTGTGGTGCGCGTAATTATTGTTTCCATTGCTTCTGCCATAGTAAGCGAGTGAACAAGGAGAGATTTGTCCTGCTCCAGTTAGTTGTCGCCAAACAACGTAGCGCGTCAGCATAACGCGTCGTATGCGTAATTTATATGTTTTTATGCGGTTTTGGTTGTTATTATTATTCATACTCATACGCTGCTGTGTGTTACACTTCTCATACAAACAACAAACAAATACAAAATATGGTAACAAATATACATACATATATAGGAAGAGATCGTTATAGTTTTTTTTTTTTTTTTGTGTATTTTTTGGGAGGTTTCTTTCCTATATGTAATTTTATTTTGTTAAACTGGTTTTTGGTTTTAAAAAAGGAGGATTTCCATGTTGTTACTATTTTTTAATTAAAAACTATTTCATTTTTCCATTCTTTTTTTGGGATTATTTTCCCCTTTATTTTGTGTTAATTTATTTAGTTTTTGCTTTAAGCACATTTTAAATCATTTTTGATTTGTTTTTGAGTATTTTTCTTTTTGGAATCGTTTTGTTTTGGTTGCTTTGCAAACAGTGACAGCTAAGCCGCTTTAAAAGGATTTTGCCTTAAGCGTTTGCTTTCATGTTTGCATAAGTACATATGAGAGTATCTGTGTATATGAGTGTGTTTTGGATTCCATAGCAACAACATTGACAACGCCAATAGCGTGCTCGTTTTACGTTAATTGCTTAATTGATTTCAATACATGTATGTACATACATACTTACATATATGAGTGTATTTGTGTATGTTTCTCTGTGTGCGTGTGTGAGTTAAGCGGTTTCTCTAATACTGCAGCTGCATTTGATTAGTGGCATTGTATGCCTCACTAAGACTCGCTTTCATTGGGTTTTGTTGAGCCCTTTGGATATATGTCAGTCAGCCAGTCAGTTAGTCTGCGACTGACTTTACTTTGGCTATTAACACGAAAGAAGCAACTAACAGCAGCAGTACATGACGCTTGACATTAATTTCAAAAACAGAAAATACGCTTTGAGCATTTCAAAATTAGCACAAACCAACCAACGACTACCTACCGACAACTAACAAATGCCACCATCAGCATCTCATCATCAAAGCGGTGGCAACCATCCAATTAGAGTTTTTTTCTCCTCTGTTCACATATTTTTTTTTTCGTAAGTTGGAAACGCTAAGGCAAGCAAGCCTACGGTCGGTGGTGATGCGTATGATGATTCATAATAAGTAAGTTAAATATGCAATTATAGCGTAAAAGAGAGGAGGAGAGTGAATGAGTGAGTAATGAAAGTGAAAGAATAAAAGAAACGCATTCAATTGCATGTGACACTATCAACATGTTGTTAAGGACTTCATCGTTGCACATCCTTCTTGTACAACAATGTAATCAACTACTTATGATGGCCAACAACAACGTGTACAACTTGTGCTGGACTTGCTCGTTGCCTAATGTCTGTCTGCCTGCTTGTGTGCCTGCATGGTATGTACAGGGCCCTTCTTGTAATTAACAGACACACGTGACGTCACGCGTGTTAACATTTTTTTCACTCCCTCTCCAACAAAGTTGTAAACAAGCCAGCGAAGTGTTGATGAGTGTAAAAAAAAAATGTTGCAGTGAACCAACTGCTGTTGTAACAACACTCGAGCATTAAATATACACTCAACTATTCATTGTTGTTGCTCTTGTTGGTTGGTTTTATATATTGGAAGCAACACAGTGGAACTTGTTGTTCATTTGGGGCTGCCATTAAATAACATTGGCTTGCACTATTTTTTTATACTTACAGTCTCTTGCCTGCTTGACTTTGCAATGATCAGCAGGTTTTTCTTCTTTAAAGGCTGTGACCATAATGAAAGTAAGTGAGAGAGACAGAAATATAAAACACTCATTGGCATCGTTACAATGCATAAACGTGTTTAATTTGCCATTGCATACTTTGTGGTGCGTGTCATCCCGTTGCGTCGTACATTGTGTTACATTGCATTTGCATTTCCACAGGATACTTTTTTTTTTTTTTTTGTTATATATTTTTTTTTATTAATTTCATTATTATTACATTTTTATTATTGTTGTTGTTGTTGTGTTTTTATTTTTTAATTATGCGCAATTTTTAATTAATGTGCAGAATTTCACTCGCATTAAGGTATTTGATATGAATTTTGTTTATTTACATATAATGTACAAAGAAGTAATTTTCTGTTTTATTTATTTATTTATTTATTGTAGTTTATTTTGTTTATTTTTCCCAAGTAATTTTTTTTTAATTAAAACATAATTCGTGTTTTTTTAAATTACTTTTTAATATAAACACATTATTTTTAGATACTTTTAATATTATATAATTTTTTCATGTTATTTATTTTTATTTAATTGTATAAGAATTAATTTTATTTTGTGATCAAAAAATCATCAAAGTATTAGTTTTGTTATTTTATTATTATCTTTTTGAAATTGATAATAATTAATAATAATAATTTTTATATAATTTCACAATGTGAACACAATTTAAAGTTTGTTGTAGCGGTAGTGAAATGAGAATGAGTACAGTAATACTCGTATGACAAGACAATTTCATCTAAGCCAAGTGTTCTTGACTGTATGAAAGATATGATAATCAGAATGTGTTTACAATCTGATTGATTTTGTTTATTTTAGTTTATGGTACAAAGATAACTTAACTATTAAACACAATATTCTCTGGCTTTGCATAGATGAAGCGAGAGCAAGATTACTGAGCTCTACGTTCGTTTCTTTCTGTATACGTATGTTGTTCACTAAGAGAGTTCGTTGTTCATGCTTTGCTGCTTCTTGAATTGTGTGCTGTATTTTTTAATAACTGAGTACACACAAGACTATTGCATTCTTCGATCATTTCTTTCTGTAAATGTATGTAGACGCCAAAAGATAAAGGCGATCTAGAAGGCCGGACAACATATGCCCGAGTCAACTAGTTGTATCAAGGAATCCGCTATATAATTCTTGGAAATTATTTGAATATGTTATTTCTCCGAATCGTCGTCATCATCTTCCATGCCACTTGGCAGTAGGATTTACTAGATCTGACCAATAATGTTCAATATTGTCTTTATATGAAAGAAAAACTGCTGTGTAAATCTCATTGTCCAAATTAATTTAAATCTCAAGAGTAGCAGTGGAAGTCATATTACGATTCAATCTTATTCATGCTTCGTAATCAGCTTCCATCAAGTTTCAATCAATGGTGATCAAATCCAGATTTTTTGTAGCATACTTTCTTGATGCCTATGCTCCATCCTTTTCACAAAATTTGTTATTTACAATCAGGGATTTCTTGAGAAAACTCGAATTAAGGTTGCTTATAACAATTTTTTAACGTGAAAACGTTTTTACTATGACTATTGAAGTGATGTTGAAATCTAACGATGTGTTCCATTGAAATGCTGTTGGTGTCGCCAATACTGTTAATATATTTCGTGAAAATAAAGGAATGCAAGTTGCCTGTAAGAGGAATTTTGTCATTACTCGCTTATGTCGTCAAGGAAGAGGGGCGATGGAAATGATACAAAATTATAAAAAAGCTTGTCTTTGTAAGCATATCTCTTGAGAATGGCTTGGTTGATTTTGTTTTTGTTGTCTTCGTTATAGCAGAAATAGAAGAATATGAAAGAAAATTTTTGGATAATCCACCGGGAAAATTGTTAATTTGGATTTTTATACTCTTCACGGAAGTGAATAATATTGTAAGGTACCTCCCATACAAACCCCTCTTTAAATTAAAGTTCTTATTAGAAAAAGTTTTTTGTTTTTTGACGTATCGAACTGGATACTATAAGTTTCTGATGTATGTCCATCAACCATGTAAATTTCATGATCCTAGGATTACCAGGAGCGGTACCTCCCATACAAACCCCCCTTTCAATTAAAGTTCTTATTAGAAAAAGTTTTTTGTTGTTTGACGTATCGAACTGAACTTTGGACAATATAAGTTTCTGATTCATATTCATTAACCATGTCAATTTCATAATCCTTCGTTTACCCATACAAACCCCCATTTAAATTAATATTCTTATTAGAAAAAAAAAAAAGAGAATTTAGTGATGCTAAGAAAGGAAGGTTGGATGAAACCCGGAGGAGCGTGAATAGTATTACATCTTTGGCATAGCCAATGATAGCCTTCTTTCTGGTTTGTAATAAAATCTCAATAAATAAACAAGTAAAGTATACATTTAGGGTTTATAGATTTTTTTGATTTAAAACATATTTGGTTTCGGTAGAGTGAACTTTTACATACGCGTCATCGCTTATTTTCAGAGTGTTTTTTTTTTTTTGTCCTGCGTTCACCAAAATTAAGCAATGTGGTGCGTGGTAACTATTCGGATGTGTGACCAGTTGGTTTTTTTGTTAAGCACCGGTTCACGGTGCATGCTGATGATATTTTTATATATTCGTATTCAACTTAGCAAAAATTCATTCTAGTGTACTATTGATATTGCGAATATTAGCATATTTCCCGACATTCCCGGATTTTTAAAAATTGGTATTCGTTACATTACATCAGAGAACCAATTTCACGCAAAAAATATTGCGGTAGTATAGTGATTTTTTGTTCAAATTATGGAGACATTTGAATTATGGAAGAAAAATTGTGTGGAATTTTCAGTCTAAATGCTATTGCAACTTGATTTGGTTCGAGTTATAGAAAATTCATGATATTAGAAGATCGAGTTAAAAAAGTACCGGAAAGTTGATATGTTAAAATTCAACTATCAAGATAAAATGAAAATAAAGAATCAAGTTGTTGGTAACATTGTCCTATGTACTATATTATTGGGTTGGAAAGGATTCCATTTTAAGTCTAAACGAGTCCATGACATCCTTTTAATTGTTATGTTTAACCTTTTGCAATCTCTTTCAACCACTTTCTAAAACTTAAGCAATTACGGGTTTCATTTTATCTTAAACTTCAGAACTTTTGTCCATAAAAAAAACAAAACAAAACAAAAAAATGCTTTTCAATACACCAAAAGAAAGTATATGGTAACAGGGTCATGGTCATGCATTCATGACCTTCCTATGATTGAGCATACATTATTAATTTGACTTATGTTTAGGGTTGATTCAGTATTCATACTGCCTCTAAACTTCAAGATCTGGAGCTATACATTCCAGTTATTCTAGGATGTGCAAAAATTACATGGGGTATCCTTCTGTGTGTTACAAACTTCTTGACAAACTTATAATACTATTAACTGCGTGACGAGCATAATAAAGAGTACAGTTGTTGGTTGCATTGTCATATGTACTATATTATTGAGCTAGGAAGAACTCCATTTCAATATGAAACAAAACCATGACATCTTTTCAATTGTTGCCTTTCAATTTCTTTCAACAACTTTCTAAAATTCGATTCAATTATGGCATTCAATTCACAATATTGTCTTTTGGTGTATTGACTTCAAAAATTGACACTATTGACAACAGAATATCAAAGTAAACACAATGTTATTTATTTATGCAAACCGAAATTCCTTTCATACCATGTTTGTTTATTATGTACGAGTATATTGCGAAATATTGAGTAATATCAGGCAGTTGATACATCGAATGATGAATTGACGTCATGTGTGAATGGTCTTGACTAAATATCAGAACAATGCCTCTAAGCCTAGACACAATTGACTGAACTGACAGAGAGAGGGAGAGAGATAGAGAGAGAAAGTCAACCATCAACCAATAGAGTGTTATTATTATTATTATTATATTAAATATTTTTGTTTATATTGCATTGTATTTAATTTTATTTATTTATTTAATATTTTCTTTTATAATTTTTTATTCACAATTTTTTATAATACTTATATTGTTTTAATGAGTTTTTCTTTTTAGAAATGAAGTCATTTTGTTTGTTTAATTTCGCATTTCGCATATTTATTTAGTATTATTTGTTTTTTTAAGTATTTACTTAAGTTTATTAAATATTTTGCATTTGTTGCATGGGTTTTTTTTATATTGTTTTGAATTATTATTTATCAAATCATATAATATTTATTTATTTTTTTTTTATTGTTTTGTTTTTATTTTTATGATAAAAAAAACAATATTGTATTTTGTTATGTGCCTTGTGTTGTCTTGTCTTATGTGTGCATCCTGTTGTGTCTTGTGTATCCTAGTATTTTGGAGAACAAAATCAGGTTTGTAATAAGCAAATATCAAAAGGAATGTAAAATCCTTGTCAATTGGTTTAATAATAATTTTTTGTATTAATATTCTTTTGCATTATTATTTATGATTTTCCACAGACAACAGTCGTTACTCTCGGATGAACAAGCCAAAGAAGTCGAGCAAATACTCTCTGCTGCAACACCGTGTGTGGGTGTTGCTGTTGCCGCTGTTGTAGCAACTGCCACATCGCCAACAAGCATTAAGAATCTCATAGAGGAATTGCCAACGACAACAACGCAATCAGGAGCAACAAAAAACCAACAACAGCAACAACGAGATTCAAATGAAACTAAAGTAAACGAATCCCAGCAGGAAAAGCAAATTACAAAAACAGATGAACAACAACAACAACAACAAAAAGAGTATAGCTACACTAAAGATAATACTGAGGATGATAATATAGTTGATGACGACGACGACGATGATGATGACGATGATGTAGATGATGTTGATATTGTTGGCATTGGAAATGCTTCATCAGTAACAACACTAAATGTAACATACAACAAAGCGGATTGCTTAGAGGACACCAACATAGCTTCGGTTTTGAATGCAACTCAAGCGGGAGTCAATAACAGTGCTAACCTTTCTAACAACTATAGCAATAACATCAGCAGCAGCAGCAACAGCAACAGCAACAATAATAACAACAGAGATGATGATGAACCGGAATGGTTGCGTGATGTGCTTGAAGCGCCTAAACGCAGTCTAGAGAATTTATTGATATCACGTTTGCAAGACAACAACACTGACTACGACGGTGAATTATTTGATGAAGAGGACGAAGACGAAGGTGACGACGGTGATGAAGCTGCTGAGTATATTGTCACAAAAGATACACATTCCACATCAAATGGTATTGGTGGAAAAATCGTAGATACACGACACTACAACGAACAGGAACAAGAACGCGATTCATCGCCTTCAAAGCAACAACTTCACCAGCAGCAGCAGCAGCTGCTCAATCATCATCATTATCAACAACATCATCAGTTTAACAACAACAATACATCAGCAACACAAGCATACAATAATAACATTGGTGGCGCCAATATAAACGAATCCCTGCATGAGTCTATCGTATCAGTAGAATCAACTCAATCGGATGGTACGCTCAATCAGACAACAACCATTGATGATAGCATTATCTCAAGCAAACACAATTCCACCTACTCGTTAGCAGATGGCGAGCAAAATTCATTGAATACGAATACAACAGGTTTAAGCAGTCAAACAGAATTGGATGATTCACAATACTATATACCAGAATATCCACCAGTGCGTAGCAAGGAAGTTTTAGTTGAATCTGGTGTCCATTACTTTGAAGATGGCAACTTTTGGATGGAAGTACCAGGTAAACTAATCTTATAACAATGATAGAACTTCAATTATAAACTATTATTTCATAGGTCTCCTAGACTTTGATGATGATGATTGCTCTTATCCACCTATAACTGTCAAAAAGAATACCAAAGTACGTTTCAGTTCTGGTCCCATCCATGTTTATTCTACCTTCTCGGTTACCGATTATGATCGTCGCAATGAAGATGTTGACCCTGTGGCCGCTTCAGCGGAATATGAACTGGAAAAGCGTGTCGAAAAGATGCACGTTTTTCCAGTGGAATTAATGAAAGGTCCCGAAGGATTAGGACTTAGCATTATTGGTATGGGCGTTGGTGCCGATGCTGGACTCGAGAAATTGGGCATTTTTGTAAAGACAATAACCGATAACGGCGCAGCAGCGCGTGACGGACGCATACAGGTAATGATGACTCACTTAAAGCGAGAAGAGAATATTTGAACATTTAAAACTTTAAAATTTGCTCAGGTCAACGATCAAATCATCGAAGTCGATGGTAAATCTCTAGTGGGAGTGACACAGGCATATGCTGCCTCTGTTCTAAGAAATACAAGTGGTCTAGTCAAATTTCAAATTGGACGCGAACGTGATCCCGAAAATTCTGAAGTGGCACAACTTATACGATTGAGTTTACAAGCAGATCGAGAAAAAGAAGAACGTTTAAAGCGGTAAATATGAGAATCATTTGATTTTGTATGCATAATACTAATGTTTTTTTATTTAGTCAACAAGAGGAATATCTCAGACGTGCTCTCGATTACTCTGAAGATTCAACACAACCGGTTTCAGCTAATTCCAGTGTTTGTGAGGGTCCTTCAAGTCCAGTACAAGTCGAACATCCAATGGAGGTCGAAGCAACACACTCCCAGGAGGTAGAGTCTCTTAAGAGACTACTACAGGAGGTAAGTAAATAGTCTAACATTATTGAGATATAAACTACATTTTCTAAATCTTTAAATGATAATTTGAAGGATAAAAATATGTTAAAATGAAAATTTTGTTTTTTTTCTTCATTTTTTTCAAAATTTAAACGTGGATTTTTTCCCTTAAAAAAAAATTTAAAATGGGAAAAAACGTTTTTTTAATGCAGCATAAAGCGGTAATTGGTTTTTGTATATATCAAACTATTTTCCTTCCACCACCATTTCATACCGTTTACTCTTTTTTGTGTAGTTTCAATTTATTTCATTATACATACATATATTTTAAGTTGTAAATTGACTCCTATTTTAATTTTTAAAATGACTCCTATAGTTTTTGAGATAAAATCCTGAAATTTCTCAATTTTTGTGCGATTCTTGTTTCAAAGTGATCCATTGATATTCAGAACAGAAACAGAAATTTCAGTATGAATCCTGTGTAACTATAATCGCGATGTCGCAGATTCTCCATCAGATGGACTCTTCTAAGACAGTGTAGTCTATTATTATTATTATTGTTCCGTCTCCAGAGGATTGTGGTACTTGACTTAAGTATTGAGGCTTTGAATGAATACAAACACTCCTTTGACCTTATACACACTCAGCCTGTCTGCAACTGCATTCTCTCTCGTAACTTTCGATTGTTGCCAAGGGGAACAAATAGCCGACATGGTAGCCGAGCTGCTTGTACCAGAAACAGCACGCAGTTCTGGCAACGTTTTTCTTTGTCTTCTTTGGCGTCTTTCGTTGTTTATTCAGTTTGTTTGGATTGCGTAGAGCTAGAATGCATGCGAAATACAGAACAAAGTGGTCAACGATAAGAAATTTGCTTTGCGACAGAACGCACACCTTCATAAAGAAAAATGAAATTTAATGTGAAAATAGTTGCAAGCGTACGAATACTGAGTGTGAACAATGAATGGCGTTACCAAAGAAGAATCAACGACACGATCTGCTGAGCATGATGCTGAGTGTGACCACGGTCCATTGGGTTTATTAGTCCATAACTATGATGGAGGCATTGTAGCTGCCCCTAGAATTTGCAATTTCAGAACATTCATAAAGAATGTGTACCATTGTTCCATCATCCAGATCACAGTACTTAGTTTCGGAGAAGCCATATTTCTTTAAATGATACTTAAGGTCACATTTGCATGTGAGTATCCGTAGATCCTCTTTGGATAGATGATGATAATTAAAGAAGATTTGGTTTAAGGATGCATTTTTCTTTCCTTTAGCCTCAGAGTAATATAAATTTCATATTCCGAACATAGTGAGTCAGTCAACTTAGATGTAAGTTAAGCTTTACAAGAATGTTTTTACTGTTACAAATTACTTCTTCAACTAAACAGATAAAATATGACATTTTGTCAATTGTTGTCTATAGATGTAATCCATAAGTCCATCCAAAATAAGTTCTCTACATAAAACAATTGGAACAATTGCGCAGTTCCCAAGTTTTCGCTTTCAGGCCTGAAAGGATGTCTTGTAAAGGTGTGTGGAGATCAATAACCGCAACAGTAACTGTCAATACCTTTCTAGCACACTCATTGCCTCTAAACATCAGTTTGGCCAGGTATTCAGATTAGCGTAATTGAATGCTGTCGAACTTGGTTAATGGGCACCACTGAACGACGGATTATTATGTTCTTGGTGCTTAAAGCTGTCAGAGCCTTAATAGTAGCGTTGAAAAATTTATAATTTAAATATTAACCTTAACAGGAAAATCCTTTTGGGGTAACACAGATAATTTAGTGATATCAGTCATTTGTTTCTGTATTTCTCTAAAGCAGAAAAAGATTTCTGGTCTCTCATCAAATTAAAGTGAATTTTGCATGAAACATATTAATGCCCTTGCTTTTGTTTACCATGTAAAGGATATTTTAATCTTGTAATTTTTGTGTGATTTTTGTATAAATTTTTGTTTTATTTATTTTTATAAATTTTATTATTTAATATTATTATTTATTTTTAGAGTGAAATGAGTTGTCTTTTAAAAGAAGATATTATACAAAATCTTAAACGAAAGGTTGGTTTCAGTTTCAAATTTCCTTTATTTTTTATTCTTTTCTTTCAGTTTCCTTTTTCATATTCATATATCATAAATTTGTTATTTTTTTGCACACAATAGATAATGTTTTTATTTCAATTGATATTAATCAAACTAATCGGGGTTATATATGTTTATTATTTTTCTTATTTATATGTGTGTGTTTAGCTGGTTAAACTCGAGACAACTGGCAATGAAAATGAATTGCTTAGCGAACGTTTGCGACAAAGTGAACGTGAATTGGGTAATATTAAGAAGGAGGCTTCAAATCTACAAAATATGTTACAACAATCTCAGGCTCAATATATGACACTTGATAAGAAATACAATAAGGCCAAGCGTCTGGTGCGTGAATATCAACAACGTGAAGTGGATATGTGTCATCGTGAGGAATTCTATCAGCAATTGTTGCAAGAAAAAGATACTGAATATAATGCTTTGGTAAAGAAACTCAAAGATCGTGTAATAAATCTTGAGCATGAGTTGCAAGAGACACAACGTAAGGCTGGTTTCCCAGTTGGATTACCTTATGATAGTGCCACTCTTAAATTGACACCACAAATGATGCGTAAACAACCGCCTAAATTATTCCATAAACTTGAAACTGAATTATCAGATACAGAAATATCAGATCTTTCACCAGATGGTGATGGTGTTAAGACTGCAACTGTAGAACGTAAGGTACCAGTTAAAGATGAATTGGATGCTGCTGTGCCGCAGCATGAGTTGCTTGATAATTCAGTCAATAAAACTAAAATTGAATTGGGTGAGTGAGAAATTCATTTATTTTATTTTATAAGATTATTTTGTATTATTTTTTTGTTTTTGTATATTCATATTCAATCAATGATTCCTTGTTTGAGTTTTGCTTTGTGCTTTTGCTGCTTTATCATCACAACAACATACACAATGCACACATGCACACAAAATTGCTTATCCTTTTTTTATTCATTCTTTTTTTAATATGTAAATAAAAGATCCCATTATGCACACACCACCCACAACACCAAGCAATCACACAATTCAATTACAATTTATATATATATTTTTTAAATTTAAGTTATTAATTATGAAACTTTTGTTTATATTTTTTCTACCTTCACTACACCACCAAAATTCTCTCTGTATCTCTCTCTCTTTCTCTCTGTGTGTGTGTGCTGTTCAAATACACGCGTTCAACTTTCTCCACATTTAAATCTTAATCTCTTCTTTGTTTCTTTTATTTTGTTCTTTGTCGTTCGTTCGTTCGTTCGTTGTAATTTTTTGTAATTTGCCATCACACCCACATGTCTTTTGTTTTGTTTATTTATTTTTATTGATTGCAACACGCTGTGCCTGCCTTTGACCACCTGCGCGCGTGCTCTCGCTTTCGTCTTCATTTTGCATCAAAAACCAACAAATCAAAAACAACAACTACAAAAAATCAAAAATAAATAATTTTGCAATCATCACCACCACTACAAAATCAAACAATCAATGAATCAATCAATTAATAATGCAATCAATCAAATCAATTAATGAATCAATAAAATTAAAATCTTATATAAAATCAAATAACTAAACAAAAGCCTCCCGTGGTGGTTTAGCCAATCGTCAGTTACCCTCGTCGAACAACGCTTCAACAATCTGCGGCAGTGGTGACAACAGTAATGACTCCAATCTGATCATCACCTCCAATGGCGGCAAATCGATGACAAAACGTAGCCGCAGCAATAGCGGCTCTGACTGTACGCTTGATGATAGCGATGATGATGATGATGATGATGAGGCTATCATCAGCACTAAGGTTCCTGTTAACAATGCTTCATCTGCATCTATTACCATTACCAATGCTGCTGCTATTATCTCAACAAGTCTCTCCAATGGCAACACACACCTGCTCTCCAATGCCAATAATTTGCTGCAACATCATCACAACAATATAAATGTTGTTTCAAGCGTCTCCAGTTCATTGAATTCAACACCATCAAATGGTCACTTGGGCACAACTACTCCAATTTTATTGAATTCCACATCATCGGCTTCGTCGAGTTCATCGAATCAATCGACTGCCCGTGAACAGCAAATCAATCAATTGTATGCTCAAGTTCACAAGGATCACAGCAAACAGGCGGCAGCATCAACGGCAACAGGATCATCTTCAGCGGCAGCACCAACAACTTCTACAGTTGTTACACATACAAACAACATACCGAGTATTTTCAAGAATGCACTCGGGTCACCAGCTGACAATGGTAGCGGTGGCATTGGTAGTGTGATTGGTAGCAGCACCACCAACATCTCTGGTAGTTTGCTTAATGATTTTCATCGTGGCAGCATGACTACTTTTGGCCCGGCAGCTGCTAGCAGTAGTAATCGTGATCTCAATAGCTCATATGATTCGATATTGGGCTCAAATGATAAACTTTCGGAGAATGAACAAGCTGAGAATTGGATGTATCCAAGTCGTCGACGTGTTGGACCAAGTGGAGCCATAATCAGTGGAAAATTACCGCCAGCATCGTTTACGGATCAACTCAATCAGGCGTTATCCGATCGTGAGAGGTACACAGAAATAATATTAATAATATTAACACTTGAACAAATCAAATACTGTCTCTCTTACACACACAACATACTATACTCACACCTACATCTACTTTGTACATTTGTATTTGTACTTCATCAATGTTTTTGTTGTGTTTCCTTTTTTTTCTTCTCACAGGCGTCTCGGTGATGGCTCCTCTCGACATTCCAGCGATGATTATACCGAGATCAACAAGAGTCAAAGTGTCGCCGCCATTAACTGCAAGACGTTGATCAATGAGATACGTCAGGCAGTAAATGAAGCACAGCCAAAAGGTGAACTATCATCATCAAGTCAAGTTAGCAAGAAACGAATGTAGAATCATCATAATAGCCTGTGCCTGCCTCTGTACCAACCACCAAACACCCTTATTTACAAAATTTACCACTGACCAATGATCATTGTTTCAAAAATACTAACCAAACCTCCCCAGGGAAAGAACTCAAATCAATATACCAAAACTGAATCAAAAACCACTATTCAAACACTATCCATTTATCATCATCACCATCATCCTTATCATAATTATAATTATCATTGTTATAATAATTAATTAATGTGTTGTTTTAACGTTTTTATATATTGAAATCGTTAAATGTTACATAACTAAGTACAATACCATTTTTTATGTTACATTTACTATTACTGTACTAATCGATTGTTGCTAATATTCAATGTTATCGATTAGATTATCGAATCGATTAGTGTTGGCATTTATAACATACATAACATAACCTTAAATGTCGTACATTTTGCATTTTCATGTCTCTATCTCTCTTTCTCTCTGTATCTATCTTTATATATTTATATCTCTCTCTCTCTCGCCATGCCTGCAAACTGAGTTTTCTTAAACATGGAATGTTTATTAACCCAAACAACTGGAATTTCACTAACAAGAAAATTTCTGCTTTTTTTTCTTTTCTCTATGTTCCAAAAATTTCTTTTCTTCTAATTAAAATAATAAAATTGTGAAATGTGAAAAAAAATCACAAACAATTTGGAAAATAATAATTATATAAAAAAAAAAAAAATAGTTAAACAAGTTCTACCACAATCACTTTCTCCGCCTGGTACAGTCCCATGGCAACAACAGGGTAGTATGAGCGGTGCTGCCTCCCATACTACAGGACCACCATCTCCAACAAGCATGTCATCCGGATGTTCTTCGCCAGGCTATTCACCCAGTCATGGTCTAGACCTATCCGGTTCGAGTAGTAGTTTTTCGGATCGTAAAGCTGCTGCAGCCTGCTATAATTATAAAGGTGGACCAGTCCATGAATGGACCAAAGAACAGGTGAACTATATAATTGGATGGATATTACATTACAGTAAAGAAAATGAAGTTTTAAATTCAAAATATCATCATAATAGGTTGGTCACTGGCTTATGGGTATTGAACTGGAACGTTATATACCTGTTTTTAAGGAGCATAATGTTGAGGGTGGTGCTTTGTTATCTCTCGATTCGAAAGATTTCAAAACACTTGGAGTTGCTGGCGATGATAAGCATCGTTTAAAGAAACGACTGAAAGACCTAAAGGCAAGCATAGAAAAGGAACGAAAGGATATGGAACGTGAGAGACGTGAACGAGAAAAGGCCATAAGAAAGGCCGAGAAGAAAGCGGCCAAAAAGAAGTAGTTGAATTGAAATTTAGTTGTAAGTCAGTAAGTAAACAACTTGATAAGGGAAAATATTAAGAAAAAAACGAAAAAAGTTTAGCCAAAAACCAAAAAAATAAAAAATCTAATGTATGATGAATGTTTTAATTAATATACATACATTTAATTACATAATTATAATCTAGTATACAATTATAATAATCGATCTACTTATATGAATATATATATAAATTTATATATTTATTTATAGTGTATTTTAGTTTAATGAATTCATTCACTTTAACATACTCAATCAATCAATTTAATGACATCTCTAAACATTTACACAAAACATTTTAACTTATTGAACTTAATGGAATTTAGCATGTATAGGACTTAAGTAAATTATCTACTGTCTATATAAAAAATAAATTAAAAGAAAACAAAACAAAATTATTATTATAATAAATAAAGAAAAGGGAAATAAATTTGTCAAGACAAAGTAATGAAGAAGGGAATGAATAACTAAAATCATCAGAATGTAAACCATAAAAATATTAAAATAAACATAACGACGCAATCTGAAATGAAATAATTACATAATAATGACGATGATGACGATAATCAAGCGAATTGAAAACTTGTTGGACAGACTGACTGATTTTATGATTATGAATTATGATAATTAATTAACTAATTAACAAAAAACTAAATACAGAAATACACAATTCAGAAACATAAAATAATCATACGACGCACTCCGCCACAATTCTCCAAAATGTTGTTGTAAGTATAACAGTTAAATTGACTAAGCCACAATTACTAATACGACATGTGAATGGAGTTGACAAAAAAAAAATGTATTAAAAACGTGCTTTTTTTTCTGTATAACACATAATGGAATTCTATTTACATAAAAAGACATGCTTTCAAAACACCTTTTTCTATTCAAATTCATGCATATAAACATACATACATATATACATACATACATCTGTGTCTATCCATATATACATATACTATATATAATTAGTATAGACTAGCTGCTATCGAAATGTTGCTGATAGTTAATATTGTATTATTATAGTTTTTCATGTTGTTTATTTAATTATGATGACATCTAAAGAAAAAGAAGTCAAACGACGGTATAATCGGCTATTCAAATAAACACACAGCAAAAAAATAAAATAAATATATAATATAATATAGTAGATAAAATTTAAGAACCATAAAATATTTAAGATATTTAATTCGAAATGTATTCAAACTGAAAGTCACAGTCATACGATATCGTCTATATCTACATATGTTTATGCATACATTTAATAAATACATAATTGTATTTAAGTGTACTTGTGTTTTGTCCCAAAAATTCTTATTATTATAACAGTACTTACAATGAAAAACATAATAAGAATAATAATATTTAGTAGAATCATCAAGTATATTATTGATAAGATTATATAAAAGAACATTTGTAAATGTATTGTGTTTGATGGATTCTTATGCAAAGAATCTCTTGTCTGGTAACTCCAAATGAATGCATTTCCTTGGGAGCAGTTCATTTAAGTTCAACACTACACTGTGTTTGTTCTTGTATTATACTATTGCAAGAAATTTAACCCTAGCTTAAACCTAGACATTTCACCCGTTAAATTTAACGAAGATACCGGTCAAATTTCTTAATCCCTAGGTATGTTTTTAGAACAAAATGTACCATTAGGCCTCAACAGTGTTCTTATCTCCATACCAGTTGGATGACGTTTATATTTGGTACTGTTAAATCTCAAGGAGCCGTATATCTATGGTTCTAATGAAATTGTTGGGGCACAGGATATGTTGTCCGCCCAACGTAATGCATTTTGTTCTTAAACATAACTGAAGTTGGTTTTAGCAGCCAGTGCCTATATCTATGTCTTATAGAATTGTAACTTTTAGTTTTTTCTTTTGTAACATTTCTAGCAATAATAAAAATAATAATACTACAAAAAAATTACTAAAATACGAATCGAAAAAGATAAAAACATGTTTCTTATATGGCGACCCCTTTGATTTTTTAACATTTTATTATTATTAAATTTTTACGGACGGATGGCCATCGTAAGCTTATTAATATGGTCTCATTGGCACCCATTTGGTATGGAACTTTACAAACCAGTTTAAAATTGAACTGATATGGGAAGCTATATAAGTAATTATTCTGCGCTTAAGTCTTCATTCATTGCTCTTTTGGGTTAAGAAGGCTTTCCAAATCAATGCAATGAAACACATGAAACACATTGCATTGATTCTGATTGTAGCAATCTTAAAGTCTCTGATTGATCACATACCACTTAGCATAATCCAAACTATTCAATGGCTTTAATTGAATATTTTGGATAATTTCCAAAATAAAATTTTAAAAGAATGTGTCTTTGAATGTGTTGAATGTCTTAAGTTTGTCATAAGATTTACTAAACAAAAGTTTATAATTCTTTTTACTGCTCACACTCAAGGAAGCTTAGACTTGTAGTCTGTCCAAGCAGTCAGTAGTAAAATCGTAAAATCTAATAAAATCAATAATCATTTACTTAAGTACTTTTATATAAAATTATTATTACTATTATTAAAAATAAAAAATCTTAATGTTTTCGCTTAAGTAGTTAAAATTTTATATTCTTCAACTCTTTTAATTTACAAATTTGATATTGCGGCAACAAAATGATGAAGATTTAGTGAAGAAGTCATGATTATTAATGTTTTTTTTAAAACATACAATTTAAACATAGCAACAAAAACAACAATCACAACTTATATTTTTTTATATTTTGTGTGTCTAATATACTGCATAAACTTGTGTAAATGTTTATTTATAAAAAGAAAGAAAGAAACAAAAGCAAAGTAAATATTATACTAAAATATTATTTCATTATGTTACTAAGTGAGTGAATATTCTTAATTTATAATTCTGTAAGTAAAACTTTAAATTAAAAAAAAAAAAAAAGAAATATGAGGGTAGTGAAGCGCTTATGTTGCATTTATGTACATTTTGTATAATTATTATTTTTATTATTATTATTTGCAATATATGTTTGTAATTGTTTTATTATTATTATTACTATTTATTTATTATTTGTTTTGTATATAATTAATTAATTTAATAAAATTATTTAACATATTTAAAAACATTTTTATTTTATTTTTTTTTATTTATTATTTTTTCGGAAAGATCTCTCATATATATATCCAACATTTCATAAGGGAAGTACTTACTTAGATACTTTTAAAAATCTCTTATAACTCTGTTCTCTTTGATCCTTAACACGATTATGATCTTTAAGAAATTCTTTGTTAAATAAATAAACAATTTTTATTTTTTATTTTTTTAATTATAAAAAATTATAAAATTAAATACCAAATAAAATAACAAAACTTGTATATTGTCAAACTGCACTGATGTCCTTACTAAAAAGCATCAGTTCTAGTGCAAATTCACCACAAGTGCATTAGTATTTCAACTCGTCGCAAGTCCTTAAAATAGCTTTCCAAAAGCTCGCCTCTAAACAGTGCCAAAATATATTAAAACAAAAAAAAAACCCCCACAACCAACAAATATCCACAAACCTTAAAAAATCAAAAACAAAATCATTTACATTCAAAGGAAATCCAAGTTTAAACTTTAGACATAACTAAGTTGTTTCAGGTACAGAGAAGAATTTCAATTTAAAACTCATTAAATTGCTCAATCTATTGATTAATTTGATTGTTTCTTTGTTATGTCTATTGATCGAGTATCATATTCTAGAATGTATTGGATTTTGTTTTTGGAAAAAAAAAAAAAAAAATTAAAATAAACCAAGTCCTTTGTATTTGGTCGTTAGAACCCCAGACTCCCCATCCTAAATCCTTAATTTATTTTTTTAAATAAACAATTTTTATATGAGAACAGAAAAAAACAATGAAAATCAAGTAAAACCGAACCGAATCACATGAAATCAAATCAGTTTAGCAATTCAATTCATTGATATAAATCATATTTAGCCCCATGATGATAATGTGAAATTCTTAAAGAGTAGCAACAATCATGGGAATAATTAAAAATTATATTATTGTATTACCTACTTACAACACACATTCGTGCCTTTTTCATTGCCAAAAACCGTCCCAAAACGAACGAACGAACGAATAAAGAAACGATGTAACGAAAGCAAAGAATTCGAATGATCCATAAAATACTTATGTATATTTAAGCGTATATCTCTCTCTCTCTCTCTCTCTTTCTATCTATTTATACAGTAAAAAGGTGATAATCTATCAAAATCAGATTCGTAATACGCCAAATATCTATGAAATAGTTTTGTAACCAATAAATTTGTCTTTCTTTACACAAATAAAAAATTTATTTATAAAAAAAAACACCAAACTAATGCCTTACAAAAAAGTTTTTTGCTTAGAACTATAGAAAAGGTGTCTCTTTATCTTATCATATCAATTGATCGATCAGATCGATTGATTAATTAATTAATTTGATCAATAGTGGAATTCTCAAAACCTTCGTTAATTCAATTATGCTGTTGGATTGCGAATAATCTTTGTGTAATTTCATAACTCGGATGGGATGAAAAATTACCTTTAAATTGATAAAGAAGATTACTAATCTTATTACTCATTAGAATTGATATGTATTTTAATGTTTGTAGATTTTTCTTCCTTTAATTGTCTTTGTTTTTTTATAGTTTTCAATTGCAAAGAGTTTTTAAATTTTATAATCGTTAGATCGTTGAGAGGATGGAAACAAAAATATAAGAGTACCGAAAATCTTTATGCCTGAAAGGTCGTGTAAAAGATCTTAAGAGATAATGAGGCTAATGAGGAAAGGTATCCTTCTTAACAACCTCGGACTTTTTAATAGACTGTGAATAAGTTTGTAATAAATAAAAGGAAACAGCATAGCATTTGCCACTATGCCATTGTTATGATTGAAATTGGATCAAAATTCGATATCCAGGCAAGCATAATTTAGAACCCAAAAAGTGGCAGACTTATCTTGAGATTCTTAACAAATACCAGACTCTCAGAGAAGAATTATGAAATTTTTTGAGACTGACTTGCTCTCACCCTTCCCTAATCTTACTAACTTCTGTTAAGTGATGAGATCTTTCGATTCAAAACACAAATTAGGTTGATAAAATAACATATTATTATTCTTTCTTCTGACGGTTTTATAGTTTTCTATTGATTGCTTAAGATGAACGTTTGAACAAATGTTCTTTGTCGCGAATATCAAACTTGAATATCTCTGGCTTATCTGACGTTATTGTTGTTATTTATCTAATTTTATTTAATTAATTTTACTTGTTTATTTTTTTCTTTATATGCATATTATTTATTTAAATTGTTTTTGACTTTCTTTGGTAAATATTGGATATCTTTGACGTTTGTTTAAAAGACAAACATAGTACAATGCAAAACACACATATGATATTTCAACTATTTATTATATACATACTTATATGAATTTCGTCCGTTTCTTATAATGAACTCAATGAAAATAGTAAATAATTCTACAAAATAAAAAAATTAATGAAACGTCTTATTAAAAAATTAAAATCATTTAGTATCACAAAAATGTATTACATAAAATAATATTACAATTAAAAATAAAAATATTTTTTGTTTTTAAAATAAAACCGAAAACACGTTAATTTAACCCAATTTTTTTAAATAAAAAAAAAAACATTAATAATAATTATAAAATAAATATAAATAAAAAAGAAAACAAGATTACATTCTTACAAAAAAAAAAAATAAATAAATAAATACAAGGTCACATATATAAAATACATAAAGTCGTCACTAAGTTATTGATTAATAATATTAAAATATAAAAGAAAACAAAAAAAAAAATAATTAAGCAAATAAATATAACAAAACATAAGTGAACCCAAAACTAGAAATACTTCCGAAATAAAAAATAATATTAATGTATAAAAAATATCATTCGTGTTTTTTCTTCTTGTCAGAGAGGCACCTGAAGGAAGCTAAAGTTTCAGTGGGTTCGATTGGAATATGTTAGGTTAAGTGGTTGCCAAAAATTTAGTGCAATAAAGCATAAGACACTGGTGTGGACGTTGCTGAGAAGTGGAACCTGGCAACTACAATACCTCTTCTTCCTACTTCTGCTATGAAACCCATTATGTATACCAGTTAGACAGTATTATTTACTACTTATAAATATGTCATTATTGCCTATTGAATTTTATCAGCATTTTCCGACTTTGTTTATCTTGAGACATCGATTCCAATAGGGCTACCAATAGGATAGCTCTGACAGTATTATAGCATTTATTTCAAGAACAAGAAAAACCTTCAACAACTTTTTCATAGAAACCATTTAACAGATATCTTACTACTTTCATGTACGTATAACCTAAAAATTCTTACCAAAAATAAAACAATATGTTTGCATTCCTTATGGATAAAATAAACATTATAACTATTACTGAGCAATTTTGAAATGGATCAAAACCATAATACTTTTACTAACAATCCATCGCCTCAAATTCTTTAATGTTTGGCTTTAACACGAAAGACGAGACATATATTTGCTAATATATTTTTTTCTTTTGACAAATTTAAAAAAAATATTTGCCAACACTAAACAAACAAATTTAATTGTACTAAAAGATCGGGAAAAGTATAAAATGTTGCAGAAAAGTTGAAGAAAAACTAGTATCGATTTGCCAGTGAGCGTTAGCACAGATCGGTAAAAATGAAGCTGTACATTATCCTTTTATTTGCCATTTTGGCAGCTCCAGTAGCTAAAGCCGCTCCACAAGGCAGAGCCGACCCACCGCCGACAGAAGCCACGACAACCGAATCTACGACTACTGAATCCACAACAACAGAGTCGACATCAACGGAGTCCACGACCACCGAATCTACAACAACAGAATCGACATCAACGGAGTCCACGACTACCGAATCTACCACCACAGAGTCTACATCAACTGAATCCACGACAACCGAACCTACGACAACTGAATCCACAACAACAGAATCGACTTCAACGGAATCCACGACTACTGAACCTACGACTACTGAATCCACAACAACAGAGTCGACATCAACGGAGTCCACGACTACTGAATCTACCACCACAGAGTCTACATCAACTGAATCCACGACAACCGAACCTACGACAACTGAATCCACAACAACAGAGTCGACATCAACGGAGTCCACGACCACCGAATCTACCACCACAGAGTCTACATCAACTGAATCCACGACAACCGAACCTACGACAACTGAATCCACAACAACAGAATCGACATCAACGGAGTCCACGACAACCGAACCTACGACTACTGAATCTACAACAACAGAGTCCACTACTACCGAATCTACAACAACGGAGTCGACATCAACTGAATCCACGACAACTGAACCTACGACTACTGAGTCCACAACAACAGAGTCGACATCAACGGAGTCCACGACCACCGAATCTACCACCACAGAGTCTACATCAACTGAATCCACGACAACCGAACCTACGACAACTGAATCCACAACAACAGAATCGACATCAACGGAGTCCACGACAACCGAACCTACGACTACTGAATCTACAACAACAGAGTCCACGACTACCGAATCTACCACCACAGAGTCTACATCAACTGAATCCACGACAACTGAACCTACGACTACTGAGTCCACAACAACAGAGTCGACATCAACGGAGTCCACGACCACCGAATCTACCACCACAGAGTCTACATCAACTGAATCCACGACAACCGAACCTACGACAACTGAATCCACAACAACAGAATCGACATCAACGGAGTCCACGACAACCGAACCTACGACTACTGAATCTACAACAACAGAGTCCACTACTACCGAATCTACAACAACGGAGTCGACATCAACGGAATCTACCACCACAGAGTCTACATCAACTGAATCCACGACAACCGAACCTACGACTACTGAATCCACAACAACAGAGTCGACATCAACGGAGTCCACGACTACTGAATCTACCACCACAGAGTCTACATCAACTGAATCCACGACAACCGAACCTACGACAACTGAATCCACAACAACAGAATCGACATCAACGGAGTCCACGACCACTGAATCTACAACAACAGAGTCGACATCAACGGAGTCCACGACCACCGAATCTACCACCACAGAGACTACATCAACTGAATCCACGACAACCGAACCTACGACAACCGAATCTACAACCACAGAGTCCACATCAACTGAATCCACGACAACTGAACCTACGACTACTGAGTCCACAACAACGGAGTCGACATCAACGGAGTCCACGACCACCGAATCTACAACAACAGAGTCGACATCAACGGAGTCCACGACCACCGAATCTACCACCACAGAGTCTACATCAACTGAATCCACGACAACCGAACCTACGACAACCGAATCTACAACCACAGAGTCTACATCAACTGAATCCACGACAACCGAACCTACGACAACTGAATCCACAACAACAGAATCGACATCAACGGAGTCCACGACCACCGAACCTACGACTACTGAATCCACAACAACAGAATCGACATCAACGGAGTCCACGACAACCGAATCTACAACCACAGAGTCTACATCAACTGAATCCACGACAACCGAACCAACGACAACTGAATCCACAACAACAGAATCGACATCAACGGAGTCCACGACCACCGAACCTACGACTACTGAATCCACAACAACAGAATCGACATCAACGGAGTCCACGACCACCGAATCTACCACCACAGAGTCTACATCAACTGAATCCACGACAACCGAACCTACGACAACCGAATCTACAACCACAGAGTCAACATCAACTGAATCCACGACAACTGAACCTACGACTACTGAGTCCACAACAACGGAGTCGACATCAACGGAGTCCACGACCACCGAATCTACAACAACAGAGTCGACATCAACGGAGTCCACGACCACCGAATCTACCACCACAGAGTCTACATCAACTGAATCCACGACAACCGAACCTACGACAACTGAATCAACAACAACAGAATCGACATCAACGGAGTCCACGACCACCGAACCTACGACTACTGAATCCACAACAACAGAATCGTCATCAACGGAGTCCACGACCACTGAATCTACAACAACAGAATCGACATCAACGGAGTCCACGACCACCGAATCTACCACCACAGAGTCTACATCAACTGAATCCACGACAACCGAACCTACGACAACCGAATCTACAACCACAGAGTCTACATCAACTGAATCCACGACAACCGAACCTACGACAACTGAATCCACAACAACAGAATCGACATCAACGGAGTCCACGACCACCGAACCTACGACTACTGAATCTACAACAACAGAGTCGACATCAACGGAGTCCACTACAACCGAATCTACCACCACAGAGTCTACATCAACTGAATCCACGACAACCGAACCTACGACAACCGAATCTACAACCACAGAGTCTACATCAACTGAATCCACGACCACCGAACCTACGACTACTGAATCCACAACAACAGAATCGACATCAACGGAGTCCACGACCACCGAATCTACCACCACAGAGTCTACATCAACGGAGTCCACGACCACCGAACCTACGACTACTGAATCTACAACAACAGAGTCCACGACTACCGAATCTACAACAACGGAGTCGACATCAACTGAATCCACGACAACTGAACCTACGACTACTGAGTCCACAACAACAGAGTCGACATCAACGGAGTCCACGACAACCGAATCTACCACCACAGAGTCTACATCAACTGAATCCACGACAGCCGAACCTACGACAACTGAATCCACAACAACAGAGTCGACATCAACGGAGTCCACGACCACCGAATCTACAACAACAGAATCGACATCAACGGAGTCCACGACTACCGAATCTACCACCACAGAGTCTACATCAACTGAATCCACGACAACCGAACCTACGACAACTGAATCCACAACAACAGAATCGACTTCAACGGAATCCACGACTACTGAACCTACGACTACTGAATCCACAACAACAGAGTCGACATCAACGGAGTCCACGACTACTGAATCTACAACAACAGAATCGACATCAACGGAGTCCACGACTACCGAATCTACCACCACAGAGTCTACATCAACTGAATCCACGACAACTGAACCTACGACTACTGAGTCCACAACAACAGAGTCGACATCAACGGAGTCCACGACCACCGAATCTACCACCACAGAGTCTACATCAACTGAATCCACGACAACCGAACCTACGACAACTGAATCCACAACAACAGAATCGACATCAACGGAGTCCACGACAACCGAACCTACGACTACTGAATCCACAACAACGGAGTCGACATCAACGGAGTCCACGACCACCGAATCTACAACAACAGAATCGACATCAACGGAGTCCACGACTACCGAATCTACCACCACAGAGTCTACATCAACTGAATCCACGACAACCGAACCTACGACAACTGAATCCACAACAACAGAATCGACTTCAACGGAATCCACGACTACTGAACCTACGACTACTGAATCCACAACAACAGAGTCGACATCAACGGAGTCCACGACTACTGAATCTACCACCACAGAGTCTACATCAACTGAATCCACGACGACCGAACCTACGACAACGGAATCTACCACCACAGAGTCTACATCAACTGAATCCACGACAACCGAACCTACGACAACTGAATCCACAACAACAGAGTCGACATCAACGGAGTCCACGACCACCGAATCTACCACCACAGAGTCTACATCAACAGAATCCACAACAACCGAACCTACTACAACTGAATCCACAACAACCGAATCGACATCAACGGAGTCCACGACCACCGAACCTACGACTACTGAATCTACAACAACGGAGTCCACGACTACCGAATCTACAACCACAGAGTCTACATCAACTGAATCTACGACAACTGAACCTACGACTACTGAGTCCACAACAACAGAGTCGACATCAACGGAGTCCACGACCACCGAATCTACCACCACAGAGTCTACATCAACTGAATCCACGACAACCGAACCTACGACAACTGAATCCACAACAACCGAATTGACATCAACGGAGTCCACGACCACCGAACCAACGACTACTGAATCTACAACAACAGAGTCCACGTCTACCGAATCTACCACCACAGAGTCTACATCAACTGAATCCACGACTACCGAACCTACGACTACCGAATCCACAACAACAGAGTCGACATCAACGGAGTCCACGACTACTGAATCTACGACTACTGAATCCACTACAACAGAGTCGACATCAACGGAGTCCACGACCACCGAATCTACCACCACAGAGTCTACATCAACAGAATCCACAACCACCGAACCTACGACAACTGAATCCACAACAACCGAATCGACATCAACGGAGTCCACGACCACCGAACCTACGACTACTGAATCTACAACAACGGAGTCCACGACTACCGAATCTACCACCACAGAGTCTACATCAACTGAATCCACGACAACTGAACCTACGACTACTGAGTCCACAACAACAGAGTCGACATCAACGGAGTCCACGACCACCGAATCTACCACCACAGAGTCTACATCAACTGAATCCACGACAACCGAACCTACGACAACTGAATCCACAACAACCGAATCGACATCAACGGAGTCCACGACCACCGAACCTACGACTACTGAATCTACAACAACGGAGTCCACGACTACCGAATCTACCACCACAGAGTCTACATCAACTGAATCCACGACTACCGAACCTACGACTACCGAATCCACAACAACAGAGTCGACATCAACGGAGTCCACGACAACCGAATCTACCACCACAGAGTCTACATCGACTGAATCCACGACTACCGAACCTACGACTACCGAATCCACAACAACAGAGTCGACATCAACGGAGTCCACGACTACTGAATCTACCACCACAGAGTCTACATCAACTGAATCCACGACAACCGAACCTACGACTACTGAATCCACAACAACAGAATCGACATCAACGGAGTCCACGACCACCGAACCTACGACTACTGAATCTACAACAACAGAGTCGACATCAACGGAGTCCACTTCCACCGAATCGACAACAACAGAATCGACATCAACGGAGTCCACGAGTACCGAATCTACCACCACAGAGTCTACATCAACTGAATCCACGACAACCGAACCTACGACTACCGAATCCACAACAACAGAGTCGACATCAACGGAGTCCACGACTACTGAATCTACCACCACAGAGTCTACATCAACTGAATCCACGACAACCGAACCTACGACTACTGAATCCACAACAACAGAATCGACATCAACGGAGTCCACGACCACCGAACCTACAACTACTGAATCTACAACAACAGAATCGACATCAACGGAGTCCACGACTACCGAATCTACCACCACAGAGTCAACATCAACTGAATCCACGACAACCGAACCTACGACAACTGAATCCACAACAACCGAATCGACATCAACGGAGTCCACGACCACCGAACCTACGACTACTGAATCCACAACAACCGAACCTACGACAACTGAATCCACAACAACCGAATCGACATCAACGGAGTCCACGACCACCGAACCTACGACTACTGAATCCACAACAACCGAACCTACGACAACTGAATCCACAACAACCGAATCGACATCAACGGAGTCCACGACCACCGAACCTACGACTACTGAATCTACAACAACAGAGTCGACATCAACGGAGTCCACTACCACCGAATCTACAACAACAGAATCGACATCAACGGAGTCCACTACCACCGAACCTACAACTACTGAATCTACAACAACAGAATCGACATCAACGGAGTCCACGACTACCGAATCTACCACCACAGAGTCTACATCAACTGAATCCACGACAACCGAACCAACAACAACCGAATCTACCACTACAGAGTCTACATCAACTGAATCCACGACTACCGAACCTACGACTACTGAATCCACAACAACAGAATCGACATCTACGGAGTCCACTACCACCGAACCTACAACAACAGAATCGACTTCTACATCAACGGAATCGACGTCAACCACGACTACAACAAGAGCGCCAACTACATCAACCACGACGACAACGAGAGCACCAACTACTTCAACCACGACTACAACGAGACGACCAGCTACAACCACCACTACAACGAGACGGCCAACTACAACTACGAGACGACCAACTACAACTACGAGAAGACCAACAACAACTACGAGAAGACGAACAACAACTACGAGAAGACCTACAAGGCAGCCTACAAGGCGGAGAACTACAAAGCAGCCTACAAGAAGGAGAACTACAAAAAGAGTTATTGGCTAAACGATTTCGGTCATCAAATTGAAATAATTTAATATATGTACATTTTACCTTCAAGTGTCTAAAATGTTTATTATTTATAAACACTTTTCTATATATATATAACGAGCATTTAAAATATGTAAATGGTTTTATTATATTTAAATTTTTTTAGGATTTAAACGTCACCCTTGTCAAATGGTTGCTAAATTGAGTCTAAAACTCAAATTCTTATATGTATTAAAAGATTCCTTTCACCTAATGCTATTGTCTGATATCAATACTAAGTTACAGATTATAAGTACCATAGGCTAACCAATCACCTTACAGAACAACTAAGATCACAAATTGGAGGCACCGATAGCAACCTGTAAATTGCTGATAAATGAGGAAACCGCTCTGCTCAACTTTCCTCTTATAGAATTATCAGGCTCTTATAGCCAGTAGAAACCATTAAAGTACAAATATGGTGCTTACATGAAAGCGGAGGGATGGTTCCTCAGATGGTCGTAATGGGACAGACATATCACTTGACTGACACATATGATATTTCAACTATTTATTATATACATATATGAATTTCGTCCGTTTCTTATAATGAACTCAATCAAAATAATAAATAATGCTACATAATAAAAAAAATAATTAAATGTCTAATAAAAAAATTAAAATCATTTATTTTCACAAAAATTTATTACATGAAATAATATTTTAATTAAAAATAATAAATATGTTTGGATTTAAAATAAAACCGAAAACACGTTAATTTTTTGAAATAAAAAAAAAAAAATTAATTACAACTATAAATATAAAATAAAAAAAACAATATTACATTCTTAAAAAATAAAATAAATACAAGGTCACATAAATAAAATTATTAGAGTCGTCATTAAGTTATTGATTAATAATATTAAAATATAAAACACAAAAAAAAAATAAAAAAATAATTAAGTAAATAAATATAACTATATATATAGTAAATAAATACCCAAAACTAGAAATACTTCCGAAATAAAAAATAATATTAATGTATAAAAAATATGATTCGTGTTTTTTCTTCTTGTCAGAGAGGCACCTGAAGGAAGTTAAAGTTTCAGTGGGTTAGATTGGAATATGTTAGGTTAGGGTAGGTTAGCTTGGCTGATCAAGAGATCTCACATAGACCAATAATGGTCCTTAGTGTTGCCAAGAAGAAGTGTGGAGACCATTTAGATACTGTAGGCTGCGTAGGAAGGCGTTAAATAGTGTCCCGTGAGTATTCCGACTAATAACTTGCAATCCTCTCTTGGGAGAGCTAAGATGTAGTTGGTAATCTTATTATTTACAGAGCGAATCATTATTTTTGCGGTTCTGCATGAGAGTGTTCCATCCCACATTCTCTTCGCCTCCTGAATCGTTGCTGCGTCTATTTCTGTTTTTACCTCAGCTTGGCTAGCGCCGGCCTTAGCGAGTGCGTCTGCTTCCTCGTTCCCTACAATTCCTTTATGTCCCGGTACACAAAAGATGGTGACGCGTCTATCAATACAGAGTTCGTCAATTTTGGTTCCACATTGCTGAACACAGTTAGATTTTGTCATCACCGCCGCTATTGCTTTTATGGCTGCTTGGCTGTCGATGAATATGTTTATTTGGGAATTGAGAGGAGTTAGTTAGCATATATCTCGGCCTGAAACACGCTTCATTAGTCTGGAAGCTTATATGACCGTTTAAGGTCAAGCTCTGAACAGAATACTGCAGCTCCCACTCCTTCTGCCATTTTAGATCCGTCTGCAAACAGGTTGTAGGAATGACAACCAAACTGGAGTCCCACCTGCTACCCATTATGTTCTATTACTACACTAGGCCTTCCATTAAAGTTGGCCTGGGGAATAACATAGTCCGAGCTAGTGTTTAAACCTTCATATATCTTACTGTGACCATAAGGCCTCTGTATAAACTGTCCCGTTACCTTTAGTCTTAACGCAGACTTCTTTGCAGTGTTCTTCGCCGCCAAGCCTATAGGTTGAAGGTCGAGTATTCTATCAAGTGCTACTGTAGGGGTGGTGCGCATTGCACCAGTTATACAAAGCCCTCTGTACCTTCTCCAATTTTTTGACGTGTTTTTTTGTTGACACTGGTCCACCATACCAAGATACCATAGAGTAATATAGGTCTAACCACTGCCGTGTACATCCAATATGTTAGACGGGAAGATAAACCCCATGTCTTACCGAGCATTTTCCTGCAAGCATATAGAGCTTTCTTCACCCTTTCTTCCACATTTAACTTCCACTTCAGTTTGTTATCCAATATGGCTCCAAGATATTTTGTAGGCATCTTTGGTGCTAGTACAATGTTTCCTAATTTAGGAGGGAGCCAGTGCGGAATTTTGTCTTTTGTTGTGAAAAGTACTAAGTCCGTCTTGTCTTGTCAATTGATTCAAGACCCTCTAACAGCGCTTCTATCGAAACGTTGTTAAAGGCTCCTGATATGTCGACGAAGACACCTATGGCATGATCCCCGTACTGTATGGCCCTTTCTATCTGCATCACGACCCTATGAAGAGCTGTCTCCGTGGACTTGCCTTTCGTATAGGCGTGTTGGTCCCTCGATATTAGATTCGGTGAAACCTTTTCCTTAATATACGAGTCCAATAGTCTTTCAAACGTCTTTAGTATGAATGAAGTGAGGCTTATTGGCCGATAGTCCTTTGGATACAAGTGGCTGCTCTTACCTGGCTTTGGCAAAAGCCAAAAAGGGTATGAATACAATCCTTGAGAGCCTCCAGTTCTTCGGAACATAATTAAACCTCAAGCAATTCCTGAAGATTCCTTTAAGCCATGGTGTCAGTACAGCACAACCCTTTTGCAAGAGCGCAGGAAAGATGCCGTCTAGTCCCGGAGATTTTAAGGGGTCAAATGATTTTAAGGCCCATTCCAGTCTAACCGATGTAATTAAGCCTTCACATACCTCATTTATTGCATCCCATGTTGTTACAGTTACGTCTGAAACCTCAGTACAGCCGGGAAAGCGGGCTTCTATAAGTGTCTCCAGCGTTTCCTTTCCATCTTTGGTCCATTTGCCTGTATCTTTGCGGACTAGTGAATGGATTATAGGAGACTTGGCAAGTATTTTCCGAAGTCTCGACGCCTTAGAAGTCTTGTCCAAATTACCACAGAAGATCTGCCAGGATCTCCTCTTGGCTCTCCTTATACCTTTTTTGTATAGCGATAGTAGTGTCTTATATTCTCTCCAGCACTCTTCACATTCAGCAAGTTTGGCTAGCTTAAAGAACTCTCTAACTTTCTTTCTTTGCTTACCAATTTCCTTACTCCACCATGGGGCTTAGATTTGTGTCCAAGTCTCGTAGGCAGGCAGGATTTATGGTATGCTAGAAGGATTTTAGATGTTATGAGCTCTGTCACTGCCTCAACGTCACTGCTAGAAGTGATCTGAGGAATATTTCTTAGGTATCCCTTTTACAGGTTCTCATAAAGGCCCCAGTTCGTATTTCTAGGGTTTCTAAATATTTCTCTCATTCTTTGTGGGATCTTTATATCTACAATGAAACTTATATAACTATGATCGGAGAAGTACATTTCAGTCTAAGATCTGTATACTGTCACCGTAAAAGAGAGTGATGTCCAATACATCCTCCAATGTTGGACCCTTATAAGTTGGTATATTTCCCCTATTTGCTATACTTACATTATACTGTAATATATAGTTAAAGAGGTACTCACCCCGTTGGTTGGTATCCTTACTGCCCCATTGAGGGTGGTGTGAATTAGCATCTGCACCTATTACTATCTTCCATCCACGTTGACCGGCTTCCTCCATAAAGTTTTGTAACTCCATGGGCGGTGCCTCGGCGTAATGTGCCATGTAGCAGGTGGCAGGGAGGCCCATCGTCCCCATCTACGACAATCACTGCTAGGTCATTTGTGCTAAGATTAGATAATAAATATGCGTTAATATTTTTCTTTACAAGGATGGCAGATCTAATCTTCCTTACCGCTGTAGCGTGATAAATTTTATAGTTATTCGACCACAGTCCAGAGACTTTGTTCCCGGAGGATAGCCAGAGCTCTTGGATCAGGGCCACGTCATAGCTGCCTTCCTCTAGCGTGAGGAGCAGCTTACTGTGATGGAGGTTGATCTGCAGAACTTTCCCCATCCGGTTCAGCAATGCGTTGTACGGGTGCAGCTGTAGGTGCCGACACTTCGTCTGTCACCTCTATCTTTCTGTCCCCGTGCAGCTGAAGGGTTTCAGTAGCGTTGGTCACCGATTCGAGTCCGAGATCCCTCTCTACCTCTACCTCTCCCGCCTCCAACGTCCACCTGTCTCCATTGGTCCGCCGTCATCTGTCCATTCGGGTGATTCCGGTCAATAAGCGCTACGATCAAGTGCCGTTTAGCTACTTCATTGACTTTCATCGCCTTCCTGGAAGTGGTTCGCTGGTCAATTGGTGTGACAGGTTTTTGAGTGCGAAGAAGTTTGGCCTCAGGTTTTTCCTCGTCCTTAGACTGCTGTCTTTTCGGTTTTTTAACGAAAGACGAAAGATTCACCTTTATTTACAGGCGTAATTTTATTTTCACCGCTGCCTTGTATTGAGCAAGTGCCTTCAGGCTTTTCTTACTGGGCCTCTTCCTCGGCCCACTGCTATTAACGGATGTGGTACCTGGCGTCGACGCCTTTGGGGAACTAAAAAGCTCTTCCTCAGCAGCTGTGTTTATGGTCGCCACGCTACACACGCTTTCGAGATCCGAGTCTATGTCGACCGCAGTACCCCTGATGTCTAACCCCTTTTGCGTTCTGTTTTGGCAGTAACATTACAACCACTATAACATGCTCCCGTTACAGTAGAGGTTTGGCCACTGGCGACACTGTTCGTAAACTCCCCGTGCCCGCCGGTGGTAGCAGCCAATTCTCCCACCGACGTTTAATCTGATATCGCAGTTCGTGTATCACCTTGTGTTTTCTTCATCTGAGTTTTTTAATCGGGGGTCCCTACCCATAGCATTTTATTCCTACTGCCAGGAACCTCTAAGCAATGACCTTTGTACTAGCTTCCCTATCCCTCCTTGGGGTAACATGTGAAGTTATCCTCCGAGAAGACACAGGGAAGAGATTGCTGCATTCAGGCAGACTAAGCAGTACTGCAAACAGTAGTACCCATTGCCCAGTCAGCACCCGCAGGGAGGGTATAGCTGGAGGATTTTCTGTTAGGTTAAGTGGTTGCCAAAAATTTAGTACAATAAGGCATAAGACACTGGTGTGGACGTTGCTGAGACGTGGAACCTGGCAACTACGATGGCTCTTCTTCCTACTTCTGCTATGAAACCCATTATCTACTGTTATTTATACCAGATAGACAGTCTTATCTACTACTTATAAATATTTCATTAATTGCCTATTGAAATTTATCAGCATTTTTGTTCGACCATGTAACCATGGTATCCCACTATTATGACAGTATTCCGACTCCGTTTATCTTGACACATCGATTCCAATAGGGCTACCAAAAAGATAGCTCTGACAGTATTATAGCATTTATCTCAAGAACAAGAAAAACCTTTAACAATTTTTTCATAGAAACCATTTAGCAGACATCTTACTACTTTTATGTACATATAACCTAAAAATTCATACCAAAAATAAAAATATGTTTGCATTCCTTATGGATAAAATAAACATGATTACTATTACTGTGCAATTTTGAAATAGCTCAAAACCATAATACTTTTATTAACAATCCATCACCTCAAATTCTTTAATGTTTGGCTTTAACACATAAGACAAGACATATATTTGCTAATATATTTTTTTCTTTTGACACATCTAAAAAAATATTTGCCAATACCAAACAAACAAATTTAGTTGTACTGAAAGATCGGAAAAAGTATAAAATGTTGCAAAACAGTTGAAGAAAAACTAGTATCGATTTGCCAGTGAGCGTTAGCACAGTTCGGTAAAAATGAAGCTGTACATTATCCTTTTATTTGCCATTTTGGCAGCTCCAGTAGCTAAAGCCGCTCCACAAGGCAGAGCCGACCCACCGCCGACAGAAGCCACGACAACCGAATCTACGACTACTGAATCCACAACAACAGAGTCGACATCAACGGAGTCCACGACCACCGAATCTACAACAACAGAATCGACATCAACGGAGTCCACGACTACCGAATCTACCACCACAGAGTCTACATCAACTGAATCCACGACAACCGAACCTACGACAACTGAATCCACAACAACAGAATCAACATCAACGGAGTCCACGACCACCGAACCTACGACTACTGAATCCACAACAACAGAGTCGACATCAACGGAGTCCACGACTACCGAATCTACAACAACAGAGTCAACATCAACTGAGTCCACGACTACTGAATCTACCACCACAGAGTCTACATCAACTGAATCCACGACAACCGAACCTACGACAACTGAATCCACAACAACAGAATCAACATCAACGGAGTCCACGACCACCGAACCTACGACTACTGAATCTACAACAACAGAGTCCACTACCACCGAATCCACAACAACAGAGTCGACATCGACGGAGTCCACGACTACCGAATCTACCACCACAGAGTCTACATCAACTGAATCCACGACAACCGAACCTACGACAACTGAATCCACAACAACAGAATCGACATCAACGGAGTCCACGACTACCGAATCTACAACAACAGAGTCAACATCAACTGAATCCACGACTACCGAATCTACCACCACAGAGTCTACATCAACTGAATCCACGACAACCGAACCTACGACTACCGAATCTACAACAACCGAGTCAACATCAACTGAGTCCACGACTACCGAATCTACCACCACAGAGTCTACATCAACTGAATCCACGACGACCGAACCTACGACAACTGAATCCACAACAACAGAATCGACATCAACGGAGTCCACCACCACCGAACCTACGACTACTGAATCTACATCAACGGAGTCCACGACCACCGAATCTACAACAACAGAGTCAACATCAACTGAGTCCACGACTACCGAATCTACCACCACAGAGTCTACATCAACTGAATCCACAACAACCGAACCTACTACAACTGAATCCACAACAACAGAATCGACATCAACGGAGTCCACGACCACCGAACCTACGACTACTGAATCTACAACAACAGAGTCGACATCAACGGAGTCCACTACCACCGAATCTACAACAACAGAGTCGACATCAACGGAGTCCACTACCACCGAATCTACCACCACAGAGTCTACATCAACTGAATCCACGACAACCGAACCTACGACAACTGAATCCACAACAACAGAATCGACATCAACGGAGTCCACGACTACCGAATCTACAACAACAGAGTCAACATCAACTGAATCCACGACTACCGAATCTACCACCACAGAGTCTACATCAACTGAATCCACGACAACCGAACCTACGACTACTGAATCCACAACAACAGAGTCGACATCAACGGAGTCCACGACTACCGAATCTACCACCACAGAGTCTACATCAACTGAATCCACGACAACCGAACCTACGACTACTGAGTCCACATCAACAGAGTCAACATCAACGGAGTCCACGAGCACTGAACCTACGACTACTGAATCCACTACAACAGAGTCGACATCAACGGAGTCCACGACCACCGAATCTACCACCACAGAGTCTACATCAACTGAATCCACAACAACCGAACCTACGACAACTGAATCGACATCAACGGAGTCCACGACCACCGAACCTACGACTACTGATTCTACAACAACAGAATCGACATCAACGGAGTCCACGACCACCGAACCTACGACTACTGAATCTACAACAACAGAGTCGACATCAACGGAGTCCACGACCACCGAATCTACAACAACAGAATCGACATCAACGGAGTCCACTACCACCGAACCTACAACTACTGAATCTACAACAACAGAATCGACATCAACGGAGTCCACGACTACCGAATCTACCACCACAGAGTCAACATCAACTGAATCCACGACAACCGAACCTACGACTACTGAATCCACAACAACAGAATCGACATCAACGGAGTCCACGACCACTGAACCTACGACTACTGAATCTACAACAACAGAGTCGACATCAACGGAGTCCACGACCACCGAATCTACAACAACAGAATCGACATCAACGGAGTCCACTACCACCGAACCTACAACTACTGAATCTACAACAACAGAATCGACATCAACGGAGTCCACTACCACCGAACCTACAACTACTGAATCTACAACAACAGAATCGACATCAACGGAGTCCACGACTACCGAATCTACCACCACAGAGTCAACATCAACTGAATCCACGACAACCGAACCTACGACTACTGAATCCACAACAACAGAATCAACATCAACGGAGTCCACGACCACCGAACCTACGACTACTGAATCTACAACAACAGAGTCGACATCAACGGAGGCCACGACCACCGAATCTACAACAACAGAATCGACATCAACGGAGTCCACTACCACCGAACCTACAACTACTGAATCTACAACAACAGAATCGACATCAACGGAGTCCACGACTACCGAATCTACCACCACAGAGTCAACATCAACTGAATCCACGACAACCGAACCTACGACTACTGAATCCACAACAACAGAATCGACATCAACGGAGTCCACGACCACCGAACCTACGACTACTGAATCTACAACAACAGAGTCGACATCAACGGAGTCCACGACCACCGAATCTACCACCACAGAGTCTACATCAACTGAATCCACGACAACCGAACCAACAACAACCGAATCTACCACTACAGAGTCTACATCAACTGAATCCACGACTACCGAACCTACGACTACTGAATCCACAACAACAGAGTCGACATCAACGGAAGCCACGACTACCGAATCCACCACCACAGAGTCTACATCAACTGAATCCACGACTACCGAACCTACGACTACTGAATCCACTACAACAGAGTCGACATCTACGGAGTCCACGACCACCGAACCTACAACAACAGAATCGACTTCTACATCAACGGAATCGACGTCAACCACGACTACAACGAGAGCACCAACTACTTCAACCACGACTACAACGAGACGGCCAACTACAACTACGAGACGACCAACTACAACTACGAGAAGACCAACAACAACTACGAGAAGACGAACAACAACTACAAGGCAGCCTACAAGGCGGAGAACTACAAGGCAGCCTACAAGGCAGAGAACTACAAGAAGAGTTATTGGCTAAACGATTTCGGTCATTAAATTGAAATAATTTGATATATGTACATTTTACCTTCAAGTGTCTAAAATGTTTATTATTTATAAACACTTGTCTATATATATATAACGAGCATTTAAAATATGTAAATGGTTTTATTATATTTAAATTTTTTTAGGATTTAAACGTCACCCTTGTCAAATGGTTGCTAAATTGAGTCTAAAACTCAAATTCTTATATGTATTATAACATTCCTTTCACCTAATGCTATTGTCTGATATCAATACTAAGTTACAGATTATAAGTACCATAGGCTATCCAATCACCTTACAGAACAACTAAGATCACAAATTGGAGGCACCGATAGCAACCTGTAAATTGCTGATAAATGAGGAAACCGCTCTGCTCAACTTTCCTCTTATAGAATTATCAGGCTCTTATAGCCAGTAGAAACCATTAAAGTACAAATATGGTGCTTACATGAAAGCGGAGGGATGTTTCCTCAGTTGGTCGTAATGGGACAGACATGTCACTTGACTGGGAATTCCCACAATCGATTTTTGAAGAAGCTTTCGTGTGATGAGAAGGGAAGTCAATCAATCACCTTTTTTGCTAATTTCCAGCGTTATCAAAAAGAAGGATTAGAACCCTTGGTTCATACTACCTTAACGAAATTGACGAAAAGCATTGGACAACATGGTTTTTCTTGTTCACGTTACTAAACTTTTCAAGATGGATCACAATGGGCCTTTGATGGCCTAAGTGATGTGGTATCCAACCTTACCTAACCTTACTTAATGCCATGATATTCTAACGCAAAAAAACTCCCTGTTTTTAAGTCAATCATTATCAAGAAATACGATCGAGTAATGCTTTTATAGTATAAGCTATAAAAGTAAAAATAGAAAAAATAAAAAAATTTCAAATTATATAAATTGATATTTGTCTTTTCTGCTCACCATATATTGACAGAGAGTCAGACACATAAAAGATGTACTAGAAATTTCTTTGAGAAACATTTATATTCACGCAGGTAGTAACGAAATATTTTATCTTCATATCGTCAAACATAGTTAAAGGTGATTTTCCATTGGTTATTGGTCAATAGGTTAGTTCGGTTTGCTTTGATTTAATTTAGTTTGTGAACGCAGAAATTTCTTGAAACATTTTTCAAACTCTCAATGGAAATTTCCATTTGATCTTAACCAAGATTAGAGGAAGAAGATTTGATTTTGCTTTTGTTTTTTTATGTTTGTTTTGTTGCGATGATAAAAGAAATTCTCACGCCGCATGGGGGGAAACAACAAATACAATAGCAAACCTCACGTGATTTATACACATTGTATATTTATTCTAATACAATTATGGAAGTACATATATACAAGTACGAGGGTTGCTACTTATGTCTTGAGATATGGCAACACCAATATTGATATGTCAAATCTGACATTGGTATCGTATAGCTTGTCGTTTTTAATGATAAATGTACTCAGAACGTTTTGTCATACAAGTGCTATTTGTATTGTTTACAGTGACTTGAAAAATTCGTTTCGGCTAAAAAA